>CM060401.1:191513357-191823889 GCA_030545235.1 Helianthus tuberosus | reverse complement strand
AATGATAAAATAGGCTATACGCCATTTACATCGCTAATCATGCATTAAACCAAACATAACAATTCTGTTGACTTTTTCGGAAGAGGTTTGACTCGATAAACGACCTAGTTAGGATCCGAATTAGTTAGTGCCCTTTTAGGGGTTTATCAACTATATAAATACCAACTTATAACAACCTTTGATTCGACAAATCTCTGGACCATTTATTTATTATCGAAAAGTCAAACCGTAGTTACGACGGTTTGATTTCTAGGCCATAAACTAAGTATGAATGAATTAGGTGTGACAACCCTCACCAAACCAGGTATCCGTACAAATTAATTAATATTAAATTGCTGCTTAATTACTGTGCTTACTTGAAACTGTGCTTAAACTGCTTACTGATTTCTGATACATACATACTTATGCATCACATTTTATACTGTCACACTATTATTTATACACTAACACCAGTGACAACCTTGATGCACAAAAAGCACAGTGAGCACACTATACGGGATACCCAGTAAACATGCTGACATAACCAGCATCAGGCAGACACTGCCTCTAAGGCTAGTATGAGCCGGGAATACATTGCTACACTGGTAGTGAGTGTAGGGCGGTGAGGATTGTAGAACTGCGTCACTAGGTGAGATTTATAGTGACCGGGTGTGCCTAAAACGTACTTTAAATACAAAATTCTGCGCTTTATTATAAAACTCAGCATTTTAAATTTCTAATACAGTGCAAAAACATTGCAGAACGGTCCCGTATATTTTCCTAAGTACCGGGAATAATTTATGTTACAAAATATATACATAAAGGACCTTTTGCGGTATAATTAAACATTTTAACGGAACGGTACTTAACCGTATAACCGGACATTACCCGGGGCACTAAAATTTTGTCAAATACTTTATTTTATTATTTATGGCTAGTCATGATCCCCGTATGCCATAACACCCGCCTAAAATAAATCAACTAACACATATCACATTACTTACACTTATACACTTTAGTCACAATATTTACATAATACCCCCCCCCCCCCCCCCAACGAATTTATTTCCCCAAGTGGGACCCCACATGTCATAACATCATACTCCCTATCTTCTTGCTTGGATTCAATGATCTAGTATTAAGTGTTTTGCTTGTCTATCTATCCAAGATATGTGAAGAATAAATAAAAGTAAGGTCCCTTATAAATGTACATCACTTCACAAGATTTTTGCAACCCATTTTCACCTAGCTCTCTCTCTCTATTCGGTTCTACTACAACCGAATCCACCACCACACTCCAACATTCATCACTTTCTTCATTTACTCATACCATTCAAGCTTTGAAGATCAAACATGGAAGGTGCAACTTGAAGGCATTGCAAGGGAGCATTGTTCTTGCTTGGTTCTACATCTTTTCTCATCATTTTTACACAAGATTCTTCCCTAGCTAGAGGCTAGTAGTGAGTTTCTTCATACTTGATCTCATCTTGTTCGAAAATTATGGCATTTAACATGTAGTATTGTTGTTTAAATCACTAGATTGCAAGAATATTAGAAAAATATGAAACATAAGTATGAACATAAAAATCTACGTAAAGGTTTACTTGTGTATGATTTATAAAGTGGAATCTCGTCGGGTTAAGGGTTGGATAACACATACTTGATATTTAAAAGTCGTTTTCTTGTTTAACCCGCTAATCGGACACTTATAACGCGATTTAATAACATCGAAATCACAAAACAGCATGCTGAGTCACTGTTTCAGCCGCCTTTAACAGGCTGTAAACGGACCTTAAAAACTCGAAAAACGGAATTTCAAAAGCCTAAATCGTGTCATTTCAAAAAACGAAGAAAATGGCGCTGGAATCGTATTTTTCTGATGTCGGTTACTATTTTAAAAATCTGTTTCCGTGACAGCAGCTAAGGCTGTTTGTTACTGCAGAAAATTGGGCTGTGTGTTTTCGATCACAACTTAAAACCTGAACCGAACCAGCCCCTGAAACTTTTATCAAAGATGAACACAGATGTATTTGTGACCCTCGAACTGGATTTTCGACAAACGGACTTACGAGGAATTTTTGGCGAATTATTCTGTAAACTGTGATCAGAATGTAACAAATCTGATCACAGTTCGGTAAACGATTTTCTATAAATTTTTGGTAATGATTTAGACCCCGAAATTTTTACACAATAATTTGTGGGTCGGTTATGACGTTCCACAAAAATTTGGGAATTTTTGGAATAAGTTAAGTAATTTATTTACACGTCCGAAAACAGTCCAGTTTTCACAAATTGAAACTGAATCGACAAGGGTAGTATTTTGCGTGTTAAAACGTAATGGTTGATTGTTGATGATTATGAGTTGATTTCAAAAAGAAAATGATGTGCGTATTAGCACGGACACTCCCGTTTTTAGGGGAAGTTCTGGCGAATTTTTCTAAAAATACCAAGACTTAGAAAAATTATTTTTCTATCGTGTATGTGAAACTTTATATCTCATAATTAAACCTCGCCTTGAGTTTTGACATAAAACTTTAAAGTGTTGGATAGGAGACTTGTAAATGTATTTTTTTTTAATACGTTAAGTCACCAAATACATAATACCTGTACGAATACCCCATCCTTGGGAAGGAATCTATTTATACGTTAACCAAGAAATTTAAACACGAAATAGTTGTCTAACTATTTCCCCAAGAACATTAAGACCCTAAGCTAAGGCACGTCCGCTCGTCTAATAGATATTAGCACGTTGTAGGTTGTCGTGCTGCAGACTGAGTTGATTTGCTGTTATTCGAGGACGCATTACTGTGAGTTCATGTCCCCCTTTTCTCTTAACTGTTTTCAGTTTTCTAAACTGCGGGGGTGAAATACATGTTACTATGATTACGAGTACTTTTACATGGTATGGTTAGCGTAAGGAGGGTTACTACTTAGATCATGTGAGTGGGTAGGTGATACTTAAGGCCATTAATCCTCATGGTAGGACCGAGGGACACAATGCGGTAGATCTATCTGGGTGTAGCGAGCCCAGCCCCAGGCCAAACAGTTAACGGACCTTGGGGTGACTATGTACCCGACGCACAAATCCGCTAGGTTTGAGTCTTCCTACTTGCACTTCACACATATCAATGGCCTTGCAAACCATTGGTGATCTCTTTTTCCTTATTTGCTACATACCAGGGTTTTTCTACTTACAAGGATTTTACATACTCACTTACGCATGAACTCGCTCAACATTGTGTTGATTTTTCCAACTTACATGTATTTCAGGGAACTAAGGATCTGGCCCGGTATGCTACGTTTTCCCGCTGTGTTAGAATTACAGGATCATCCATGTTTAGGGATTGCGACTTTTACCTGGACGAGTCGCAAGTCTTAAACAAATGTTATGTTATATTTTGGGGTTGTGTGTTAAGAACAAAGTTTTTATGTTGTAATTTCCGTTGCATGTGTCAACGTATTAAGACAATGTTGTGGTATTTTACTTAAATCAATGGATGATCTGCATGTTTTATTTTCATATAGCTTTGTTGTGATTAAGCTATGGTATTAAGAAGTCACACCAAATTAACCCACGCTTCCGCAAAGCCAGGGTGTGACAGCTTGGTATCAGAGCTCTGATCATAGCGAACTAGGATTCCTCCTCGAGTCTAGACTATGATCACTAGGGCTCTCACGAAAACATTTTTACACTGCATACCACTTAAAGTCCAGATCCAAACTGTTTTTACAAACAAATGTTGAGCACATTTTATTTGTTAATTATAGGCTCAGTCTGGGAGGCTGAGGCTCGGTCTGGGAGGCTGAGGTAGTTGTCTAGTGGGACTAGGGAGTCAGTCTGGGAGGCTGGGAGACTAGTGGGACTAGGGAGTCAGTCTGGGAGGCTGGGAGACTAGTGGGACTAGGGAGTCAGTCTGGGAGGCTGGGAGACTAGTCGGACTAGGGAGTCAGTCTGGGAGGCTGGGAGGCTAGTGGGACTAGGAGAGCTATTTGATTGCTTATTGGTGACTAATATGTTTATTTGACTATATGATTGATTATTTGTGCATATGTGTGTTTATATTACAAAATGTCATGCCTTCATCAGATACTGGAGAGTCGGACACTACAGATCCCATGGCCATAGTATCAGACGACATAGTTTCATCGGAGCACGAGGTGTACATTTCCGATACTACCAGCACAGACGATGACGACTTTCAGCCCTTTGCGCTGCCTGATGCCGTAGCAGAGCCTGCTGATGGCCATCTTGTTGGGGATTTGCCACTCGTGGAGATCCCTGTTCCTGTGCCCCTGGTCGTTTATCCCGTTTTTGATATGCCCCCGACGTTGTCTCTGACGACGATGTCGAACCATTAGAGGAGGACCCACTTGAGGGCGAGGCCCTATTGCTGCTGGTGATAGCCTACTGCTTGCTGACGCTCCTGCAGAGGAGGCTCATGCCCTTTCCCCTGTCCCAGACTCATTTGAGTCTATAACGTCCGCATCCTTGTATACACAGGGAGTGCAGCACCACTCACACGACGACGACCCGGATATGGCGTCATCCGCTGCACCTGCTCCTGCACACAGCTTTGAGATTGATCACGATATTGAGGATGATCCTGTTTTTCCACCTGGTTTTGATCCAGACCATGACATTGAGTTCATACACTTAGACCAGCCCTTGGAGGATCCTGTAACCCCTGTGTTTGTTGATCCAGCTGATTTTGAGATGGAGTTTGTTGATCCGGAGCCAGCCGTGGCCCCTGAGCCAGGCGTTGCTCCTGACCCCGCATTGGAGCATGACCCTGTTCATGCCGATGCACCTGCTGTTGCTCCTTGATTGATCATCTCCTTGGACGAGAGAAAATTTGGGGTAACTGTGCAAGACAATCTATTATTACGGGGGCCCACGTAATAACGGCTTGTAGTGCACAGAAATCCTGGTGGACTCTGCGGGCCAAGCTAATGAAAACCCATGTAGCAGGAAATGATTGAGAAGAGATGCTGTTCTAGGACTGGAATCCAGAAGCTTGAGGTGGAGTTCTGGAATTTGATAATGGTCGAACCAAAGATTCCTGAATACGTCCAGCGATCTCACGACTTGTCTAGGGTCGTCCCCTACTAAGTCATTGATGTTGTATGATACAGTTGTGTACTTGTAAACTTTACATTGTGGTCCCGATTTATGGCAATGCAATCGCAGTATTCTCATCACTTGTGATGTTTGATCTATTGTTTATGTTCTATGACATGAGATGTTATGCGGTTGATTTATTTATAGCATGAGATGTTATGTGTTGATATTGTTGAATACATACGTACACTTTACTTGCTATGACCTAACCTATGTGAAACACCTTTTAGAAGATGCCGCCAAGACGCGAAATGCGCATGCCCACCTCAGAGGCGGAACTTCAAGAGATAATTGCTGCAGCTATAGCACAGCACGAGGCCCTACGCTCCGAACCTAGTAGAGGTACCTCAGAAAATAACGGTTGTTCCTACTGGCACTTCCTCAACTACGAGCCTCCGAAGTTCGACGGCACTGGAGGTGTCATAGCCTTTGTGAAGTGGATCGAAAGAATGGATTCCATCTTTCAAGTGAGCGGTTGTACACCGGAACAACAAGTCCCATACGTTTCTGAGCTGTTTCTAGATGAAGCCCGATTATGGTGGAATCTTCAGATCCGTATAAAGGGCGCTACTGCAGCATATGCGTTAACCTGGGGTGAACTGAAAGGAATGATGCATAAGAAGTATTGCTCCCAAACGGAAACCCAGAAGTGGGAAGATGAATTTCGGAGCCTGATGATGGAAGGTCCGAAGGTGTTGGAGTACGTGCAAAGACTTCATGATTTGTCACGGGTTGTTCCGTACCTGGTGAAACCAGAATTAAAGAAATTGGAACAATTCATTTGGGAACTGGCGCCTCAAGTCTTGAGCTTGATGACAACATCAACGCCACCAACAACTGATGCTGCAAGTAAGATGGGTTTGGCACTCGCTACGGAGGCACTTAGACTAGAAGAACTTACAAACCCTGCCAAGAAGAAGGAGACTCAGGTAAAGTCATCCAGAAAGAACAAAAGAAAGCTCACCGAAGATACCCGAACGGATAATGAGAACAAAAGAAAGGGTTATATGGGCACTCTGCCCAAGTGTAACACCTGCCAGCATCATCATTTTGGTCGGTGTGGGCCAAAAGTATGTGAAGCTTGTGGAAAGGTTGGCCACTTGAAGGATTCTTGCTGGGCTAGTGCTGGCCGGGGAGGCCAAGGAGGTCTTGGAAATCGGAACAACAATCGAGGAGGTAACGGAAACGGGAACCATGGAAATGTTGCGAATCAAGCTGGGAATGGGAATGGCCGAGGGCCAGGATGTTTTAAGTGTGGGGAAATTGGGCACTTCAAGAAGAAAAGCCCGAAGCCGAATCAAGCCCGTGGGGGAGCATTCCACATTGGCGCAAGGGAAGCGCGCCAGGATCCAAACGTTGTCACTGGTACGTTCCCGATAAACTAACGCTTTGCATCTGTTCTGTTTGATACTAGTGCCGATTATAGCTTTGTATCGTTAGAATTTAAGAAAAATACTTGGATTGACGCCTAGCAAGTTAGACGTGCCGTACTCCATCAAATTAGCAAAGGGGAAACTAGTTGAGACCAGTGAAGTTGTCCGAGGATGTGTGATTGAACTAGGAGGGCACGAGTTTACGTTGGACTTACTACCTGTCGAGCTGGGAAGCTTTGATGTGGTAGTGGGAATGGATTGGCTAACGAGTAACAAAGCCGAGATCGTTTGCCATAAGAAGACCATCCGCATCCCACTGACGGATGAAGAAACGATCATAGTGCACGGAGAGAAGCATGATACGCCGCTGAGAATTATCAGTTGCCTGAAAGCTCGTAAGTGTTTACAAAAAGGATGTGCTGCCTTCCTGGCACACATCGTGGATAGGAAAGCTGCTGAGCCGAAAATCGAAGACATCCCTGTCGTAAGGGAATATCCTGAAGTCTTTCCAGAGGACTTGCCAGGATTGCCACCCCAAAGGCAAGTAGAATTTCACATTGACTTAGTTCCAGGCGCCGCGCCTGTAGCTAGGGCACCTTATAGACTTGCACCGTCTGAGATGCAGGAGTTGTCTACACAACTCCAGGAATTTCTTGACAAAGGATTCATCCGACCAAGCTTCTCACCTTGGGGAGCTCCAGTTTTATTTGTCAAAAAGAAAGACGGTAGTTTCCGTATGTGTATTGACTACCGGGAGTTGAATAAACTAACAATCAAGAATAGATACCCTCTGCCAAGAATCGATGATTTATTCGATCAGCTTCAAGGTTCAAGTTTTTACTCTAAGATCGATCTTTGATCTGGGTACCATCAGCTAAGAATACAAGAAGAGAGCATCCCGAAGACAGCCTTCAGAACTCGTTATGGACACTACGAGTTCCTAGTTATGCCGTTTGGGTTGACAAACGCGCCTGCTGTTTTTATGGACCTAATGAACCGAGTCTGTAAGCCGTATCTCGATAAGTTCGTGATTGTGTTCATCGACGATATTTTGATTTATTCAAAGACAAAGGCTGAACACGAACAACACTTAAGAACTATTCTGGAGTTGTTGAAAAAGGAACAGTTGTATGCCAAATTCTCTAAGTGCGAGTTTTGGCTACGTGAAGTCCAATTCCTTGGACACGTGGTTAATGGAAATGGAATCCATGTCGATCCCACAAAGATCAAGGCGATAAAGAACTGGGAGACTCCAAAGACGCCAACCGAGATTCGACAATTCTTAGGCTTGGCTGGTTACTATCGAAGGTTCATTGAGGATTTTTCAAAAATCGCTCAATCACTGACCCTCCTCACACAGAAGGATAAGAAGTTTGATTGGGGAATCAAACAGGAAGAAGCATTTCAGTTGTTGAAGGATAAGCTCTGCAATGCGCCGATCTTAGCACTACCGGAAGGTACAGATGATTTCGTGGTATACTGTGACGCCTCACGTCAAGGATTGGGTTGCGTGTTGATGCAACGCCAGAAAGTTATAGCTTACGCGTCACGCCAGTTGAAAGTACATGAAAAGACTATACCACTCACGATTTGGAACTAGGCGCAGTGATATTCGCATTAAAGATCTGGAGACACTACCTATATGGTACGAAGTGTACAATCTTCACAGACCACAAGAGTTTACAACACATATTCAACCAGAAAGAGCTGAACATGAGACAAAGACGTTGGGTCGAATTGTTGAACGATTACGACTGCGAGATAAAGTATCATCCAGGGAAGGCGAATGTGGTCGCCGATGCCCTAAGTCGTAAAGAAAGGATCAAGCCCATAAGGGTTAGGGCTTTGGAGATGATTATCCAGACAAATCTTTCCCTGCGCATTCATACCGCGCAAAAAGAAGCTCTTAAGAAAAGAAACCTTGAAGAAGAATATCTCCGTGGGATGGAGAAGCAATTAGTACCAAACAAGGAAGGAACGTTATGTTTTGTGAGAAGGATTTGGGTTCCTCTGTTTGGTGGGTTGAGAAAAGTTATTTTTGATGAGGCACACAAATCACGGTACTCTATTCATCCCGGTGCGGATAAGATGTACCAGGACCTTAAAGATTGTTATTGGTGGCCTAAAATGAAAGGCGACGTTGCTGTTTATGTTAGCAAATGTTTGACGTGCGCCAAGGGGAAAGCTGAATACCAGAAGCCCTCGGGACTTCTGCAACAACCTGAAATTCCCAAGTGGAAATGGGAACAGATTTCAATGGATTTTATAACGAAACTGCCCAAGACACCCAGGGGTCATGATACTATTTGGGTGATAGTTGACCGCCTAACAAAGTCTGCACATTTCTTGCCAATCAAAGAGAAAGACAACACGAGTAAACTTGCGGAAATATATATGCGAGAAATCGTTACACGTCATGGAGTGCCGCTCTCAATCATCTCTGATAGAGATGGGAGATTTGTATCAAGGATTTGGCAATCCTTCCAAGAAGCTTTTGGCTCACAATTGAACCTAAGTACCGCATTTCATCCGCAAACTGATGGCCAAAGTGAAAGGACTATTCAAACATTGGAGGATATGCTGAGAGCATGTGTAATGGATCTTGGTGGTAGCTGGGATAAACATTTACCACTGGCCGAATTCTCATACAACAACAGCTACCACACCAGTATTGGAGCCGCGCCATTTAAAGCCCTTTACGGACGCAAGTGTCGATCACCACTATGTTGGGCTGACGCCGGTGATAGACAGCTTGTTGGTCCCGAAATCGTCCAAGAGACGACAGATAAGATTGCGCAGATTCGAAAACGCATCGAAGCGGCTCGCGAAAGACAGAAAGTCTATGCAGATCCAAACCGGAAACATTTGGAATTCCAAGTTGGAGATATGGTTTTATTGAAAGTTTCACCCTGGAAGGGGGTGGCACGCTTAGGAAAGCGTGGGAAGTTGAATCCGCGTTACATTGGCCCTTTCAGAATTCTGCAAAGGATTGGGCTTGTAGCCTACAAGTTGGACCTACCTGCTGAACTCCATGGTGTTCACGATACATTCCATGTATCTAATTTGAGAAAAAGTCCAACACAATATACAGTGATCATTCCTGCTGACGAAGTTCATATCGACAATACGCTCCACTTTACTGAAGAACCTGTTGAGGTCACGGATTGGAAAGTTAATAAAACTCGCAGGAGCAGTGTCAAACTCGTCAAAGTTCATTGGAATGCTAGGCATGGACCTGAATTCACGTGGGAACGTGAGGATCGAATGAAAGAGAAATACCCCCATTTGTTTCCTAAGAATCCTGCATCTCGTAGCAGAACTTAAATTTCGGGACGAAATTTCTTTAACGGGGGGAGAATGTGACAACCCTCACCAAACCAGGTATCCGTACAAATTAATTAATATTAAATTGCTGCTTAATTACTGTGCTTACTTGAAACTGTGCTTAAACTGCTTACTGATTTCTGATACATACATACTTATGCATCACATTTTATACTGTCACACTATTATTTATACACTAACACCAGTGACAACCTTGATGCACAAAAAGCACAGTGAGCACACTATACGGGATACCCAGTAAACATGCTGACATAACCAGCATCAGGCAGACACTGCCTCTAAGGCTAGTATGAGCCGGGAATACATTGCTACACTGGTAGTGAGTGTAGGGCGGTGAGGATTGTAGAACTGCGTCACTAGGTGAGATTTATAGTGACCGGGTGTGCCTAAAACGTACTTTAAATACAAAATTCTGCGCTTTATTATAAAACTCAGCATTTTAAATTTCTAATACAGTGCAAAAACATTGCAGAACGGTCCCGTATATTTTCCTAAGTACCGGGAATAATTTATGTTACAAAATATATACATAAAGGACCTTTTGCGGTATAATTAAACATTTTAACGGAACGGTACTTAACCGTATAACCGGACATTACCCGGGGCACTAAAATTTTGTCAAATACTTTATTTTATTATTTATGGCTAGTCATGATCCCCGTATGCCATAACACCCGCCTAAAATAAATCAACTAACACATATCACATTACTTACACTTATACACTTTAGTCACAATATTTACATAATACCCCCCCCCCCCCCCCAACGAATTTATTTCCCCAAGTGGGACCCCACATGTCATAACATCATACTCCCTATCTTCTTGCTTGGATTCAATGATCTAGTATTAAGTGTTTTGCTTGTCTATCTATCCAAGATATGTGAAGAATAAATAAAAGTAAGGTCCCTTATAAATGTACATCACTTCACAAGATTTTTGCAACCCATTTTCACCTAGCTCTCTCTCTCTATTCGGTTCTACTACAACCGAATCCACCACCACACTCCAACATTCATCACTTTCTTCATTTACTCATACCATTCAAGCTTTGAAGATCAAACATGGAAGGTGCAACTTGAAGGCATTGCAAGGGAGCATTGTTCTTGCTTGGTTCTACATCTTTTCTCATCATTTTTACACAAGATTCTTCCCTAGCTAGAGGCTAGTAGTGAGTTTCTTCATACTTGATCTCATCTTGTTCGAAAATTATGGCATTTAACATGTAGTATTGTTGTTTAAATCACTAGATTGCAAGAATATTAGAAAAATATGAAACATAAGTATGAACATAAAAATCTACGTAAAGGTTTACTTGTGTATGATTTATAAAGTGGAATCTCGTCGGGTTAAGGGTTGGATAACACATACTTGATATTTAAAAGTCGTTTTCTTGTTTAACCCGCTAATCGGACACTTATAACGCGATTTAATAACATCGAAATCACAAAACAGCATGCTGAGTCACTGTTTCAGCCGCCTTTAACAGGCTGTAAACGGACCTTAAAAACTCGAAAAACGGAATTTCAAAAGCCTAAATCGTGTCATTTCAAAAAACGAAGAAAATGGCGCTGGAATCGTATTTTTCTGATGTCGGTTACTATTTTAAAAATCTGTTTCCGTGACAGCAGCTAAGGCTGTTTGTTACTGCAGAAAATTGGGCTGTGTGTTTTCGATCACAACTTAAAACCTGAACCGAACCAGCCCCTGAAACTTTTATCAAAGATGAACACAGATGTATTTGTGACCCTCGAACTGGATTTTCGACAAACGGACTTACGAGGAATTTTTGGCGAATTATTCTGTAAACTGTGATCAGAATGTAACAAATCTGATCACAGTTCGGTAAACGATTTTCTATAAATTTTTGGTAATGATTTAGACCCCGAAATTTTTACACAATAATTTGTGGGTCGGTTATGACGTTCCACAAAAATTTGGGAATTTTTGGAATAAGTTAAGTAATTTATTTACACGTCCGAAAACAGTCCAGTTTTCACAAATTGAAACTGAATCGACAAGGGTAGTATTTTGCGTGTTAAAACGTAATGGTTGATTGTTGATGATTATGAGTTGATTTCAAAAAGAAAATGATGTGCGTATTAGCACGGACACTCCCGTTTTTAGGGGAAGTTCTGGCGAATTTTTCTAAAAATACCAAGACTTAGAAAAATTATTTTTCTATCGTGTATGTGAAACTTTATATCTCATAATTAAACCTCGCCTTGAGTTTTGACATAAAACTTTAAAGTGTTGGATAGGAGACTTGTAAATGTATTTTTTTTTAATACGTTAAGTCACCAAATACATAATACCTGTACGAATACCCCATCCTTGGGAAGGAATCTATTTATACGTTAACCAAGAAATTTAAACACGAAATAGTTGTCTAACTATTTCCCCAAGAACATTAAGACCCTAAGCTAAGGCACGTCCGCTCGTCTAATAGATATTAGCACGTTGTAGGTTGTCGTGCTGCAGACTGAGTTGATTTGCTGTTATTCGAGGACGCATTACTGTGAGTTCATGTCCCCCTTTTCTCTTAACTGTTTTCAGTTTTCTAAACTGCGGGGGTGAAATACATGTTACTATGATTACGAGTACTTTTACATGGTATGGTTAGCGTAAGGAGGGTTACTACTTAGATCATGTGAGTGGGTAGGTGATACTTAAGGCCATTAATCCTCATGGTAGGACCGAGGGACACAATGCGGTAGATCTATCTGGGTGTAGCGAGCCCAGCCCCAGGCCAAACAGTTAACGGACCTTGGGGTGACTATGTACCCGACGCACAAATCCGCTAGGTTTGAGTCTTCCTACTTGCACTTCACACATATCAATGGCCTTGCAAACCATTGGTGATCTCTTTTTCCTTATTTGCTACATACCAGGGTTTTTCTACTTACAAGGATTTTACATACTCACTTACGCATGAACTCGCTCAACATTGTGTTGATTTTTCCAACTTACATGTATTTCAGGGAACTAAGGATCTGGCCCGGTATGCTACGTTTTCCCGCTGTGTTAGAATTACAGGATCATCCATGTTTAGGGATTGCGACTTTTACCTGGACGAGTCGCAAGTCTTAAACAAATGTTATGTTATATTTTGGGGTTGTGTGTTAAGAACAAAGTTTTTATGTTGTAATTTCCGTTGCATGTGTCAACGTATTAAGACAATGTTGTGGTATTTTACTTAAATCAATGGATGATCTGCATGTTTTATTTTCATATAGCTTTGTTGTGATTAAGCTATGGTATTAAGAAGTCACACCAAATTAACCCACGCTTCCGCAAAGCCAGGGTGTGACATTAGGAAAGATTAAGGGTACTTACACAAGTCTTATGGATGATATGGATTGCTTGTGGGCTGCTTGAAAGACTTGGAAATGCTCAGAAGTGAAGAATGAACAAAATGGTAACATGTGGGTCTTGATATAAGGCTCCTAACACTCTTAGATGATCAACACATAAGTCTAGGGGTGTTGCATTATCATCCACAAGTGCTCTATAGGCTAGAAACCATCCTAGGCAGCCCAAGGTTTCGAGAAACTAACATATAAGTCGGTTACACAACAACAGGCAGCTGTCTGTTGGTTTTTCGCAACTGGGCACCCCCATGCGCATCGTAGGGGTTTAAGCCCTGCGATGCGCAGGGCATCATACGATGCGTAGCAACATCTTGCATACGATGCGCAAGCCTACAATCAGCTTTCTAAATTTTGCAATTTAGTCCCTGGTCCCCCGTAACATCGCTTTCACATCCCAATCTTGCATATGAAGCTTTGTTATTTAATATATGGGGCTTTAAGACTTATACCCACTTTGTTAAGTCCTCGGGTAACTTCGTGATCACCCGAAAAGCCCTAAATTTCAATGTTGACACTTATAACCCTCGTACACGAATTTTGTCACAACTTGCTCATACGATATCGAAACTTCATGAAATTTTTTGTGGTACATTCTAGTGAGCATAATTAACCGTTACAAAGCTTCGGGTTTGTCAAAAGGTCACTCAGAGGTATAACTTAAACATGTTGGCACATTTAACCCCTGTAGTTTGTAATCTCTCACTATCTTTCACAATTCGCTTCGTATGATCCATGATCTATTCATTTAAGGTTATAAACATCATGTAGGGTTATTGCCAAGTGTATTTATTCATTGTTGACACTTTAAACCCTTATAATTACACAGTTTCACTGTTTGTCAACTTTAGTCCTTCAAGAACATTCCTTCACACGTTCAAACCTATGACACGTGTCAACACCTTATAGGACGTAAATTTTCGGGGTGTTACACAAGTTAATGATGTAACTCATTGTAGTTTCTCTGTTTGAGGATTATGATTTTGGTAAGAAATCTGAGTGTGCCCACATTTAAGCAATAATGAAACTTTTGTTAGAGTAGCAGTATATTCTTAAAGAGAAAAGTTGTAAAGGAGCAACGTCTTGTACAAGAGGTACAAATTAAAGTAACAACAAGTTTTCACTCCCCTACCTCTTGCAACTCTCGCAAGTTAAGATTAAGACACTTAATCCTCTCACTAACCTTTTAGATCTCTAGGAATGCTACAAGATAAGTTTCAATGACGTACGTGCTGTGGGGACATGTCATATATGTTAGACTTGATTTCCTTAATGTCCAGGTGTTATAAAAATTTTGAGGGACATATTTAGAAGGAATTATAGTATATATGAATTAATTTCTTTAATACCTTTATTCATATAAGTCATATTAAATACAAGTAAATATTATGATAAATGAATTATGTCTGAATATTCCATTTTGGGATAAGTTTCAATGAAATATAACTTCTAATGGAACTTAATTTATTCCCTTAGCCATTTAAATATCAAGGCTTATAACACATGCTCATAAGTCACTAAGAATGAGATTTGATAATATTTCATTCTTCATTAACCTAGTCATGATTTCTCATGAAATTTGGTCTTAATGGATGGAATTTGTAAGTCTCATTTTTATTTTGTTAAATTTTCATTTTCATGATAACAAAAGGTTATGAAAAAGTGTAGCATCATCTAGTTCCATCTTATAAGGTTTCTATCCAGATTGAGATGACAAATAATATGAGAGTTTAAGGTAAGAGTGACTTTGTTTTAACCATGCAAACCTCACAACTGTCATAATGTAGCTTTTATATTGATACTAAATTCTGAATAATCCACAAAATATATAAGGTATCATAAAGCCCAATTATAAAACAGTTTATTATGCTTCTTATAGTCTTAACATAAAATTTTGCCACTAACTCTCATATTAATTATTTGTTGATTTCTGGTAAGTAAACGTATAGAACTAGACTCAACCCATCATGTGTTAATTGGAATATTATCATTAGCAGACTTAAATATCATAAATATCAAACTACTTATCTTAGCCAGCTGTTTCATTGAGTTATGGATAGTCTCGATGCTTATGCCTAGTTTAATGACATAAATTTGCACTGAGACTTTTCTTTGAAGAAACTTATTGCTGGAGGTAGTACTTGTACACTATCTCTAAATCTTAAAAGTATCCTCCTTTTAAGTCTAGTGGCGGTGAGATGAACAACATCTAATTTTCCAGTTTGATGCCTTCCTTTTCCTGTACATATGCTGCTAGCCTGCTAATCAACACACTCATTTTCCTTTGGTACTCTTGAGTGATATAGTTGATTCTTAAGGCAACTTATGGTATTAGTGGAAAAGTTATACGTAATGCACCAGAAAAATGTACTAATTTCCATGTGTAAACCTTTAAATTATGGGTCATGTATTGTACTTCATGATGTATTCACATATGCCACTAATCTTTATAGTAAGAATCTAGAGTAATGCATGCGTCTTAGGAGTTATTTTGATTCTTCCAAAGAAAATAAATTAGTCTTAGGAAATTTAGAATCTAGAATAGCTCACATGATAGCAATAATTAAGTGGGTTCTTGATTATCATAAGAGATATAATATTTGACTTATCCCACTTGTAATGCTCTAGTTTTCTTCTGTAAAACTTTTATCAGAAAAGAGCAGTAGGATTATCATATCTTAAGAAATAATCAACAATCCAACAAGAGCAAATTTTGTAGAAACTCTTTAGTAAGCAAAACATCTTAAGTTTTTGAAATTAGAGTGGATGAAATAGACGAGATACAAACTTAAGAAGAAGCTTGGAGTAATTTACATATGGGGTAATCAAGTCAGGCAGACACAAATTATTATATTGAAGATATAGTCTACTATAACACCAAAATAACAGACTAACTCAAGGTTCTATCTGAATTTTGGCTTCGCTTTGGCTTTGACCAAAATTCAGACACATTATGAACATACATAAATAACAGATTGTCTTGATGTTCTACATAAATTTGGCTTCACTTTGACCAGAATTTATGTCTTATGAACATACGTAAATAAAAAACTAACTTAATATTCTGCATGAACTTTTGCTTTGCTTTGGCTTTGACCAAAATTCAGACATTATGAACGATATAAAATAATAAAACTCGGCTTAATGTTCTACCTGAATTTTGGCTTCGCGTTGGCTTTGAACGAAATTCAAGCATTATGAATAATATAAATAATAGACCATCTTTAGTGTTCTATATGAACTTTGGCTTCGCTTTGGCTTTGACCAAAATTCGTATATTATGAACACACATGAATATAGACAATCTCAATGTTCTACATGAACTTTGGCTTTGACCAAAATTCATGTATCATGATGAATGTACATAAAGAATAAGGTAAAGCACATAAATATAACATAACACATTTGGGCCAGAAATGAAATATTTATGTAAATTAGGCTAATAATTTATTATGTGTATCATCACACAATTAGTTGTTGGGCTCATTATCCAACAATACACATTGTCACATAAAACAACTTAAATTAAAGTTGGGACATTCGCAAGTTTTGATCATACGAAAGTTGAGCCATGCACCCTTTACGGCCATAGAAAACAAAATAAAATAAGGCTTGCAAAAGTAAGGCATGCAAAAGTTATATTTTTTCGCATAGAGGATATGCAAAATAATTTATACAAAATATATCACATGCGAGAGCCTAAAAAGGCATAACATAAAAATATGTGACTAGTGATATTACTTTTAATCACAAAATTATGTTGGCCCAAGTAAAAGTCTTAACAATAAAACCCCTTAATTCACTTTGAGCCCATTATTTTATTTTAACCCATCATTACTCTGATTTTTAATCACAAAATTATATCCCCACTAACTTCATAGGAATATAAAACAAAAGTGAATGAAACTATTTGGTGAAGTCTGATGGTCAGATTCAAGGAGTGAAATTTAGCAAGTCTGGAGCGATTATCTTTAAAGATGAACCCACCAATTAAGAGTCAATGTTCATGGTTCATGTATAAAGAAAAAATAATCAAATTGGCATGATCCAAATCTTATGAATATTATATTCATGTACAAAATTCATAGTAAAACAATTTATGGATATTAAATGAATTAATTCATGAGTGCAATTCATATTCAAATGTATCATTCACATAACACTTTCAAAATTTAATTGATTTTGAAAAGACTGATCATTTCATGAATAACGATTCGTGGAATATTGGAACAAATTTATTGTATATATTAACTTCCAATTTCATAAGATCCATAGATATGCTTTTGCAGATCACGTGATGTAAAGCAAAAAATCGACAAGGTAATAGATCAATTAACATGGTCAGATTGATATAATCAACATCGCTCTGATACCACATGTTGATTATATCTATAAACATGGGTCAAAATATAGAATCTAATCATGTTTATTCAATCTAAACGTAAATATAGATACCAAGTTAGAGACACTTACTTGTGGGAGTGGTCATCTTTGAAGACGAAGATAAGGTCATGATTCTCGTTATGGTACCTTGGGTTAATGGATCACCTTAGAGAGAATTTTAGTATTTTAGTATTGGTGTTCTTCTAGAGTTATTCATCTTTTATAATCAATATATATTTAACATCAAAATGAATGATGATCATAAATAGTGATCGGTTATGAAAACTCTTAACATTCTCTATTAAAGGTACGTAAAGGGAAATCATAATTGCCCCTTAAACTAATCAATAATTACAATTACTATCATCAAGAAATTGTCGGGAACTAGTTATGTCATATTGGCAATGTTACCAAATGATCCGTAAGGCCACATCAACGGGTTATTTCTAACAAGATATGTGTTTAATTTCATGATATGATAATATATTCGATAATGGACTATTAATTTTGTTTATACAATCTATATTAGTTCATCATGTTATCCAATAATAATAATAATATAATGGATAAAGTATCAACGCAATTAGGTGTGTTATATTTTCACACATTAGAGGAAAACCACATCGCTACATGTAGTACACAAATCCACTATCACATTGTGTATCTGCTTTTGCTAGCGTAACAGGTTTTAACCCATAGAATGTGGAAGATACATGTAAATCCATTGTCGCGTATCATTTTTCACTTGTTGTTCTACTTTCATCCATACTAAAATGCATGCTTTTGAATGCATACTCGTTCTACTTTTACAAAATTTTACATTTAACATTTTGTTATCAATCAAACATGATTGGCATTACGAACTACTCGTGCTTTTACCTTTTGATAAGTTGAGAATGTTGCACAAAATCACTCACATTATTAATTTAACAAAGCAACCACGAACAACAGTTGATATGTGATTCTAGCTTCTTACGATATGTTTAGATCACCGAAAACAACAAAAAAAAACACCGTTAATGCAATATAGATGTCTCACTCTTTGTATGTCATGACTAAATGTGTTTTGAAATAGCAATAATTGTCTAAAAATTATGTCGAAAATCAAGCGGAATATTGTGGTGTCATTTTTACTTAAGATAACCAAAGAAAACGAATAATACATGAGTTCATTGAGTTGATTTCGTATATATATAAGCACCCACCGGATATAAGAAAGTGTATAGTATTTCTTAATAATACTCTTCTTCTAAGAAAATTAAACTTCAATCATCCCTCCAAAAATCTTGAACTTCCAAATTTTGGTAGTAAATTAACTTATCTTTATACACTGCTTAAATTTAACTAAAGAAAAAAAAATTAATACCAATTTAATTCATCTTTATGTAACATTATAGTTTTGATGATAACATAGTAGATTCATTCTAATGAAATTATTTTTTAGGAATAAATAGGGTTCCTTCAGTTGAAGGGAAATTTAAGTTTCTTTGGATATAAATATTTTATTATTTTTATCTCCCAAAAGTTATTCATAAGAAAGAAAAGTGATTTCTGGAGGACTATATTCGAGAAGCCTAACACCTAACTTGTTTCTTCAATCAGCAGGTTTAATTAGATTGATAAAGAATAATAGTGGTCCATCACTTTATTTGACGTAGTACCGGCTTAAAAAACATGGTACCGAACATTTTAATCGATTATGGGATTAAATTTATTATTATTATTATTATTATTATTATTATTATTATTATTATATACTACTTTAAAAGTTGTGAGTTAGATTAACTATTAATCTCGGTTATTTTGTGTTTTTGTTCCAGCGACACTCGAGAATTAGATAACACTTTGTTTTTTAAATGATGAGGATTGAAGCTTTGTGGTTATCAAAAAGATAGAGAGTATCAATGTATATATTTTATAAATGATTGGTTCATGAAAACAAATTTGATGTAAAATAATATTTCCTTGGAATTCCAAATTACTTTGATGTAATTTCTTAATCTTTAAATACGAAAGAAAATTATTATTTTAATAATTCTTTCTTAAAATTTACATTTCATGTTAGCCGTAAGAACCAATTCTTTCTACAAATTTACTTTCGTTTTGTCAGCTCATAAAAATTTATTAAATTGATTGATTTAACTTCAAAATTATAATATTGCAAGTTAGTATGAAACGTTTCGAAGTGGATGTTTCTGGAGTAAGTAATCAGAGATGAATTTTTAAAGGGTATATATCAACATAATGACAAATGAATATGATCACGTAAAACAGTTTTACTCTAAACTCTAACCCACTATACAATACCTTTAATTTATGATTGTACGTCGTATTTAACTACTAATAATATACGACTTATCGATTGAACTATTGATAATTAATTAATTAATTTATAAATAAATATCTAACCATACTAATTTAATATTGTTTCACATATATGATTATTGTAAAACAGAAGTTACTAATGAATAACAAATGTTGATTAAGAACATAAGCAAGAGTACTTTAGAGAGAGTTTTAATATATATGGTGAAATCACTGTAGTCAAATTATTGCACACTTGCACAGGAAAGGAGGAAGTCTCATTCTTGGATATTGCATTCTGACCCAACTTGTCACAATAAATGTTTCGATCCTCGTCAAAGTTTCGTTCGCAAACAAGGGGCTAAACAGAAGTCATACGACAGAAACTATATGGAGTCTTCAGTGGCGAAGCTTTGAGATTTCCAACAGGTGGTGGGGGAGAGAGGGGGGGGGGGGGGGGGGGCGAAAACGTATATACAAAAAAAATTCTATACGAAAGCTGCATACATAACACTACTGAAGGAAAAGTTCGGGGGGTCGGGCGCCCCCGGCCCCTTCTAACCTTCGCCCCTGGGAGTAGTGGCCCCGTAGCTAGGTTTTTTCGTTTTTTGATGCATTTGCGAGATGTATTAGTTGTCAGCAGGTAGGGGTGTGCAAAAAGCCGAATTAACCGAATCGAAGAGAAAACCGATGAGTCCGTTAGTGATTTTAAAAACCGAAATTCATGGGTCGGTTATGGTTTTCCATTGTTTCATAACCACCATAACCGAACCCACCTACATGTTATGGATTTTATCACACCGTTTTAGTTGAAAGTTTGAACTTATAAAGTATATCATATCGTTTTGTTTGATTATTTGGTATTAATGTTATAGATTATATGTATCCTTTTAATGCTATGGTTAAAAAATTCAAGCCCAGACTTTTAGGTCCAAATAATGCCCAATTATATTTTTGAGTTATTTTTAGCTAGGCCAAATTCACAGTTAACTGACCATAACCGACCATAACCGACCGCTATAACCACTAAAACTGATTAACCATAACCATCATAACCGATCAGTTATGGTTTTCCAATAACCAACATCTCGGTTATGGTTATGATTTTAGGTCAAAACCATGCACACCTCTATTAGCAGGTGTTCCTCGTATAATTTTTCCAAGGTTTTTGGGTGGATTGTTCTCTATTTTCCTTATTATGTCCCTCTTAGCGACTTGCTAAGAGTGCGCAAATTATTTTGAGTAAAATTGGTTTCGTTCTAACAAAAGGTTCAGATGATTGACAAATAGGATTATTGAATCAATCGACACACTACAAATATCAAAGTTGAATCAACCGATAGACTAAACAAAGACCAAACTTGAAACATCCAATAGTCTAACAAATTGATTAATACACAATACTAAACTAAATAATTGATACGAAGACTGTAACCGTATGCATGTAGATGATTAATCGAACGATAATTATCGATGATCAAAACAATAGGAACCACTTCTTTATATAGCCAAATACTAGATACGGTTTCTACGGATGAGCTATTGAGGATGAAATCATGAAATGCTAAGAGTAATATTTAAAAAAAATAATATAGCTTATTCTATTCTTACATCATTAAATTCTTATTTTCACGTCCTTTAACGTTTTAAATTTAGATTTCAAAAGTGTTAATTTACAAAGGAAAATTGGTATTTAATAAACCAACCTTTAACTAGTTGGTAAATAATAATCCAACCTACAGAATTGGTATATAATAATCCTACCTATCAACATGTTGGTACTCAATGAACTTCTGTTAATTTTTTTTAACTGAAGTTAGTTTTTAAGTTTTATTTATTACACAAACAGTCCCTGTAGTTATAAGTTACTAGTTTTAAGTTTTATTTATTACACAAACAGTCCATGTAGTTATAAAAAAAAAATCATAAAAATCCTAAAAAAATAAAAAAAATCATAAAAATTCTAAAAAAAACAAAAAAATCTTAAAAAATCAAAAAAATCAAAAAAATTCTAAAAAATAAAAAAAAAAATTCTAAAAAATCATAAAACTCTAAAAAATCAAAAAAATTCTAAAAAAACATAAAAATTCTAAAAAATAAAACTGTTATACATGTCTGAATGAGACTTGAGACAAGGATACCCTTGTGCCCTAAACAACACAGCTTCATCTTTTTCTACCACAGCCCCATCTTCTTCTCCTCTATGCTCCTCCCCTCTCCTCCACACGCCGCCCTCCTCCACATCCGAACCACCATAGCCCCGCCACCCTCCTCCACATCTGAACCACCACATCGCCGCCGCCCGCCTCCACAATCGAAACTCCAGATCGCCACCGCCCTCCTCTTCTCCTCCTCAACCGAACCAGCACAGAGACACCATATTTCTCCTCCACAGACGCCATCATCTCCTCCGCTCATCCACAACTCGTCGGCAGTGATAATGGTGCGGTTCTGGTTAGCTTCGATTCAGGTCCGGTTTGTTACAAATTTGATTTGGGTTTACTTGGTTTCGGGTCTAGTCAGGCTTGGTTCAAATCCAGGTCCTAGTCGGGTCAGTTTGGTCACGTAGTCGTCTCGGTTCCGGGTCAGTTGGAACATTATTCGTTTAAAACTTCAGTTTATTTCAAAAATCAGAATCTGATTTGGGTTTGTTTGTTTAAGTTTCATTTTAGTTTTGTATAAATCGTATATAAATCGTATAGATATTTTGCTTCATTGATTGTTGCGTTTTGAATATTATATCGACAACTTGTGTTGTCGGGGTCGTCCAAAAACAGAGGAAACTCTGCCCGTTTTTCGTAAAATTTCCGTAAAGCGAAACACGTTAATTTTATAAATCGATTTTTTTTTTATTTTTTAAGATTTTTTTTGATTTTTTTAGAATTTTTATGATTTTTTAGAATTTTTATGATTTTTTTATTTTGATTTTTTTAGAATTTTTATGATTTTTAGAATTTTTAAGATTTTTTAGATTTTTTTTGATTTTTTGATTTTTTTTTATTTTTTTAGAATTTTTATGATTTTTTAGAATTTTTTTTATTTTTTAGGATTTTTATGATTTTTTTATAACTACAGGAACTGTTTGTGTAATAAATAAAACTTAAAAGTAGTAGCTTATAACTACAGGGACTGTTTGTGTAATAAATAAAACTTAAAAACTAACTTCAGTTAAAAAAAAATTAACAGAAGTTCGTTGAGTACCAACATGTTGATAGGTAGGATTATTATATACCAATTCTGTAGGTTGAATTATTATTTACCAACTGGTTAAAGGTTGGTTTATTAAATACCAATTTTCCATTTACAAATTGCATCCACATTCATTTAATTAACTCTTGAATAAATAAAATAGAAAAAAAATTGTTATAATAATAGAAATGATATATTGGAGGGTGCTGCATGCATGTGATATAGTACAATGGTGAGGACAAGTGATTTGGAGTTATCAAGGCAGACACCACTAAATGCTTTTAACTGTCCCTTCCGATAAATATCATTCCACTTTTTATATTACCATCAATCAAATTCAAAACCACATTAGATTCCATTTTTGTATTTCTATGGGGACGCAAACTATACAATTTATGGTGTAAATTATTCCTAATACTTATTTCATATGTCCAGTCTCTTTTTTTTGTTTGGTATAGATTTAAATGTCTCTCGACCTTTAATTTGGTCTCAAACATGTAACTGCACAGAATTTTGCATGCAGTAAATAAGATTATTGTGGAGCGTACAAAAGGCGGCCCAAGAGCAAAGCAAGGGTTTTGAGCTTCCATTTCTTTTGTCATGTGGAATTTGTATGAGTGGTCCGTCATTTTGAGACTTAGTTAACCGTTGACATAAAAAGGGCAAAAGCTGATTCTTGAAGCAAGTGTCGAGCGAAATCATCTGGGTGAAATCAAAAGGTCAGCCACAAATTGAAGTCTCGTTCTTGCTCAGTTATTTGCTCTTTCCAATTGATCGTTGGTGTTGGTTCTTGCTTAAAATTGATTTGTATCAGGTGAAAGTTGCTATTAGTCGATGGTGATTGGTCGGATTTTGTGAGGTTTGTGATCACTAGACAACACGATTGTACGTTCACTTATTGCCAGTGTTGTGGGGTGAGGACTAACGATTAATCGGAATTTATGTGGATTAATCGGGATTAATTTGATTAATCGGCGACTAATCGGGGATTAATCGGCACCTAGTCGGGATTTTCACAACCATGCTTATTGCTCCATAGACTCTGATAAGGTTTGAGATTTCTTGACGGTTATACATGGTGTTAACCGATAGTATCACATCCCCTCTTATAAATCCAAACCCCAACATCATTGTAAGTTCATTATCTGACTAAATGACTAAATCAGTTTATTGCTAATGACTATACAGGTGTTAATCCATGTTTAATTAGTAATCATTTTTTGCCACGTCAAACACGCATACTAGGTTTTTGCCTAGTATGTTTATACATGATTAGTAATTTGTTTATGCTTAGTTTTGCCTAATTAATAATTTGGTGATGCACTGATGCCTAATTAGTAATCTGAATATGCTTATTTTGCCTAATCTAGTTTGGGCCACAAGATAACCTGGTCAACTTTTTAACTGTTGACCAAATAAAGACAATGAAAAAAAACCCCGAATTTTCTTCGGTTTAGAGACATAAAA
This sequence comes from Helianthus tuberosus, assembly GCA_030545235.1. Lineage (NCBI taxonomy): Eukaryota > Viridiplantae > Streptophyta > Magnoliopsida > Asterales > Asteraceae > Helianthus > Helianthus tuberosus. The sequence goes on along the minus strand of CM060401.1, from coordinate 191,799,363 downwards.
TGGTTGAGCCATCCCTGATTGGAACGCTTACATAATAATACGAGTTCCGCCATCATGTAAAGAATTTATTATACAACAAGTAAATGCATCTTGCTTGAATTTAGATCCATCCTTTCAAATTGAGATCTACATAACCGATAATGCAGTAATTCAATAAACAAACGAGCCCTAATTGTAAACAAACGTGAGTACTTATATTATTTTAATCCAAAATAATTCAACGATTAAAGTTAATCCAATAATATATTTGAATATCTTAAAAAGGTTTTTAATTCAAAACCACTACCTCAACGAAGATGCATGAACATAAAACAAATAGTAAAATAATCAATTAACATTCAGCAGATATAAAGTTAAATTCCATTTATTTAACTTATATTTATATATAACTTTCCGCATTATTATTTTACCATATTTTGTAATAAAGCAGCAGCATTTAGGATCCAAAATAAAATTAAAAAAGAAAAAAAAGTACAAAAGCCCTCACACAGTTTTACAACTTTTCCTGCTGAACAGAAGCCGAGCACAGACAAAACCCACATGAACGCCACGACGATCACTACCCACGTGCTTCCTTATTTTCTTCCAATTATACCCCTCGTCAGACGCCATTTTTACATCACCGAACATGCATTGGGGTTCTCATCACTGAACATTTGTGGTGCTGGTGGGTACCCATACGCCGCTTCCGTGGTGTATCTCACCGGTGGTAACTGGTAACTTTGTGGGTGATAATAATAAAACTCGTTTTTACGTAAATCCACCACTTTTGCATCATCTCCGTCGCCACCACCGCCGTTAGCCGGCGGAGCATCTGCTTTAGCCCCTTCGTCTTTTTTCTCCTCTTTGTCTTTCTCTTTCTCCTTTTCCTTTTCTTTTTCACCGTCGCCGTCGGGTTTTTTCTCTTCTTTTTTTTCTCCGCCGTCTTTTTTTTCTTCTTTTTTCGGCTCTGGGTCTTGTTTGACGACGATGGCTTTCTTTCCGGTTCGCTTTTGGATGTTGTCCACTAGTTGCGGTGCCTCAAATGTGCCTTTAACGGTTACTTGTGAGGCTTTTAGATCCGGTTCAACGGTATCTACCCCTTCAGTCATAATTCATAAAAATATAAATTGGTAACGGGAAGTTTTGTTGAAAGTATTAATTATTTGGGTCGTTGGGATTTTGTTGGAATATTATGACTAATATTTAAATGGATTTATTTGTTTTAGTGAGGACTTGATTTGAAATACTAGGAAATGGATCTGAATCTTGTACAAATAATTCAGATTATTTTTTTAACATGGGAAAAGAAGATTGAAAATACTCAAAATAGAAGGAGCCGAACGTTCATAATTGGTCCTAAAAGAATTTGCTTTTTAGTTTTTATCCTTCTTACCTCACAAATAAAAAAGAAAAAGAACGTACCTTTCATTTTAAGAATGCGTTTTCTGATCTCTTGAGCACAAGCTTCACAATGCATATTTACTTTTAGAACCACTGTAATCACCTGAGGAGGCTGTTGAACAACAAAAAGTTAAAAAAAAAAAAAAATTAACCCACCAAATTTTAATGATTTGTAGTGGTAAATAGTGACTAAAAAGACTTAACTAAGTAACTAACCTCTTCTTTTTTCTCTTCAGGTTTGGGAGCCTCTTTCTCTTCCACTTTCGGCTCCTCGGCCGGTGGTTTTGGTATCGGAGAAAGAAGCTCAACCTGCCGATGACTTTTTTTCTGGACCCTTTCAAGAACCTTAAGTGGATCTGCTTTTTCTCCCTTCACAACCACCTTATGTGTCTTACAATCCGTTTGAATATCCTCCACTCCTAATAAAACAAATAAACAACAATTAAAACAACAACCAATTGTATCCTCATCTCAATCAATAAACATATTTAACTTCAAACAAACAAACCATCAAAGCCTCTAAGGCACCGCCGAACTTTTCTTGCACACCCTTCACAATGCATAAAGACTCTCAAAACAATCTCCGGCGGCGGAGGTGGCGGCGCCGGAGCCGCATCTTTTGACTCCTCCGCCTTCTTCTCCTCCTCAGGCTTCTTAGCTTCTTTCTTCTCTTCCTCTGGCTTCTTCTCCTCCGGTGGCTTTTCTACTTGCTGAAACCAAAAAAAAAATCAAGAAACAAACAACACCCACATCAAAAACTGCAAAAAGATTCTTTGACATAAAAAAAAGCATAAAGAAAACAAAAAACAACCTCCCCCATGTCACTTTTTTTGTAACAAATCTATAGATGAAAAGGGTTCAAGATTGAGGCAGAAGACAATGGTGTGTAGGAGATTAAAATTTAAAAGGGATGTGTGTGTGTATAGTAATGGTGTGGAATGATGATGATGATGAGCAGGAGGACCATTTAGATCTAAAGAGAGCACTCATTTCCGTCATCACAAACTGACGTGGCTGTTTTATAGCTGCCACGCGAAATAGGGCTAGGTTTGTGTCTACAGTGTTACGACGACGTTTTGGGGAGGGGTTTATATTTTGGGAAACATTTGGGTACTTGACATTTGCTACAGTGGTCCAAGCCCATACCGTTTTGTATTCCGTCTGATGTGATAGAAGTCATGGAATGTATAGTGAATTTTTTGAGTTTACTACTTTTAACTATTTAAATTTTTTACCATTTACCACGAGCAATGTAATTTACTGGTTTATTAATTTGTTATGACTTATTATAGTTATATAATTAAATAGAGTTTGATAAACATAATAAGTTAATTGTTTTATGTACTAAATTGAAGGCTATTTAATTAAAGAATTAACATTTTATTGTAGTGAAATTAAACATGATAAGATTTCTTGAAGATCTATTAGTGTAAAAAGATGTCAACAATAAGACCTACCGTACTGGAGCGTTTTTCCTCCCTGATACCGCCCCAAAACGCCGGATCACGCCGGCACCTCCATTACATGTGGGCGTGTTTGGCTCCTTTTTGGTTTAGGCGTTTTATAAAAAACGCTGGATGGGCTATGTGATTGTCCAATCATATTTCACTTTGCATCAATTGCCCAATAAGAATTTTATTTTTTTTTTAATTTTATTTTATTACAAAACATAATGCCCCATCCCCACTACACCCATTTTAGAAAACGTCCAATAATGCCCCATTGCTGACTGGGCTGTCACATGACGCAAAACGCCCAAGGGTGAATAATGCCCACTACACATGTTCTAATTGTAAGAAAGTCATGATAGTGAGAATGTACATGCAAGTAGGGATGAGCAAAATGGTGTACCGGTACCGAATTTACCGAACCGGGTACCTTTTCGGTACCGATTCGGTACCCACTTTTGACATTTTCGATACCGGTTCGGTACCGGTATTTTGCTCGTTTTTACCCTCAAATACCGGTACCGGTACCGAACCGGGTATATTCGGTACCGGTACCGGTACCCACTTTTGAGGATTTTCGGTACCGGTTCTTTCGGTACCGGTTCGGTACCGAACCGGACCTAGCTCATCCCTACATGCAAGTCTTGTGAAAATGTAACATGCAAATCATATTAATAGGCCCGTAACATAAACCCGTAATTTTTTTTATAAATACATAGTTAATTATTACATGATATTATTACTTCAAATATTTTTTTTCCTATGATATGCTGTAAGATTTTATATATAAAAAATGTTAATGACTTTAAAATTAAATGCGTTTACTAAATTGTATGTAAAAGTAAATGCGTATACTTAATTAAAAGTTTTACATGAAATTTACATCTGAATTCCTTTTCGATCATTACCAAGGGAAGAATAACCAATTTCATACAATTGGTTAATTGGCTAAGAATCAGGTTATGGTGTTAACAAGAAATTTATGACAAATTGCATATGAAACCAATTTTTCAAAAGGAATTCCTCTAAAAGTATATTACTATATTATATTTAGTCACAATCTTTTTCATTTAAAAATGTTTAATATAATCTAAATCACGTAACTGGTTGTGTAGAGTTTACCAAGTTTTAGAATAACAGAAAAGTAAAAACAAAATATTAAAACTAATTAAGAACAGTTTATTTGATCTGCCAAAAATATAATGATATCAATAAAATAAATGAAAAAAAAAAACAAACGATCCTGCATTAACGTTTTAATAAAACAAAAAAAAAAAAAAAAAATCTTAAATGAGACCCTAATGACTTGTTTTACAAACTTCTACATAGAAGGAAAACCAATTATGTTTTTTGTTGAAACTTCAAAACACTAAACACGTATTAAAAAATCACTTAGTGACAAATTCACGTTCACGTTCATTGTAACCGTCACAGTTTGGATATGCCATACACAAAAGATACGTATGGAAAAAGTAAACAAAAAATTAAAAAAATGAGACACACATGAAAAGGACTAGGAGAAAGCAATGATGGTAAGATGTATACAACTATACGTAACATATACAAATAAACTGGATGGGTGAGAAGTAACGTCGTCGTCATGGTTTTGTTGCCACTATTGCAATCATGAGTTTGATCAACATGCTTAAAAACTGTTTTTTTGTGTGATAATGTTCAGTTTTTTTTCATTTTTAATTACGTACACTAACGATGTCGTCTAACAATTTATCACGAAAACTTGCACTTTCAAGAGCATGTCCCAGCTCATTTTATCTAGATTTTTTTTATAATGACGGGTTTTTTTTTTAATGGCCAACGGATAAAAGCCCAGCTACCTGAGGTAACTCAATTGAAAAGGGCGACCCATACGTACGCGATCACAGACAGTATTGGGTAGCCCATGACCACCATCTCCCGTTCCGAGAAAAACATGTCGTCCGAAAGCGCACTACAGTAAAACCTGAATAGGATGAGATTCAAACTTAGATCTTAATAAATGCTTGATGGATGTAGGCTCCAACACCAACTTATTTTTTCCTTTTGCCTTATGTTAAATAACTAGTAGATGCCCCGCCCGCGGGGCGATGGCCGAATAATTCGCAACCAATTAAAAAAAAACTACTATAATTTTGCCAGGGAAAAAAAAAACAAAAACGATGATAAGACCGTAATTTTGGGCTCAGGGCAAAACTGTAATTTTTCAGGACTAATGAGCCAGTGTTAGGCAACTCCTTAACACGAAAAAAAATTAAATCGAGTAAACCAATTAAAACAAAAAACCTTTATAGTTTTGGTAAAAAAACTAAAACGATGGGAAAAACGTAATTTTTAACTGTGGGTCAAATCATAATTTTAATTCAGGGATAAGTCGTAAACTAAATGGACCAACGGGCGAGTGCCAGGAAGTTGCCGGCACGACTGTAATTTTGCACTGGGGGCAAACCTGTAATGTCACCAGGAAATCAAACAAAAACGATGGGCAAAATGTAAATTTAAGTTGAGGGCAAAATCGTAAACTGGCTGTGAGAAAAAAAAAACTAATGGCGAAAGTATAAATTTATACGGGGCAAAATCGTAATTTTGAGCCGATGGCAAAATTAGAATTTTTAGCCGGGAGCAAAAGAGTAAATTTATTTTTAAGCGTGGGCAAAAACATAACTTTGACCCGATGGCAAAATCGTAATTTTAAGGGAAAAACTAATGGCAAAATTGTAAATTGAAACGGGTCAAAATCGTAATTTTTAACCAGGGGCAAAATTGAAATATTTAGCTGGGAGCAAAAGCGTAAATTTATTTTTAAGCGGGGGCGAAAACATAAATTTGAACTGATGGCAAAATCGTAATTTTAAAAGGGATAAAATCATAAATTTGTTGGGCCAATAGAGGAGTGCCAGACAGCTGCCTGACACTATTACCCCTGCCGCCCTTTTTGCCCAATTGAATTGCTGCACTATTACTTACTATTACTGGCTGATGTCAGCCACTTATGTTTGTAGTAGTTTAAATATTTTTTCCAGAGCAGACTATAGAAGGTTAGAAAAATCACTTAAATATATCCTATATGAAAAGTTGTAAACAAACACCATATTTCAACTACTACAATCACAAGTGTCGGTGTCACGGCAATAGTTCTGCCCCTTTATTGGCAGGGGCGGACCCAAGCCCACCCCAAGGTGGGCGGACGCACCCCCGGGGAAAAAAAAAATAGGGCTAAATTCCGTTGAAAATCCCGTCCGCACCCCTTGGAATTTTTCGTCCGCACCCCTTGGAATTTTCGACCGCACCCTTTGAAATTTTTCGTCCGCACCCCTTAGGTAAAAAGTGTTATCAATTTATATTTTAAATTTTTTTTAGTAAACTCTTATTTTTTTTAAAAAATATACTACCTAAATTATATAACTTTTAATACCTAACAAACTAAACCAAAATACCCATACCTTTACCCACTTATAATTCCTAACTAGCTAGCCCACTAAGTCTTAGCCCATTAACCAAACCCAACAATATTTCAAACTATAATAAAATAATTAAAGCCCAAAACCTGTAGAAATTCTATCCCTCTCTCTCTCTCTCTCTCTCTTGCGTCCCTGCACTGCCAACGAACAACATCACCCAGTGACAACAGTCCAGCAGCCAGCGACCACCGTAATCAGCCACCATACCACCGTCGTTCGACACCAAATCTAACCGGAATCTGAACACGGGTAAGTTTCTTTGTTATTTTGATGATTTTGGTTGATATTATAGGAGAAAAAAGGGTAATAAAGTTGTTAAATATGTTTGAAATTTTGTGTGTTTTAACGTTGTTTATGGTTGTTTAGATGATTTTTAGGGTGATTATGTTGTTTATATATTTTTAGGGTGATTACAACTTACGTTATTATTTCTAGGGCTTGAATAGTTGAAAATTAAAATTGAAACATTATGTTATGGAGCGATGAACTTATGTTATATAGAGAAAGAATTGCTTAAAAAATTAGCTTTAGATGATGTTTTGGATAGATTTAAAAAAATGAAAACCCGTAGGGCGTCGACGTTTTAATTATGTTTGTAACAAGGTTTGACATGTTTTTTATGATTATATAAATTTAGTTTGATGTTCGTTTGTTTTACATGACCCGACCCAACCCGATACGAACCGATTTTTTTACTTATATACCTAGGGGCCTAAAATTTGTAAAAATGTTCCGCACCCCATAGAAAAATTTCTGGGTCCGCCACTGTTTATTGGGCTAAATAGGCGGCAACTGGCACTCTCCATTGGCCCAACAAATTTATGATTTTATCCCCTTTAAAATTACGGTTTTGCCATCAGTTAAAAATTGTGTTTTTGCCCTCACTTAAAAATAAATTTACGCTTATGCTCCCAGCTAAATATTTCAATTTTTCCCCCGGTTAAAAATTACGATTTTGCCCCGTTTTAATTTACAGTTTTGCCATTAGTTTTTTTCCCTTAAAAATACGATTTTCCCTTAAAAATACGATTTTCCCATCAGTTCAAAATTATGTTTTTACCCCCACTTAAAAATAAATTTACGCTTTTGCTCCGAGCTAAAAATTCCAACTTTGCCCTCGGTTCAAAATTACAATTTTGCCCGGTATAAATTTATAGTTTTGCCATTAGTTTTTTTTTCACAGCCAAGTTACGATTTTACCCTCAACTTAAATTTACATTTTCCTCATCGTTTTTGTTTGTTTTCCTGGTGACATTATAAGTTTGCCCCCAGTGTAAAATTACAGTCGTGCCGGCAACTTCCTGGCACTCCCCCGTTGGTCCATTTAGTTTACAATTTATCCCCGAATTAAAATTATGATTTGGCCCTCAGTTAAAAATTACGTTTTTCCAATCGTTTTAGTTTTTTTTACCAAAACTATAAAGGGTTTTGTGTTTTAATTGGTTTACTCGATTAATTTTTTTTTCTTGTCAAGGAGTTGCCTAACACTAGCTCATTAGTCCGGAAAAATTACAGTTTTGCCCTGAGCCCAAAATTACGGTCTTATCATCGTTTTTGTTTTTTTTTTAGCAAAATTATAGTAATCCTTTTTTAATTGGTTGAGAATATTTCGGCCATCGCCCCGCAACGCGGGCGGGGCATCTACTAGTTGCACTAAATTTGCAAGTTTTGTTTGACTCGATAACATATAGGCAAGCAAAAATATACATGAGCTTTCTTCGCTCTTTATAACATTTAAAAGAAAAAAAAAAGAGTTAAATGTCATCTTAGTTAATGTGATTTGGGCCATTTTGTCAGTTTAGTTCAAAGATTTCATTTTTTGTCTATGGGTCCAGAAAAGTTTCACCGTTGCCATTTTAGTCCACTGGGTTAACTTCATCCATTTTTTCTGTTAACGATAGGGCAATTTGGTCATTTTATATGTAATTCTGTTAACTAGAAGGGCAATTCGGCCATATAAAATGATCGAATTGCCCTTCTCGTTAACATAAAAAATTGGTGAATTTAATTCAGTGGACTAAAATGGCAATGGTGAAACCTTTTTGAACCTACATGCGAAAAATAAAACCTTTGAACTAAACTGGTAAAATGAAATAAAGGCACAAACCATATGAACGAAAATGACATTTAACTAAAAAAAAACACATCAACTTATGGTTATAAATTCTTTTAATAAAAGGAAATTCAATAAAGACTATCCTCAATTCCTCATAAACCATTTTTGTATTAAATATAACGATTTTTTAATGATTAGACATTGTCGTATAAGTCTAGTATTTTTATACTGATTAGAGGGACAACCAATAAGATACTGACACATGTGTTTAATTGACACAGATTGACTCACAACTTAAGTGAATAATTACAAATGTAAAATAGCATATATGTTTATGGGGGAGACTATTTGCACACTTGGTGTGTAGATAGTCAGCCCAAAAATGGTTTTTTTGTCCTATATGCACACCCTGCAGTGTCGAGCTGTTGCCAAAGCATGACGTTTTGGTTCGGTTAACCAGACAAAGACTGACGGGTGTCTGTAGGGTCTTTTGATCGGACTAAAACGCCGAGCTTTGGCCGCGTTTCCGAGCTTTGGCCGCGTTTTGGTCCTGTCAACCAGACACCCGGTCAGTTTTTTGTCTGGTTGACCGGACCAAAACGCGGCCAAAGCTCGGCGTTTTGTTCCGGTCAACAGACCCGTCAGTCTTTTGTCTGGTTGACCGGACCAAAATGCCGCGCTTTGGCCACGGCTCGACACTGCAGGGTATGCATATAGGACAAAAAAACCATTTTTGGTGTGCGTATAGGCATTTGGGTGTGCCAATAGGTACACCCATGTTTATTGCATGAGGACTGAGGCCACAGCATTGCTTTAACCAGAAAATTTGTTCAAAGGCCCACCGAAGAACGCAATTAAAATAATCACCTTAAATTCTATGGGACAGATTCAGGAAAAGGTCAAAAAATTTGGTGCCATTTACCTACCATGTTTACTACCCCTAGTTATAGTGTAAGGCTAGGTGGTATAAACCCTTTAAAGAATTTATCTTTAACTAGTATTTTGCCCGCCGCGCGTTGCGGCGGCGCGCGACAGGTGGAAACATATAGTAAGACAAAACACGATTCGTAAAACGTAGTGCGTGAAAGACAATTACAAAAAAAAATGTGTAAAACACAAAGGTAGACATAAAGTGTAAAACACAATGCCTAAGACATTTCGTAAAACACAATGCATTGGCATTTGGAAAAGTAGGAGTTGTAGTCTAGGGGTTACAATTGCAATTTTTTTAAAGTTGGGCGGGTGTAAAAATGGAGTAATAGTGCAAGAGGTAAAAAAACAAAGTCTAAAAAAGACAGTGTAAAAGTATAGGGGTGGTGGCGAAAATGTGTAAAAGATGAAGGGTGTTGGTGGAAATATAAAAGAAGAGGGTTGGTGGCTAACTGTGTAAGAGCTAAGAGGGTAATGGTGGAAAACCAAAGTAGAGGGTTGTTGCTGACAAAGTTTGAAAGATGAAACGTAAAGTTAAAAAGTAGATGAAAACTGTAAACTGCAAAAGAAGTTGGTATTTAAGAAACAACACATAAAGCATAAGGGCCGGAAACGTAAATTAAGAAAAAAAAAAAAGGAAATTCAAATGGTGGTAAGAAAAGACAAAAAAAAAGGAAAAAAAATAAAAAAAAAAACCCGACATAGCCTTTTTATAGTATGTATAATTTGCACAATATGAGATAATGCCTTTTTAAAAGGGAAAATTACCAAAATGTTTGTTGACCAAGTGCATTTGCAAAATTGTCACGTTCCTGCGTCTTTGGAAGGTCCTCACAGCCTCGGAAGCGTCCGTGTATCATGTTGATGCGTCCATTTCATACAAGCTGACACGTGTCCCACACGTGTCCGACATGTTCAAGCGTCTATTGATTAATGTTCATGCGTCGGTGGACGCAATGATTCCACGGCTTGCGTCCCTGGTTTCATATCGTTTCTAAAGCGGTTGAGGTTTTATTTGGCTGACGCACTGGAATGGTCCGGCTGAAGATGAGCAATGGTCCGGCTGACGCTTTCCCTAGCGTCCTGCTGATGCTTTAAAACGGACAGGCGGACGCTTTAGCTTAGGCCGACGCTTTAAAACGGACAGGCGGACGCTTTAGCTTAGGCCGACGTTTTAAAAATTTCTGCCGGACGCTTTAGAAAGTCTGAACGTGTTCAATTTTTAAGGTAGCCATTTTTAATTTTTTTGAAGTTCAATTTATTGTTAAACGGTTTGGTTTTGACATATTTATGATCTCCCCCTTTAATTATTAACATATAACAATTTATTCTTAAACCGTTTCAAGATTTATTCCCCTATATATACCACCAGTTCTTCATAAAATCCTCATTCTGCATTGATCATCTAATGAAAATTTCCTTTAACTCCATAGATTTAACACCTTCCAAATATGATCAGACCCCCTGAAATTGATTTGTGTGAAGTTGCTTTAATTGAAGATGACGTTTTCCTAAGCTTTAGAGTTGTCGTTGTTTTTAATCGACAATACTTGTCTGATGGCACGGGTGTCAGCCGATTTCCCCGTCCTCTACCTCTGATCACTACAAAGTGTTCAAGAGCTCATCTACAAAGAACACTTGATGCATCAAACGGGTTGTTCGGCACATGACGGTGAAGAAACTGCGAACAACCTGACCCATATCACTTCCGCCAAAGTATAAACAACGTGTTGATGGAACTTACCATTTCAAGACACATCGTTTATCTTTGGTTGGTGTTTTGATGCGAATTCCGGAAGTAGAAATAAATTCATTCTTAATTTAATATTTCTGTCCGGATCTTCTACCCAGAAGGAATTAACAGTTTGACGAAGTTATTTGAAGACTATTTAATTCAGTTGGAAATAGCAGTTTCGCGTAGTTTATGTTTGTTTGTAACACGTGATTTCAAACACGTCTTGTAATAAATATATGTTTTTAGGTTATATTCTTTTTTTGTTTTTTCGTTTTTTTAATGTAATGTTTAGGTTTTATGTTTTTGTGTTAATATAAAAATGGTGTAAATGTAAAAAAGTAAATTGTTGTTTAACCGGAAACAAATTAATTATTAAAATATGATTTTCTTATATAATTATTTTATTTTAGGGAATTGTTTTATAAATTATAGACAAAATTCTGAGGGAATCTCCATTAATTAACATTGAAAAACGGGAACGGTCTGGCTGACGCAATCGCGAAGTCCCGTTAACGCAATAGAGAAGGCCCGCCGACGCTTTAAAAAAGTTCTGGACGACGCTTTAAATAGTCTCAACGGACGCTTTAGCTTTGGCCGACGCTTTAATTTTTTTGAAATTCAACCCTGTTTATATACACACAATCTTTTGTTCACCATATACAATCTTTTGTTCACCATATCCTCTACCCCCCCCCCCCATTAGTGTTCACAGTTCACAGGTTCAAAAAATGGGCAGACCTCCTGAAAATTATTTTTTCGAATTCAACAAACGGGTTTAAGAAGTCATCTACAACGGACACAGATCTCCTCCGATTTCATCGGATGTGATAGGATTTCTCCTTCCACATGCTCTGCGGGGTCGATCGGGTTCAAGAACTCATCTACAACGGACACGTGAAGGGTCTAACGATTTGTTCACCAATGTGTTTGCCAGGTCTCCAAGTATCACTGAAGCCGGCGAACCGTTGAAGAAAATGTGAACAACCCGTTACATATCACCTATGCCAATATAAAGGTGGGTTGATGGAACTTACCAGTTCACGACCCATCTTTATCATTGCTAGGTGTTTCGATGCAAATTCCGGAATCAGAATCCGGATCTCCTAACCCATTTTAAATTTATGGAAGTAGCGGTTTGGTGTATTGTAGTTCAAGTTTTAAATTTATGGAAGTAGCGGATTGGTGTATTCTAGTTCAAATGATTATGTTTGTATTTTTTTGTGTTATGTTTTTTATGTACTTTGTATTCAATCATAATAAAGTTTACTGATTACGTTTGAAAAATTTTAGTTCAATTGCAGTAAAATTCAATGAAAAAAAATTATATAATAATGAACTTAACGCGGTTCAGTTTTTGCCAAGGGTTTAGGCTTACGGGGTTTGGGCTTTCGGGGTTTGGGTCTAAGGGTTTTGGGCTTACGGGGTTTGGGCTTAAGGGGTTCAGTTTTTGCCAAGGGGTCTGGCTGACGCAATCGAGAAGTCCCGTTGACGCAATAGAGAAGGCCCACCGACGCTTTAAAAAGGGTCTGGACGACGCTTTAAAAAATGGGTAGACCCCCTGTTTTTAGGTTTTTTTTTTGTTTTTTCGTTTTTTAATGTAATGTTTAGGTTTTATGTTTTTGTGTTAATATAAAAATGGTGTAAACGTAAAAAAGTAAATTGTTGTTTAACCGGAAACAGATTAATTATTAAAATATGATTTTCTTATATAATTATTTTATTTTAGGGAATTGTTTTATAAATTATAGACAAAATTCTGAGGGAATCTCCATTAATTAACATTGAAAAACGGGAACGGTCTGGCTGACGCAATCGAGAAGTCCCGCTGACTCAATAGAGAAGGCCCGCCGACGCAAAAGGAAGTCCCACCGACGCAGAAGGAAAGTACTGCCGCAAGCAGAAGTCCCGCCGACGCGAAAGGGAAGTCCCGCCGACGCAGAAGGGAAGTCTCGCCGACGCAAAAGAAGTCAACATACCGTACGGACTGACGCAACCTGATGGACGCTTTAAAATCGTACGAAGGACGGATAAATCACATGTGGACGCTTTAGATTGTATACGGATTTCATAAACATTTGACTCTTTTAAATAGGCAGTATTGGTGCCCAGGAAGTATTACTAGTAAGAAAATTAAACAAGAGATGGAATATGTTGTTGATTGTCAATCAGTAAGACGTCTTTTAGAAATCCCGAACAGTAATATTTCGTATGCTGAATTTGTAAGATATCTTTTTGAGATTTTTGGTGTTCAAAATATCACACGTTTATCATACAAAATGTCATCTTTTACTGATCCCATTGATTTAACTAATGATTATGATCTTTTTTTTTTCCAGCTTATTGAAAAAAATCCCTATGACCTTTTTAAATTATATGTAGTTCCAGAAATTGGCGTTGGTTCATCTTCTGGAAGTCAACGCACTAATTTCAAATGCCCCGATTTAAACGATAATGTTTTTTAAACTAATGATTTTAATGATTGTGATAAAGGTAATTTTGATTCTGAAAAGCAATCACCTGTTTCTTTTAATGTTATAAAAAAAGTTGGGTCACATTGTCGGTTAAAAGAAGGGTATCTTTTTAGAAACAAAGAAGAGATGAAAATCGAACTAGGAAGATTATGACTTGAAGAATGTTTCGAATATAAAGTAATAAGGTCATCAAAAACAAGTTATGTCACATCATGTGTAAATGACGACTGCGAGTGGCTTTTTAGAGCTTGTAGTCGTCAATCTAGTGATGTATTTTATATTAAATATTTTAACAACAGACATACATGTTCTAAGACGCAGACGCATCCACGTCTGCGTCAAGCAAACCCGAGTGTTGTTGGAAGTTACGTAAAAGAACAATTGAAGGAAGGCGGTCGCGTTTACCGAGCTACTGATATCGTTAAAGATTTTAGACAAAATTTTCAAGTGAATTTATCTTATATGCAAGCTTGGCGGGGTAAATGTAACGCGTTACAAAATCTGCAAGGAACATTGGAAAATTCTTTTGCCGAACTTCCATTATATTGTCACAATTTGAAGAAGGCAAATCCAGGAACAGTGACACATATATTGACAGACAACGAGAGTCGTTTTGAAATGTTGTTTGTCGCCATTGGTGCTGCGGTAATTTTTGTCCTAAATGTACATAAAAAAAATTTCATATAATTTTTGCTAGATATTTATATTTTTTTATCTTTCAGGTTCGGACTTTTATTAACAACTTAAGACCTGTTGTTATCATAGACGCGGCTCATTTGAAAGGGGAGTTTAAAGGCACAATGTTTTTGGCAGTTGCCATGGATGGAAACAATCAGATTTTGCCTATCGGCTACGGCATTGGTAAATCTGAGGACGGGCAGTCCTGGACCTGGTTCTTGTCCAAATTAAGAGAGTGTATCGGTTTTCATCCGGATTTGGCCATCATATCTGATTGTGCAAACTCCATTCACTTAGCCGTACGTGATGTTTTTCCAGAAGCCTTTCACGGCCTGTGTTGCCGGCATTTGATGGTCAATCTTCGTTTACCGTCCAACAAGAAAAAGGAACACGAGAGCCTCTGGTGGAAGACTTGTAAATCCTATAGGATGTCCGATTTTGAAGAATCGTTCGACGCGCTTTGTGCAGCTGTACCGAGAATTCGACAGACTCTTATAAGCATTGGTTTTCATAAATGGTCTAGAGCACACTGTACTGGCAAAATATATCATTATATGACATCTAACAGTGCGGAGTCTATGAATGCTCTATCTAGACACCAGAGGAAAATGCCAATAACCCAACTGGTCGAATTTTTTTGACACTCTGTACAAGGTTGGTTTTATGATCCCCGAAATCAGGGTATCCATGGTAAGCAATTGCTTATAGAATGGGCTGAGAAAAAAATAGAAAAAAAGATATGCAAGTCTCGGACGTGGATGGTTGATGTCATTGGAAAAAATACTTTTGACGTTAAAGACGGGAAAAAAAGGGGCCTTGTCGAAGTCTCGAACCAAACATGCAGTTGTCGGGTGTGGCATGTATCTGGGTTTCCGTGTGGCCATGTGATTGCCGTTTCTAGATTTCTAGGTGAAACGAGTTGCAGTCAATATGCGTTTTCTTGTTATAGCAATGAAGTTTACAAGAGAACGTATGAGGAAGCGGTATATCCACTGCCGCATAAATCTGAATGGGAAGTACCTGATGACCTTATTAATCTTCTGCCACCACGCATTACTAAACGTCAAGCGGGTCGTCCAAAGGAGGGGAAAAGAATCTTATCTATCGGAGAGGAACCCTCTCATTTATATTGTAATAGGTGTAAAACGTATGACCATCATCGTGACAGTTGCACACTCCCCATGCCTTCCCAGAAATCTTCACGTCGAGGTTCTAAGAAAAAATCGTCTACCAATCCTGAGGTTGTTCAAGTTGAACCAGAAGAGTTTCAGGAATATGTATTTCAAAATACCTATCCGTCATATAATCTTGGTGACTTTTAATGTTTATTTAATACATTAAATTTTTTATTAATTAATTTACTACAAACCATTCACATTCACACACATATATATATGCATGCATAGAACCATTCAACTTTGTTCATATCAAACAAACCCTTTCAAGTGTTGAATACCAAAACGAATTCATTCAAGAAAAATGTCTACCTCATCCGAAAATTGGTCCAAAGAAGAAGACGTAGAATTGGCGACGTCTTACGCCGAAGTGGCTGATTTAGCTTTATATGCTAGCATGAACGAGGTATTTTGGGAGCGGTTTTACCATCATTTTTGTCGTAATATTGTGCAGACAACCCGTCAATTGGATGAAGTTAAGAGGCGGGGTACTTTACTCTACTTAAGATGTTCCTTGTTTTCTTCGATTTACAACAAGGTTCCAAATCCTGATAATGATCGTTCTAAAAGTGAACTTATCAAAGAGGCGTGCTTTGACTACGCCGAGAAATACGATGAGGTGTTCGAACACGTGGATGCTTGGGAAATTATCAAAGATCAAATCTGAAGACGAAATTTACTTTAAAATTTGTGTTTTCATGTTTTATTTATCGTTTATGTTTATGTTAATGTTTATGTCTAATTGTTTATGTATTGTTTATGTTAATGTTTATGTTTGAGGTTACGATATATAAAATTTATGTTTATGTTTACGTTTATATTGCTTCTTACATTTAATGGAAATGCATGTTTTAGTTTCTTAGTTGTAACCTTAAAACAAATATTTTGTATTATAAAAAACGTAATAATGCCCAAACCGTTTCTAATGGATTGGATTGGTTTGGTTTGGTATAAGTTTTAACAGTTATTTTAACACTGCTAAAACGGGTCTTCCCGGTGTAGCCCGCCCCGTATCATTTAACGGAATGAAAGTCCCACGTGAGGTTTTCATCTCGGCCCGGTCCGTTTGCCCATCAACACTCGGGGCTGGCAGAAACGAGACTGCGAAGTGGCTTCCGAGGGGTGATTATACAAAAAAAAAAAAAAAAAAACGCACAACATATGACTAAAACAAATAATTAAAAAACTCCTAATAAACGGCTTCTAGATGTTAAATCAAAAAGACTATAAATACAATACCTTAATCCGGAAATAAATTTTTGTTAGCCTCATCGACTATCATTTGGCTAGTAGACGCCATATCAAAATTGTCTTCCAAAATACTATCATAGAATTTGATCGCGAGCTTGTGTCGCATTTGCATTGCGGTTTCTTTTGGTTGTTCATGTTGATGTAACAGAGGTTGATTGTTAATCAACCTCTCCATGAAAATACATTACCCAAACGCCACAATCACCTAAGGATCCGAATTGTTGAGGGACATTATATGGGTAAACAACCTTGAACGGGAATGACAATGACCATCCCTTGTCATCATAGTAATCGTTCATTCGCAACCACGAGTCAAATGCAAAATTGATATGACATATGACTTGTGTTCTCTCTTTGTCTATTGAAGACCAATCGAGCAAACTGTAGGTTTTGTTGGTGCATATGTCTGTCGACTTCGTCTTGTATCGAGTCTTGTAAATAGAACGATAGATCAGGGCACGAAAAACGAGAAACTAGTAGAAGGTGGACCATTTCGCACGAAATGGAATGTGGCCATTTCGCACGAAATGGCACTAACCATTTCGCGTGAAACCATTTCGTACGAAATGGCTGGCCTATATATATGTGCCATTTCGTTTCATTTGTAACGAGTTCCGGATTCCAGAGCCGAAGTGCTGCTGAAGTGTCGTTTGACCTGTAACGCTTTCAAATCAATAAACAAGACATTTAAAGAGTGAATCAAGCTGTTATCAAGTCTGTATCATTGAATTCCGCCTTTGATATGGATTAGAACTCTTCTGATAGACTCGTTAAGATCGAATCTCGATCCTATAAGTGGTATCAGAGCTCAGGAGGAAGAGTTCTTACCGAATTCAGCTCGATTTCACCAAATTTCTGACTTCTACACCTTCTTTTTCAAAATTAACAAGATTTTACGGTTAAAATGGATTGAATTTCACGTATAATGTGCGAAATACTGTTTTAAACAATCCTTGAAAGAATCAGACTTAAAATCAACCTAAAACCTGATCAATTTGACAAAAATCCGACCGATTAGGTGACATCAGCAGCATTCCGTACGAAATAGACCATTTCGTGTGAAACAGACTTCCATTTCGCACGAATTGAGCATATTAGAACCCATTTCGCACGGATTGGATTGTATAGATCCCATTTCGCACGAACTGAACCTTGTGACCTCCCATTTCGCACGAAATGATCCATTCCGTTTGAAAGCTCCCATTTCGCTTGAAATTGACCTCATTTCGCTTCAAAGTGTCATTTCGCTTGAAAGGAATCTTCATTTCGCACGGATTGGATCCATTCCGCTTGAAGTTGTTCATTTCGCATCAAAGTTGTCCATTTCATTTGAGATCTCATTTCGTTTGAACCTGCATTTCGCTTGGACTTTGTAAACTTGTGAAACTTGTTACCGAAACATGGAAGAAGAGTTTTACAACGCGTTTGCTACTACTCCAGCTGCTCCAATCACAGTTGCCGAAACTCTTGAAATCGAAAATGAAACGGGAACGTCTTAAAAGCCTCCAAAGCTTATGTACATCGAGGATTTTAAAGGATGGCAAAACCATTTTGAAACATGGGTGCAAGCTTATAAGTTTGATGCATGGTGTGCGTTGGACAAAGATTACGAAAAACCGATAGATGACCGTGGAAATGAAAAATATTTAAGTGATTTTTCAGCTGCTGAGAAGTTAAAATACACCAGTGAGAAATTGATGATTAGTATTCTCTAACAAGCAGTAAAAGAAGATATCTTTGTTTTGCTTCAACATGAGGACACTGCTAGATCAATTTGGTTGGCATTGATTCAAAAGTTTAAGGGAAGTGCTGATATGATAAAAAATAAACGTGCTTTACTAAAGAAATCTTTTGATATGTTTGTAGCTTTTGAAGGTGAAACAACCAAAACGACTATCGATAGATACTGTCATCTTGTTCAGGAAATGAGAAGATTGGAAATCAAGAAAGACGACGATGAATGGGTTGATAAGCTAGCCGATGCATTACCGCAGAATAAATGGGGAACATATTTGTTGATTTTGAAACATATGAGAAAATCTGAAAGTATGAATTTGAGTAAGTTCATTCAGAAGATTGAAGAACATGAATTGGATGTTCAGAAAACTGCTATCATGAATAATCCAAATGCTCAACAGGATGTTAGTCTATATTACAGAGGAAACAAATTTGAGACTACTCCGAGTCCTAAGATTAAGACTGCTTTCAGTGCTGGTGGTTCTTCTGGAACAAATATTAGCACTACAACTCAGAGTGGTGGATATTCGTCATCGTATTCAAGTTTTGATCCGAATTTCTCAACACCAAGTTCTCAACGACAAAATTCAACTAATCTGTAATGCAATGTTACATTGAATATTCTGTGACAACCCGAGTTTTCAAGGTCTCTATTCGACTTAACTTGGTATTTAATTCCAAAGTGTGTTTTTATAATATAAGTGCTGTTTTGTGATGCGTATGTTATAGTGTATGTATTATACATATCTTGCTTTAATAATAGGAATTGTTTAAACATGGACCTTAGCCGAAAACACCCACACACACCATGAAAACACACCCCACGAAAACACTAGGTGTTTTCGTCTACTAAGGGGCCAACGAAAACAGAATGGGCCTTGGCCCAGTAACGATCTGTTATATGTTTTGACTTCCAACCTTTACGTAAAAACTGTTAATCGGCAAACCCTAGACAACTCTCATCCTTTCTCTCGCTCCCCTTTGAAACCCGACGGCAGTTTTGAGCAATCGAATCCCTTACGTCAATCGAAGTATCACCTTTTCTGCTTAGGTTAGTAATCGGTTACTTATGATTTTGTTTTATTGGAAATCATTTGACTACTTGTTGACATCACGAATTAACATTAGTGGGTAATGATGATGAGCATATGATTTGAATTGATTTGTATATTAGGGATCCGTATAATCTGATGCAAGATCGGTTGTGTGATGCATGTTGTCTATGTTCGATTAATGTTGATGACCTTGTTATGTTAATGGCATAATAGTAAATAATTAGAAGATTAGGGTTCTATGTTTAAGCATATGTCGATTACTGAATGATTCTAATAACTTGCTGATATTGAATAATGATTGCATGATGATAACCTGTTGATCAAGGTTGTATGTTATAGCTGCTGGTTTGATTTGAATGAGTGGTTGTTTGATGATCTAGACGTAACCGATAGTTAATCATCAAGTTGTAGTTGTGTATCTGTTAATTTAGTGGAAACCCTATTTCACGAAATCACCAACCGGATGAAGTCCCTCACTCAGCGAAATCGAAACCAGACAAAAACACTTAACACAAAGTGTTTTCGCCAAACTTGGAGTTCGACGAAAACCCTTGGGATTTCGTCACCCAAAGGGTTTTCGCCACTAAGTGTTTTCGCCACATACATTCATGATTCCATCGAATACAGTAACACCTTAAACCTGTTAAGTTATTAACTCTGTTAAACCCATTAACTCTGTTAAACTATACATGTAACCCTGTTAGAATGTAACTTTGTTAAGTAAGTAGCTATATTAGTTTATTAACTCGGTTAGCTAAATAACACTGTTAGTTATTATTCCTGTTAAGTATGTTAATCCTGTTAAGTTGGTATGTTAACCTTGTTAATCCTGTTAACCCTCTCAAGTATGTTAATGGATAACCATGTTAGCGCAAACTGTGAAAGACATTATATGAAGCATGAATTGCATGACTTTGATTAACTGCTTATGTGATACATGATAATTGCTTAGGCACACTTTGTGACATAGATTATATGTGAAACTTTACGAGCTTGAACTGACTGTGTATACATGCATACTTTAGGCCTTGATTGTTTGTTTGCGAGCACATAGTTTAGCATACCGAGCAAACCAAGGTGAGTTCATACTCTTTCCAAGGCATGGGATTCCCAAGGGTTGGGAATGGGTTAATGATTTAAACGGTAACTACAACCATCCTCCGTAGGTAGGATGCCAAGATTACACACTGGACCAAACCTCTATCATGAATCCCTCATTTATATCGACTTAATCGCCGAGGCCTATGGCGAGCGGGTCATTAGTTAATAGCGCTATTAGGTTTAACAAATCTCACACCGTGCCAGTCGGACGGGCGTGTACTAATGGACTATGGGCAAAGGGTCAATGCTGATAGACATTGACTTAGGGCACCACTTACATTTTCATAGTAGTCGATACGCACGGTCTAGTAACACATGGGAAGCCCCCACTAATCTTCGCAAACATGTCTGGGAGACCGCGATACAAATTAATACGATACATGGTTTACAAAACGAACATATGATTTACGAAACGAATGCTATAACTAAACAACCAACTGTGAACTCGTTCAACTTTGTTGTTGACTCGTTGTTACATGCCTTGCAGGTCGTTAGGTACTCATGGAGCTTACACAGGGAGGCGCGGTCGTTGTGGGACATGGCAGTGTGTGCCATGCCAAAAACATTACTTTATTTCGTACTTAATACTTACATTGGGTTTTACAATTATGCTTCCGCTAAACACTTAACTACGTTTTGATTTGAAACACCTTTCATATTGTGTGGTTGAATTTTACTTATTACTTGTTATGTTCAATATGATTGGTGGCTTGATCCTGGTCAGTCATGCCTCCAAGCGGCGATACTCCGCATGTGGATTTTGGGGGTGTGACAGATTGGTATCAGAGCCATTGGTTATAGTGAACTTGGTTTTAATAAGGGAAAAAGTTTTTGTTAAAACCAGACTATAACCTAAACAGTGCTCAACGATCCACAACGACGCTTCGCTCCACGTGCAAGACTCGACATTCTAGGTGATATGATTTATGTTTACATTGCCTACTTGCTAGATTACATAGAACTTTGCTCATGGTATGCTTAAATGAATGTAACAATTATTGTTTGAAAACACCTTGTGTGCTTACTCTCTTCTGTCATCGTACTTTCGCGAACCCCTCTCACTCATGTTTCCTTTGATATGAAGATCATGGCTGGACGCGTTAACATGACTCAAGCCCAGTTGACGGCTCTGATTAACCAACAAGTTGCTGCGGCACTTGCTCCCGCCCAAGCAGGAGATATATCCTGTAGTCGCAACTCACTCTAGGATCTTTAGAACCTACACTCCTAAACCAACTCTTGTGTTTAACTTTGTCCTATTCTTGTTTACACAACAGGCCAGCATGCTCAGCCGCCTGCGTGCACGTTCAAAACTTTCATGGACTGTCGTCCTAGTACTTTTAGTGGCACTGAAGGGGCCGTTGGATTCCTCCACTGGTTTGAGAAGCTCGAGTCTGTCTTCGAGATGTGTGAGTGCCCTGAGGCTCGTAGGGTGAAGTATGCCACTGGTACTCTCGAAGGCGTTGCGTTGACTTGGTGGAACGCACAAGTCCAAATGTTGGGGCTGGTAGCTGCCAATGCCACCCCATGGAACGACTTTAAGGAACTGATTAAGCGGGAATACTGTAGTCGTGATGACATCCACAAGTTAGAAGTGGAGTTCTTTAACCTGAAGATGACAGGGTCAGAGATAGAGGCGTATACGAAAAGGTCAAACGAGCTGGCCATCTTGTGTCCAACTATGGTGGATCCTCCCATCAAGCGTATCGAGCTGTATCTCAGGGGTCTTGTACCAGAAATTCAAAGCCATGTGACTTCGGCTAACCTTGCTACCATCCAGGATGTTACTCGTCTTGCTCATCGTCTCACAGACCAGGCAGTGGAACAGAACAGGCTGCCTAAGCGTATCGGTGCTACTACTACTACTCCTGCTACTCCCAGTGATAACAAGCAAAAATGGGATGGAGCCTCCATCAAAGGTTCGACTTCAGTTCAGTCCCAGGCACATCATCGAAGGACTGATGACTATCAGAGCCCTGGTCAGCAATCTTCTGGTAGTCAAGGGCAGGGTGGATATCGAGGAAACCTCCCAAAGTGCAACAAATGCAACAGACACCACACTGGTCAGTGTAACAAGGGTCGTTGTCAGCGGTGTCTCAAGATGGGTCATGAAGCTAAGGATTGCAGGAGCTCACGACCTGCGAATCAGAACCATCAACAACAACCACCCGCTCCACAGAATCAGCAGCAGCAACAGCGAGGAAACAGGGGGTGCTTTCAGTGTGGTGCTGAAGGCCACTTCAAGCGGAACTGCCCTCAGTTAAACCAGAATCTGAACAACAAAAACAATAATCAGGGCAATGGGAACAACAATGGGGATAACAACGGGGGAAACAATGGAAACAATGGCGCCCGGGGCCACGTGTTCGTGCTTGGTCAGGGTGATGCTAGGAATGACCCCAACGTCGTGATGGGTAAGTTTCTACTAGATGACTTTTATGTTACTGTTTTATTTGATTCGGGTGCCGATACCACTTATGTGTCTCTAAAAGTTAGTCAAATGTTAAAACGCACACCAACTCCCTTAAACACCAAGCATGTTGTAGAGTTAGCAAACGGTAAGAGTGTAGAAGCCACACACGTAGTTAAAGATTGTAAGCTCGTCCTAGCTGGGCAGACCTTCTCCATCAATCTTATTCCTATAGTCCTGGGTAGTTTCGACATCGTCATTGGGATGGATTGGTTATCCCAACAGCGGGCAGAGATCCTATGCAAAGAGAAGATTGTTCGTATTCCCCGTTCTAGCAAAGAACCTCTCGAAATTCAAGGCGACAAGAGTGGTGCTGTAGTGGGTATCATCTCTTTCCTTAAGGCCCAGAAGTGTTTGCGAAAGGGCCACACCGCTATCTTAGCACTTGTTACTGACGCATCAACGAGAGAGAAGAGAATAGAGGATATTCTAGTAGTACGTGACTTTCCTCAAGTGTTCCCTGAAGATTTACCTGGGCTACCGCCTCATTGCCAGGTCGAATTTCAAATCGAGCTAGCTTCTGGAGCAGCACCCATAGCTCGAGCACCTTATCTCTTAGTTCCAACCGAACTGGAAGAACTGTCCAAACAATTGCAAGAACTCTTGGA
This sequence comes from Helianthus tuberosus, assembly GCA_030545235.1. Taxonomy (NCBI): domain Eukaryota; kingdom Viridiplantae; phylum Streptophyta; class Magnoliopsida; order Asterales; family Asteraceae; genus Helianthus; species Helianthus tuberosus. Next base: position 191,775,810 of record CM060401.1, on the reverse strand, counting down.
TAAGGGTTTCATTCGTCCTAGCTCTTCGCCCTGGGGAGCTCCCGTGTTGTTTGTGAAGAAGAAAGACGGTACCTTCCGTATGTGCATAGATTACCGCGAACTAAACAAGGTGACCGTAAAGAATCGCTATCCTCTTCCACGCATTGACGACTTGTTCGACCAGCTGCAAGGGTCGAGCTACTATTCAAAGATTGATCTGAGGTCAGGCTACCATCAACTGAGAGTCTGGGACGAGGACGTCTCCAAAACGGCATTCAGAACACGCTACGGCCATTACGAGTTTCTGGTCATGCCATTCGGGTTAACAAACGCACCGGTAGTCTTCATGGATCTTATGAACAGAGTGTGCAAGCCTTACTTGGACAAGTTTGTTATTGTATTCATCGACGACATTCTGATCTACTCTAAGAGTCGGGAGGAACACGAGCAGCATTTACGACTCATTTTGGAACTCCTTCGAGCAGAACAGTTGTACGCCAAGTTTTCAAAATGCGACTTTTGGCTTCATGAAGTCCACTTTCTAGGCCACGTGGTAAACAAGGATGGGATACACGTTGATCCATCCAAGGTAGACTCGATCAAGAACTGGCCTGCACCCCGTACACCAACAAAAATCCGCCAATTATTGGGTTTGGCGGGCTATTACAGAAGGTTCATCAAAGACTTCTCCAAGATTGCACAACCCCTCACCTCACTAACTCAGAAAGGCGTTATCTATCGTTGGGGTAATACACAGGAATTAACATTTCAGCACTTAAAGGATAGACTTTGTAGTGCACCTATTCTTTCATTGCCAGAGGGCACAGACGATTTCGTGGTTTATTGTGACGCATCAATTCAGGGTCTTGGTTGCGTACTGATGCAACGGGATAAGGTCATTGCTTACGCCTCGCGCCAACTTAAGATTCACGAAAGGAATTACACTACACACGATTTGGAGATGGGAGTTGTTGTCTTCGCGCTCAAGATATGGAGACATTACCTGTACGGTACCAAGTGCACCATTTACACCGATCACAGGAGTCTCGAGCATATCTTCAAGCAAAAGGAGTTGAACATGCGATAACGTCGATGGGTCGAGCTGTTGAATGATTACGAATGTGCCATCAAGTACCATCCGGGCAAGGCAAATGTCGTGGACGACGCCCTCAGTCGAAAGGATACTACACCTAGGCGTGTGCGAGCATTGCAACTTACCATCCAGTCTAGTCTTCCTGCACAGATACGAGATGCTCAGGTAGAAGCATTGAAACCAGAAAACGTCAGGGCTGAAGCCCTACGCGGCTCAAGACAGCGGCTAGAACAAAAGGCAGATGGCGCCTACTATGTAACAGGACGCATTTGGGTCCCACTCTATGGCAATTTACGAGAACTTGTGATGGACGAAGCACATAAGTCTCGCTACTCAGTACACCCTGGTTCGGATAAGATGTACCACGATCTCAGAACTACGTATTGGTGGCCTAGCATGAAAGCTCACATAGCAACTTACGTTAGCAAATGTTTGACTTGTGCGAGAGTCAAGACCGAATACCAGAAACCATCAGGCCTACTCCAACAACCAGAGATTCCACAATGGAAATGGGAGAAAATTTCCATGGATTTTGTTACTGGCCTGCCTAGATCTCAACGTGGGAATGATACTATTTGGGTGATCGTGGATCGACTCACAAAATCTGCACACTTTTTGGCTATTAAGGAAACGGATAAGTTCTCCACTCTAGCAGACGTCTACCTTAAGGAAGTTGTCTCGAGGCACGGGGTGCCAACCTCTTTTATCTCTGATCGTGATGCACGTTTTACTTCAGAACTGTGGCAAGCTATGCACAAATCTTTTGGCTCTCAATTAGACATGAGCACAGCTTATCACCCGCAAACGGATGGGCAGTCTGAACGCACCATCCAAACTCTTGAAGACATGCTTCATGCATGTGTAATCGATTTTGGCAACGGCTGGGAAAAACATCTCCCTCTAGTGGAGTTTTCGTACAATAACAGTTACCACACCAGCATTCAAGCCGCTCCATTTGAGGCATTGTACGGGCGTAAATGCCGATCACCTCTTTGTTGGGCAGAGGTGGGTGACAGTCAGATCACGGGTCCCGAACTTGTAGTAGACGCAACGGAAAGGATTGCTCAGATACGACAACGAATGGCGGCAGCTCGTGACCGTCAGAAAAGCTACGCCGATAAGCGCAGGAAACCACTCAAGTTCCAGGTTGGGGATCGAGTGCTACTCAAAGTCTCACCTTGGAAATGTGTAGTTCGTTTTGGCAAATGAGGCAAACTCAATCCACGTTATGTCGGACCGTTCGAAATCATCGAGAAGATAGGCAAGGTGGCCAACAAACTGAACCTACCAGCAGAACTCGGTGGAGTTCACAATGTATTTCACGTGTCGAATCTGAAGAAGTGTCTGTCAGATGAGACCCTCATAGTTCCTTTGAAGGAGCTCACTATTGACGATCAGTTGCGATTCGTCGAGGAACCAGTTGAAATCACGGACCGGGACGTTAAGGTCCTCAAGCACACTAGAATACCTCTTGTTCGAGTTCGTTGGAACTCCCGTCGTGGCCCAGAGTTTACCTGGGAACGAGAAGATCAAATGAAACTCAAGTATCCCCAGTTGTTCGGAAACAGTGCAACCACTACTAAGGCCGAAGCTACCACGGAATTTCAGGACGAAATTCCAAACCAACGGGGGGATGATGTGACACCCCCGGAAAACCAGGAAACAACACAACACAACTAGCTTCCTTAGTAACTACGTACTAAATTTCGGGATGAAATTTCTTTCAAGTTGGGGATAATGTGACAACCCGAGTTTTCAAGGTCTCTATTCGACTTAACTTGGTATTTAATTGCAAAGTGTGTTTTTATAATATAAGTGCTGTTTTGTGATGCGTATGTTATAGTGTATGTATTATACATATCTTGCTTTAATAATAGGAATTGTTTAAACATGGACCTTAGCCGAAAACACCCACACACACCATGAAAACACACCCCACGAAAACACTAGGTGTTTTCGTCTACTAAGGGGCCAATGAAAACAGAATGGGCCTTGGCCCAGTAATGATCTGTTATATGTTTTGACTTCCAACCTTTACGTAAAAACTGTTAATCGGCAAACTCTAGACAACTCTCATCCTCTCTCTCGCTCCCCTTTGAAACCCGATGGCAGTTTTGAGCAATCGAGTCCCTTACGTCAATCGAAGTATCACCTTTTCTGCTTAGGTTAGTAATCGGTTACTTATGATTTTGTTTTATTGGAAATCATTTGACTACTTGTTGACATCACGAATTAACAGTTAGTGGGTAATGATGATGAGCATATGATTTGAATTGATTTGTATATTAGGGATCCGTATAATCTGATGCAAGATCGGTTGTGTGATGCATGTTGTCTATGTTCGATTAATGTTGATGACCTTGTTATGTTAATGGCATGATAGTAAATAATTAGCAGATTAGGGTTCTATGTTTAAGCATATGTCGATTACTAAATGATTATAATAACTTGCTGATATTGAATAATGATTGCATGATGATAACCTGTTGATCAAGGTTGTATGTTATAGCTGCTGGTTTGATTTGAATGAGTGGTTGTTTGATGATCTAGACGTAACCGATAGTTAATCATCAAGTTGTAGTTGTGTATATGTTAATTTGGTGGAAACCCTATTTCACGAAATCACCAACCGGACGAAGTCCCTCACTCAGCGAAATCGAAACCAGACGAAAACACAAAGTGTTTTCGCCAAACTTGGAGTTCGACGAAAACCCTTGGGATTTCGTCGCCCAAAGGGTTTTCGCCACTAAGTGTTTTCGCCACATACATTCATGATTCCGTCGAATACAGTAACACCTTAAACCTGTTAAGTTATTAACTCTGTTAAACCCATTAACTCTGTTAAACTATACATGTAACCCTGTTAGAATATAACTTTGTTAAGTAAGTAGCTATATTAGTTTATTAACTCGGTTAGCTAAATAACACTGTTAGTTATTATTCCTGTTAAGTATGTTAATCCTGTTAAGTTGGTATGTTAACCTTGTTAATCATGTTAACCCTCTCAAGAATGTTAATGGATAACCATGTTAGTGCAAACTGTGAAAGACATTATATGAAGCATGAATTGCATGACTTTGATTAACTGCTTATGTGATACATGATAATTGCTTAGGCACACTTTGTGACATAGATTATATGTGAAACTTTACGAGCTTGAACTGACTGTGTATACATGCATACTTTAGGCCTTGATTGTTTGTTTGCGAGCACATAGTTTAGCATACCGAGCAAACCAAGGTGAGTTCATAATCTTTCCAAGGCATGGGATTCCCAAGGGTTGGGAATGGGTTAATGATTTAAACGGTAACTACAACCATCCTCCGTGGGTAGGATGCCAAGATTACACACTGGACCAAACCTCTATCATGAAGTCCCTCATTTATATCGACTTAATCGCCGAGGCCTATGGCGAGCGGGTCATTAGTTAATAGTGCTATTAGGTTTAACAAATCTCACACCGTGCCAGTCGGACGGGTGTGTACTAATGGACTATGGGCAAAGGGTCAATGCTGATAGACATTGACTTAGGGCACCACTTACATTTTCGTAGTAGTCGATACGCACGGTCTAGTAACACATGGGAAGCCCCCACTAATCTTCGCAAACATGTCTGGGAGACCGCGATACAAATTAATACGATACATGGTTTACAAAACGAACATATGATTTACGAAACGAATGCTATAACTAAACAACCAACTGTGAACTCGCTCAACTTTGTTGTTGACTCGTTGTTACATGCCTTGCAGGTCGTTAGGTACTTATGGAGCTTGCACAGGGAGGCGCGGTCGTTGTGGGACATGGCAGTGTGTGCCATGCCAAAAACATTACTTTATTTCGTACTTAATACTTACATTGGGTTTTACAATTATGCTTCCGCTAAACAATTATCTACGTTTTGATTTGAAACACCTTTCATATTGTGTGGTTGAATTTTACTTATTACTTGTTATGTTCAATATGATTGGTGGCTTGATCCTGGTCAGTCACGCCTCCAAGCGGCGATACTCCGCATGTGGATTTTGGGGGTGTGACATATTCAAAATGGTCAAAATCTCTCTCCAAAAATAGCTAAGAAACACATGGCATCACTTGTTACTATGTTAGAGTCGTATGAAAGCTTAGTTGCTGGACGAATTGGAAATCCGATGCTCACCAAAGAGGATTATGACCAGATTGATGCTGAAGAACTTGAGTTTATGGACATCAAGTGGTGTTTAGCAAGTGCTGTAAGAAGAGCAGAAAAATTTACACAAATTACAGGTAGAGATGATCTTCGTAATGTTGCTACATCTCCGTTAGGGTTTGACAAATCAAAGGTTACTTGCTTTCGTTGCAGAGAAAAGGGACATTTTAAACGAGAATGTACAAATAAAGAAGCAACCGGAAGACAAGATCCGTTTGGAAACAACGATTATCATCGAAAATCAATTTATCATCAGATTGCTCAACAACCGACATCATCTCGTGCTATTGAAAATGAAAAGAAGAAAGCTTATCTTGTTAATCAAGATGATGAAAGATTGCCAGAGGGATTTAGCTGGGATAAATATGTTCCGGCTGATTCAGCTTTTGTTGCTCAAATCTTGGAAGAAGAAGCAGTCGAATCTAAGCCGAAAAGAACACCGGTTTTTAAGGAATTAGGATGTGATGCAGACACCGATGACGAAGAAGAGTATATCAATAAAGCTAGAAAAGGTCTGGATACTTATAGTTTTAATTTGTTTTTTGCAGATAAGATTGAGATGTTGAATGAAAAGAAGGCTGCTAGAATGAAGAGAGAGTTGGAAGCAAGAAGAGTTGCTGAAGAAAAGGCAAAAATGGAAGCTGAAGAAAATTCGACAGAAAAGGTCGAAAATGAAGAGTGTGAGGTAAAAGTAGAATTTGATAAAGAACCAATGATTGAGAAGGTGGTGGAGAAAATTGTTGAAGTAGAGAAAGTAGTTGAAAAAATAGTCAAAGTTGAAAAAATCATTGAAGTTGAAAAGATTGTCGAAGTTGAGAAGATTGTTGAGGTCACGAAACCTTATCTGAAATACTTGAAACCTTGCAAAGATTGTGAGGAGAAAGATAAGAAGTATCGTGAACTAGAAGAGTTGAAAGAAAAATTGTTGTTTGATGTGAAGTATATAAAAGAGTCGTATGATGTGCTAAACAGAACGGTTGATAATTTGAACAAGACAAACCTAGAAATGGGAGCTGCTCAAACAATGATGAGTTCAACATTAATGACGAAGCAGAAAGTCATCAATGAATATATTGAAGATTGTGCTAAGCTGAAGCAGGATTTGGAACTCGAAAAGATTGAAAATGAGAGAATCAAACGATTGCTGATGAGTTATAAAGCGTGTGATTATTTGATTGATAGAGTTTATCCTACTGTTGCAGGTCTTGAAGCCTTTCAAGATAAAAAGACGGAAGAGGATACTGGTAAGAAACAAAGTGTCAAGTATAACAAGTGTCCGCCTCCGATCTGGGAAAGTTATTCTCCCAGAAAACCGAATGAGGAACGATTAAAAAAGGCACTCAACATAAAGTTAAAGTCTGAAACCATTGATGAGTTACCAGACAACATTGATGTCACATTCACAGCGTCTGACACTGATCATGAGTCTGAGTTATTAAAGAAAGTGGTCGATCAGGTGTTGGATATGGATGAAGAGTCAAAGTCGGAGTCTAAATCTGAAAGTTTGAGTTCATCAGACAAGAGTCCGAGTTCACCGGTCAAACGGGTTTACAATAAAGAATTTCTGTTATCAAAAAATAATTTGAATGATGAACTAATCAAAGTGGCATATACTTTGAATGATTCGGACAAATTATATTCTGATGAGGAATTTCCAATAAAAAGTGTCAAAACTGAAATGATCAAACAGGTTTTCAAATTAACGGAAATTAATATTTCTGAAATAAAAGATTTAAATCTTGCTGAAAAACCTAAAAAATACACTTCAAGAGTTCAACAAAGGTTAAACAAGAAAAATGGTTACAGTTCTGGTTCGGGTTATCGAAAGAAACCAAACCATAACAGTAATTTCAAAAAGAAGGGATTGGGTTTCATTCCCCCAGAAAATCATAAAAACGAGAAAACTTATAAGCCAAAAACTAAATTTGTTTCAGGTACAAGTTCAGTAGAAGAAGAGATGAAACCATTCTGGAGACATACAAACAAAGAGTTTCTTGCTGAAAGAAAGAAGAATCTGGTGAAGGAATATGAGAAAAGAGTTGAAAGAAGAACCTGTTTCAAATGCTAAGAAGCTGGACACATCGCTTGGAATTGCCCAAAGTCCACTTATACAAAACAGGGAGTTACTTCTAACTCAAGGTTGAAAAAAGAATGTGTTGATGAAAAGAAACAACCAACAGAAAGTTTTAAAAAGTTCAAAAATTCGACTTTCGAAACTGGTGAAAGTTCGAAACGTTTTTATAAAAGAAAAGTCGATTTGAACAAACAAAAATGGGTTGTTAAATCTGAAACTAGTTCTGACAATGAATCTGACTCGTCAAAGTCAGAGGAGTCATTTGTTGTGAAAAGTGATAAGAATTCCGTTCCAGAAATGAACGAAGAAAACTTTCCATCATTGACAAGAGAAAACCTGAAATCCAAAGTTGGAAAGATTGAAATTTCAGATCAATTCTTCTCTGGTAAGGAAGAATTTGACGCTGAAAAAGCTTTTAATGGTCATGTGAAATATATTTTTGGGAAGATGGTCGACGGAAAGGTAAAAGGGGCAAAAGAATTTTATGAATCAAAGAGATGGAGATCACCCAAGGCTGGTCAGGCTTGGGTGACAGCGTTTACTTAAAATCCTGACTTGCCGGAACTCCCAGGTTGGTAATTGTGGAGTAGGAATCGGCATCTTTCTTGATATTTCGATCTACAAGTGGTGGTATTCCTAATATTGTCATATTTCATTTTTCAAGTGGTATTGGTTGATAAGTGAACCTACAAGTGGTTGGAAAATGGATTTTAACCAACAAGTGGTTAATCAAGGTCATTAAGTTGAACTTGATTTAACTTTCATACAAATGGTTGAGAAAAACAATGTGATGAAACAATCCCCGATTTTACAAGTGGTTTCAACAATACTAATTTTCCAGAAAAACCATTTTGATTAAAATAAACTTAAGTGTTTTGAGATCATAATGGGAAAATAGTTTGTTGTCAGGGGAAGTTCTGATTGTTTATGCCAAGTGAATGGCGAATTGAAGCAAGTCACAACAGTCGTCACTTTTCTTGTACAGTTTGTTTTTCAAATTTTCCTTGAAAATAAAAAATTGAAACATATTTTTGATTTTAGGGGGAGTAAAAATTTTTAGAATTTCGAAAATTTGAAAAAGCCAAAAACATGATAAAATCTAAAAGGCCAAAAACATTGAGAAATTTGTAAAATGAGTTTTGTTGTGAAAAAGAGGAAATGATAGTACATCAGTGGACAATCACAGCATGCTAAAGAATTGGAAAGTTAAAAGGTGATAAACGGTCTCACTGATGATATGTCAGTAGGTTTTCGCACGCTTAGTAGATTGTTGTCGAGATATAAACCTAAATATCAAACTAGCTTATTTCGTGGGGAACATCTCTCGGATATATAGGTAACCCCTGAAATCTTGTTTGAAGGGCTTTCTATTTCTGACATACTAGGTCTTTGTGCGTGGTGATATCTGGGGTATTATATCTGGACTTCTGATTTTGCGGGAGCAATAGCCTAGTTCTCGTATAATACTTTGCATTGCTTTAATCTTAAAGCTCGCCCTCAGCATAAAAAATGATGAAACATTGAAAAATGTTAATCATGTGCTGTTGAAGAAAAGATTCTCTAAAGGGAACACACCGAAATTCGAACCATCATCTCTTTGATTTTGCGGAAGCAATAGCCTGAGCTCTCATGGTCTCGCATTTAACCCTTTACAGATATCACTAGTGTACATTCACCTGTAAGACTGAATATAGGAGTCTGGATACGGGAGTATATTCTGAGGTGGGACACGCGAATAAGTTTAAGTCTCTAAAACATTAATTTCGTATCTCGAAACAGTTGAACTTTGTGTGAAAATTTAAGTGGATAAGTATACTGACAATCTACGTGAATCGTTTAGAACTTAAAATGTTTAAAGCTTAACGGTGTTAGTGATTTGTCTCATAAACTGATATGATCCTCTTACACAAACTCACAAAAATATTGCTTGTAAATATTTCTTTACTGCATTTCATTAAAACAAACTCCAAAAAGAGTTTAAGTGTGTTTTAGCATAAAATTTTGAAAAATACAAAAAGATTTTTGACAACTGATGTTGAAAAGCTGATTTTCAAAATTCCAAGTGCTAAACATGATGAACAACAGTGGGTTGGGAGAGTTGAGTTTGAAATAAAAATTGTTATAAATAAATCTACCTCAAAATAAAAGTGTTGTTATTAAATGATATTTTCCAGTGATTTCTAAATTTGTCAAATTGTTAAATTTGTGAGATTTATTTCTGGGTAGAGTTTGTGCAGGTTAGCCAGACTTCGACTCCTGAATATATGTAGATTTAAGCCAGGTTCCTGATCCTGTTGCTATGGAGAGCCAGAAGACGACCTGAACCTGTGGAAATGATCAACTTAAGGGGAAGTCTGCTAGCAAAGGGGAGTCTGAAGATACAAGAGCCAGTTTCTGATCCTGAAAGTTTGTTAAAGATAGAGCCAGGATTAAGATTCTGGGAATGAACGAGAAAAAGAGGAGATTGAAAAGATCAACATTCAAGGGGGAGTTTGAATGGTTGAAAGCCAGGTTGAGATACTGGAGAAGAGAAAGAGATTGAAGGATGCTTACATTGTCAGATACTTTGGGAAGAGCTCGACTGATCAAGACTGAAGATGTGACATTCCGAAGACTCAACACTGAAGACTTCGTCAACATCCAAGGGGGAGTCTGTTGGTGCATATGTCTTTCGACTTCGTCTTGTATTGAGTCTTGTAAATAAAACGATAGATCATGGCACGAAAAACGAGAAACTAGTAGAAGGTGGACCATTTCGCACGAAATGGAATTTGGCCATTTCGCACGAAATGGCACTAACCATTTCGTGTGAAACCATTTCGTACGAAATGGCTGGCCTATATATATGTGTGTTGGTGCATTACGTCTGTTGATTACATCTTGTATCGAGTCTAGAAGTGAGATAGTTTAGTCATGGCACAAAACCCTAGAAAGTATATTATTCAGGGTTTCGCTTATATGGTTTAAATAGGTTTCGCTTATGTGTCAGTCTTATGTAAGGTTTCGCTCATGTGACAATGGGTTTCGCTTATATGTCATGGACATATAAGCGAAATCAGACATCTATATATATGTACATCAGAGCGAAATCAGAGAGTTCTAAGTGATTGTCTTCCGGTTAGCTACGAAGTGCTGCCGAAGTGCTGTCAGAGTCTGTAATAGTAACAGTGATCAATACAACAGCAGTTTATAGTGTATGTGACTGAAATTGCACCAAATCTTTAGTTTCCGCCTCTAGATTTGGATACGAAGTCTTCTGAACGTCTCAAACAGGACAGAACACGATCCTACAAGTGGTATCAGAGCTCAGGAGGAAGAGTTCTTGCCATTTCAGCCGCATTTCATCTCATTTTCTACACTTTCTTACATTTTTCAAAATTTTTCACGGTAAAATTTGGCTCAAAATCACACATTGCACTCGGAATCATACCTTAACAAACCCTTGAAAGTTTCAGAATTAAAATCAACCTAGAAATCAAGTTTTTAGGGGTATCGCTTTTATGACAATGACCAAAGATGACATCAGCATGTGATTTCGCTCCAACGACACATATATGATTTCGCTTATATGGACAATTATGAGTTGATTTCGCTTTAGTGGCAACTTGTGATTTCGCTCTAAGGGATCGAATAGATTTCGCTCCAGTGTCATTTAGGGTATCGCTCCAGTGAACAGTTTAAGGTTTCGCTCCAACGTACAAAGTGGTCTCGCTTTTGTGGTTATATTAGATTTCGCTTTAAAGGTCTGCTGGGAAAATTTTTGAAATTTGAATCATGGACGAGGATTTCTTCAATGCATTTGCTACTCCAACTAGTTCGATGAGTATTGCTCAAAACACGATGATGGAAAACGAAACAGGAACGATGCAAAAACCTCCGAAACTCATGAACATCGAGGAGTACAAGAGTTGGGAAGAAAAGTTTGAAAACTGGGTACAGGCAAATTATCTAGATGCATGGGAATGTGTTGAGACAAAATATGTTCGACCGATGAATGATGATGAAGAAGTGGTTCCGATTAAAGATCTGACTACAAAGATGAGAAAATGATGCTGAGTTTATTGCAACAAGCTGTGAAAGAAGATATTTTGGTTCTATTGCAACATAATGGAACTTCATATTCAATTTGGAAAGCTTTACGATCTAAGTTTCAAGGCAGTGAGGAAATGATCAAGAACAAGAAGTCTTTACTGAAAAAAGAGTTTGATTTGTTTCGAAGATTGAAAAATGAGGACAGTGATGATGATACTGAATATTGGGCAAGAAAATTTGATGCTGATATGAAACTGCTTGCTGAAAGTGATAGTGATGATGATAAAGTTAAAAAGAAAAAGAAAAAGATCAAAACACCAGTTAGCAGTGATGATGAGGAAGTTTTAGTGAAGAAGAAAAAGGTTAAGACTCCAGTAAGTAGTGATGACGAAGAAATTCCAGTAATCAAAAGGAAAGTAAAAGTTGAAGTTGCAAAATTCAAAGTTGATGAAGAAGTTGATGCAAAGAAGATTCCAGTGAAGTGTGAAAACTGTGAAGTTGTGAAGAAGCAAAACAGTACACTAATCTATAATTTGAATAGTTTGAAGGAATCTTACGATGTACTGAACAAAGCGATGAATCAGTATAATCAGACAAGTGAAGAACAAGCAACAGCGATGAAAACTCTTCAAGGAGCTTTTATGACAAAGCAAAAAGTGGTGAACAACTATATTGAGAAGTGTGCTGTGTTAGAACAAAAGTTGGAATTGCAAAGAATTGAGACTGAAAGAGTAAATCGATTGTTGAAAAGTTACTCATGTACTTCTTATGTCATTGACAGGATTTATCCAACTGTTGAAGGTATGAAGGCATTTGAAGAAGATGACGTAAATGAAGAAAAGAATGATGGAAAAGTGACTGAAGAAAAGACTCCAGAAAAGAAGAACAAAAAGAAAAGTGATACAAAGAAAAAGACTGACAAGAAGGATTCTGGTAAGAAACAAGAAGTCAGTTATAACAAATGTCCACCCCCGCTAGAAAATGGATATTTGCCCAGGAATCCAAATCAGGAAAGAGTCGAAAAAGCAACAAATTTACAGTGGGAGTCGGAGTCATCAGTCAATTTGCCAGAAAATATTGATGTCGTGTTTACATCATCTGACACTGATCATGAGTCCGAGTTAATTAAGAAAGTCGTTGATCAGGTGTTGGATAAAGATGAAACTGAGGAGTCAAAGTCAGAGTCAGAGTTAAAGTCTGGTTCTGAAAGTTCGAGTTCGACGGTCAATAGTCAAAATTCTTCAGTTAAAAGGGTTTATAACAAAGAATTCCTGTTATCAAAATCTAATTTGAGTGACGAAACATTCAAAGTTGCATATACATTGAATGATTCTGACAAATTATATTCTGATGAGGAATTTCCACTAAGAGGTGTAAAAACTGAGATGATCAAAAAGATTTTCAAACTAACAGAAATCAATATTTCTGAATTAAAAGATGTAAACCTTATTGATAAACCTAAAAAATACACCTCAAGAGTAAAACAAAGACTAAACAAGAAAAAAGGTTACAGTTCTGGTTCTGGATTTCATAAGAAACCAAACCCTAACCGTAATTTCAAAAAGAAAGGTCTTGGTTTTACTCCAACAGAAAAACAGAAAAATGAAATATATGTTCGTAATTTTAAAGCAAAGATGACATTTGTTTCAGGTACATCAAGAGATGAGGAAGAAAAGGAAAAGTTTTGGAGGCAGTCAAATAGTGAGTTTCTTGCAACGAAGCAAGAAGAGATGAAGTTTGCTGGACAAAGGAAAGATACGAGAACCTGTTTCCAATGCAACACTGTTGGACATATTGCCAGAGATTGTTTTAAGGCAATACCATTAAAACAGGGAGTTTCTCGTAAACAGAAAGAAAAAGAAGTTGTGTTTGAACCACCAATTGACAGAACTAAATTGTTCAAAAATTCGACTTTTGAAATTGGTGAAAGTTCAAACAGGTTTTACAAGAAAAGAGGAAATCTTGACAACCAGAAATGGGTTGTTAAGAAGTCTGTTGATAGTTCTAGTGATGATTCTGATGGGTCAAAATCAGAGGAGCTATCTTCTGGCAATGAAACTGATTCCATAAAGTCAGTTGAGCCACAGGTTGAGGTAAAAGGTGATAACTCAATACCGAGTGTGAATGATGATAATTTTCCATCACTTCGGGCTGAAAATTATAAAAAGAAAATTGGTAAAGTTGAGATTTCAAACCAATTTTATGATGACAAAAAGGATTTCGATGTTGAGAAAGTCTTTAACTCTAAAGTTCATCATATTTTTGGTAAAATGATTGACAGGAAGGTCAAAGGAACGAAGGAGTTTTATGAGAAGAAGTCAATGAAGGAGAAAGTTGAACCATCTCTAGTTCGTGACTGGGATGGTTCATACTATGAACAATGAGTCTGTGGACTTGCCGGAGATCCCAAGTTGGTAATTGTGGATCATGAATCGGCATCATTCTTATGTTGTTTGTTTGAAAATTGAAATTTTTTGGAAATTTATATTGCAGGAATTGCCGGAACTCCCAGGTTGGTAAGTGAGGAGTAGGAATCGGCATCTTGAGAATTCATCCAACAGATGATGTTTGGTTGAAAATGTTTGATTGGATTGATCTTAAAAGTGGTAAATCAGGGACATTAAGTTGTATCTGATTTTCTACCAGTGGTTGAAAAACAATGTGATGATTTAATCCCCAATTTTACAAGTGGTAAAATCAACAAAACTTATTTTCCGGAAAAACCATTTGATTAAAACAAACTTAAGTGTTTTGAAATCGATGGGAAAATAGTTTGTTGTGAGGGGGAGTTCTGATTGTTTATGCCAAGTGGATGGCGAATTGAGGCAATTCGATATCAGTTGTCATGTTGTTGTACAGTTTGTTTTCAAATTTCCTAAAATGTATTTGTATTTTAGGGGGAGTATAATTTCTGAAAAATACAAAAAACATTTGAAAATTTGAAAAAGTCAAAAACATGATAAAATGAAAAATGAGTTTTTGTTGCATAAAAGAGGAAATGATAGTACATCAGTGGACTATCACAACATGCTAAAGAATTGGAAAGTTAAAAATGTGATAAACGGTCTCACTGATGATGTGCCAGTAGGTTTTTATACATTTAGTAAATTGTGACGAGATATAAACATAAATTTCAAACTTGCTTGTTCTGTGGGTTAACACAAACTTGGATATATAGGTAACCCCTGAAATCTTGTTTGAAAGGTCTCTTAATCTGATATACTAGGTCTTTATACTCTATGATATCTGGGGTATTATTCCGGGACTTCTGCTGAACGGTAGTTCTGACCTAGTCCCTGGCTAATACTTGCTGCAATGCTTGAAACACAGCATTAAACCCTCAGCATGCTGAAACAATAAAATTGATATATGCTGCTGTTGTAAGCAAAAAGATCCTCTAAAGGGGACACACCGAAAAGTCGAAGCTGATATCTCTCTGCGTATACGGAAGTATCGATCTGAGATCCCTCGGCCCTCGCATACCTAAATTATATACAGATATCATTGTAGTATTCTCACCTGTAAGACTGATTATTGAGATTCTGGATACGGGAGTATATTCAAGTAGTGGGACACACGAATAAGTTCAAGAGCTTAAAACATTAACCTCGTATCTCGGATCAATTGAATTTTGTGTGAAAATTTAAGTGGACCAGTATACTGACAATCTAAGTGAATCGTTTAGAGCTGAAAATGAAATAAAGCTTAACGGTGTTGGTGATTTGTCTCAGAAACTGATATGATCCTCTTGCACAAACTCACAAAAATATTGTTTGTAAATATTTCTTTATTGTATTTTATTACATTCAAAATTTTCAAAAAGATTTTTAGTGTGTTTTAGCATAAATTTTGAAAAATTCAAAAAGATTTTCGACAACTGATATTGAAAAGCTGATTTTCAAAATTCCAAGTGCTAAACATGATGAACAGATGGTTTGGGAGAGTGTGTTGTTTTTGAACATGAAAATGATATTTCTTCAAATGGTTCATCAGAGACTACAAATGTTAGATCATTTTTGTGATATTTTCGAGTGATATCTGATTGTGTTCAAGTTATCATCAGAAAATTTATTTTTGGGTAGAGTTGTGCAGGTTAGCCAGGTTCCGAAACCTGAGTTTGTTGGAATGCCAGGTTACGATCTAAGAACCTGTGGAAAGTGAATTTCAGGCTACGATCCTAGCTGATTGAGAGGGGGAGTATGAAGATTATTAAAGGAGAGTTTGTTGGTGATGAAAAAAGATGAGAAGATAGAGATAGTGGATTCTTACAGTGTGAAATACTTCAAGATGAAGATTGAAGACTGATAAAGATAGTAGATCAAAGACTCGACACTGCAACTCCATCAACATTCGAGGGGGAGTTTGTTGGTGCATTACGTCTGTTGATTACATCTTGTATCGAGTCTAGAAGTGAGATAGTTTAGTCATGGCACAAAACCCTAGAAAGTATATTATTCAGGGTTTCGCTTATATGGTTTAAATAGGTTTCGCTTATGTGTCAGTCTTATGTAAGGTTTCTCTCATGTGACAATGGGTTTCGCTTATATGTCATGGACATATAAGCGAAATCAGACATCTATATATATGTACATCAGAGCGAAATCAGAGAGTTCTAAGTGATTGTCTTCCGGTTAGCTACGAAGTGCTGCCGAAGTGCTGTCAGAGTCTGTAATAGTAACAGTGATCAATACAACAGCAGTTTATAGTGTATGTGACTGAAATTGCACCAAATCTTTAGTTTCCGCCTCTAGATTTGGATACGAAGTCTTCTGAACGTCTCAAACAGGACAGAACACGATCCTACAATGTGCCATTTCATTTCATTTGTAACGAGTTCCGGATTCCAGAGCTGAAGTGCTGCTGAAGTGTCGTTTGACCTGTAACGCTTTCAAATCATTAAACAAGACATTTAAAGAGTGAATCAAGCTGTTATCAAGTCTGTATCATTGAATTCCGCCTTTGATATGGATTAGAACTCTTCTGATAGACTCGTTTAGATCGAATCTCGATCCTACAGGTTTAAAAAAATGAAAGGATTACTAAGCATCGCTTACAACACTTAAAAGATAAATCACACTAACCTATCATATATCGTTAACGTTTTGTCATGCAGGTGGAAAACTCCCAAGAACCAATGCTTGTTTACTACGTTCAACGGAACATAAACCTACATATATTCGACAAACTGAATAAAAAATAAACCAAAGAAAATACTTATAACTAAAAATTAAATTTTTTGTTACCTCGTCAACTTGGTCAATTCGTGGCAAGGGCGCCAATGATCCATCAAAATAATACTTAAAAACATTCTTCGTCCCTGAGTAAAAAAGCGACCATTGGAAATGAGGTGGTAAAATACACTAACGGTCGTTTTCTGTCTCGAGTTATACAAGTCTATCATGCAAGCAAAGATGTGCTGTAAAACAATAGAGTGTTAAATATAATAGAAATTAGAATATAAATGTTATTTTACGTAACAAAGTTGGTTCTTACATCATCGTCTAACCAACCGCTCCGCTGTACGCCTAGCAAACAAAGCCAAAAGTCGGGGCCAACTTCTTTCCCAATTGTAAGGCCAAGTTTTCGAACCCTCGACTCACCTTTTTCAACTGCTGCTTGCTCCTTTTCGGCCCACTCCTTTATTTGTTTTATTTTTTTCTGGCGGAACTTCTTTAACTTCTTTCCGGTTTTTCCTGCCCGCCACTTTGTTCATCACAACGAAAGGTGAGAGCAACCAAGAGCTCGGCTTTGATAACCTATCGGATTTTCTAGTCTCGGCCACTTCAATGTCCTCTATCTGCTGCAAAAAATAATACCTCGTTATAAATCATTTTCAGAATTTTACTTGTTGATATTTTACATATAAAAGTTACTCACTTTTTCACTACTCGGATGCAACTTGTCGGTCTTCACATGATAATCGCTACAATTGTCATTTGCACCACACGAGACCGCATCAACCTAAAATAAAAAAATATTATTACCAATGAAAACATTATTTCTATGTTATTCAAAGTTACCCTTTCAGTAGCGTTAGATGCTCCATCTACTCCCTTAGAAATTGTCGACTGTAAAAAACATTACAATATAAGATATAGTACATAAGAATTGTTTGATAAAAAAATAAGTTGATTAGTGTTACCTCCGGCTTCACTAGCTTAGCCAACCTCTGGTAGTTTTCCTCAAACCGGTCGTCTAGAAGCTTTTGAAATTGTTCTATAAAAAAATTTTGTGTTTCATCATCAAGATTACACCCACCGAGCGGTTTTCCACTTCTTTTTTTTTTCTTGAATGTGTGGATGCATTCAAGTTATAATGACCTTCCGAACCGGTTTCATCATCAAGATTACACCCACCATCATTGCCTCCATCGTTGCCTCCATCAACCTTGCCATCAAAACCCTCTAAACAATCATTGTCTCCACCATCTACCTCCATATTTTCAAACACATGTCGTTCAAAAGACGGTTGCATTTTTTCTGAGGCTGGTTTCATTAAACCAAAACTGACTATGTGTTGCAAACTCGAGCCAAACCACATGGTATCCGACTCTTCGCTGGTGGGAACTAAATCACAGCTTGGAAAATATTCATCAATCTGCATTTAATTAAAACAATACATTCACAAAATATTCATAAAATATATTATATATCCAAGTAAATAAAAATTCCAAAGACAATACCATTGTCGAATCTTGAATAATCCGATTCACAGAATTCCATTCTAGCCTCTTTCCTGCGGCCCAACTCAAAAATCTCGGACTTTTTGGAGCGATATAAAATCCATCCCGAGATTTGAATTCAGGAAAACTTTCTAAAATCCAAAACTGCAAAATTAAATAAGTATAACTAATTAAAAAACCTTTCAAAAATCCTAAACTGCAAAATTAATCCGTTGATGTACCTTGAATGGCCAAACGCAGCCGGGTAAGGAAAAACCCTTGTTTTCTGGCTGGTACCGTTGGTTTAGATTGTAAACATTTGTACATGTGTTCGGCCAGAGATAAGTACCCCATGGAAATTGGTTCCAAGCTTCAAGATTATCGACCAGATTTAACAATTGGTCGTCAACAGCCTGGTAGACTTGGGTTCCTTTAAAAGATTCAACCATCATCAAAAGGCAAAGGCGAATACAATTATCTTCTGGGTACCCTGTCCAATCAGACCCAAACAACTCTTCTACTTGACGTTTCCTAACCACTTTGAAACCTCCAAAATATCTCCTCCTGAATGAGTTAGGGGATTCCTCGGATTAAAAAATTTTCTACTGGTCCAAATATAAACCCAGTTATTAGATAAAAATCTTTTGGGGTAAATTTCAAAGTGTGCACACCTATTGAATAAAATATTCCCTCAATAGGATTATCTGTTTGAATCTGTCATTGCGCAACTCCTAGCAAAAGATTGCTTTGGCAGATAACGTTTTTAATGTTCAAGTAATCCCCAAAACAACTTTGCCTAAACCGGATTTCTAAAGAAGCAGACATTTTCTCCTTCAGTTTCTCAACTATCGTCCAAACGGCTCTAACTTTAATCCTAGGAACCTTAGGTTAAAATACAAATTAGTCTTCGATAATAAACAACATAATAAATTTGAAGACTAAACATACTAATCTTGAACAATAATCAAAATGATAGACATGATTAATAAAAATAAAATACTAATGAAAGAAATACTTACCTTCTTCCGTTCAGATGTTTTGTCTTGCATCAAAACATTCGTATTCGGACTGATGCCGTCAACTATGTTTCCGAAGCCAGTGTTTGCGTCGTTGCCGACGTTTCCGATGTCACTGTTTCCGGCGTTGGCAACGTTTTGGAAATCAATGTTTCCGATATTAAGAAAGTTTCCGAGGTTTAAGTTTCTGGCGTTGGCAACGTTTTGTAAGTCAGTGTTTCCGCCGTTACCACCAACGTTTCTGAATCCACTCTCTCCGACCTCACCAATGTTTCCGAATCCGATACCTGGGTCTTGCCCCAAGTTACCGAAAACACTGTTTCCGACATTACCGTTGTACCCTGGTTGGTTGAAATCTTCATTCCAAAAGTCCATGTTGTCGGCCGGGACCATATGATGGGCACCGGAAACGGGTCGGGTCAAATTTTTTTGTGAGTGTTTGGCAACGGAAACGGGTCGGGTCTCGTGGTGGCCCCTGGTTTAGCGTCAATGGCGTTAGGGAATGAGGTAGAGATGTGGTCCGTCCACTATGGTGCGTCCGGCAGACGCTAAAAGAGAACACGTGTAGGCATGGCAAACGTCGCCGGACGCTTCACATTTTAATGGCGGACGCACGAGGTTAAAGGATGGCAGACGCAATAAGGGGGAAGACGCAATAAGGGGGCAGACACCATTAAATATACTAATTAATGTTCTCTAATATTATAATCGGGCGACACAATAAGGGGGCAGACGCAATAAGGATGGCAAACGCAATAAGGATGGCAGACGCAAAACTTCTCGAATTTTGAAAGCGTCTGCGAACGCAACGCAAGCGTCGGCTTAGTTATTAAATCAATTTAATAATATAATGCAATACCAATAATTGTTTGTTCTATGGCAAAAATTTGAGAACACAAAATACTGTCTAATTGATTTTCCTGTGTCAAGCTAAATTATGTCTGATCGCCGTGGGAAAAGCTTAGCTAATAACGAATACTGTTCCCAACCAGCTAAGAAATCTTCTAGTTGGATCTTAAGTAGGTGGTGGCGTCCGATGAATGTAAGCGAGACATCATCATTAAACGAAAATCCAAATCAACCCGCTCCGGATGAAGATCAGTTTATACACAATCGGCAAAGCCTACACCAGCACAACAACGGTAAATGGGCTATACCAGACGACGAAACAAGAAATTGGTCTAAAGATGTTGTCGAATTCTATAATAATGGGGATTCTCCGTTCTGTTTCTCAGCTGTTTTTTCAAGGATTGTAGAACTTGACAAAAATTTTTGGGGAACTTTGTTGGACTAACGTTTAAACTGTAATCTCACCGAAACAGTAAGAATTATTAAGTATTTTTTTTGTACAAATTTATTTCTTAATAAAAAACTTATAATTTTAAAATTTTTTAACAGCATATTGAAGGCTAGATTGGAAGATTGATGAACTGGAGAAGTAGAAAGCTACAAAAAGACCCCTTGTTAAATATGCGTTGGACGATTCTACCACCAAAGTTTTATGAAAGCTTGTTACAGTCCGTTCCAAAAAACGTGGCTAGCTATTGCAATGGTAAATTAAGCCCGTTTCCATCTTTTTTTGATGTTGATTATGTTTTCTTCCCAATACCGCTCAACAATAAAGAATGGTTGCTTATAAGAGTAGAGTTGGAGACCCAACAACTGCTTATTTACCCATGGGAGAACGTTTGTGCCGGTCCAAAATACAGGACTGTCATTCACCCTCTGTTAAGAAAGGTCGCTGTATATTTTGGAGCAGTTTTGGTAAACATGCGATACTGGAAAAAAACTGGTCAATAAGAAAAATGCATCACATTCGAGCTTAACGATGATTATGTAGTGTCTAACGGATCACTGGCAGGTAACGAAGCTGTGTACGTTTGTATGCTGATGGAGCATCTGGTTACGGATAAACCAATTAATCTAGATGACGATATTCAACAAAAGTTTTTAGCTTACAGAAGGTTCATGGTTGATAACATGTATTTTTGGCGGTGTTTACCCCGTCAAAAAATGTCATAATTTACTTTGTGTTTGTATTTAATTAGTCCTATTTATTAACTTCGTACTTATTTGGGTTGTGTTTTTCCCTTCCGATTTAAGTTAATCTTTAATTTTCTTTTATTTTTTAGCAAACATTAATCTAGAACACACAATATAAAAAAATATGGTTTATTTTTTTTATTTTTTTTAAACTTTAGTAATATGCAGAAATTCTACAAAAAAATTTTATAAAAATGATATAAAAATTCAGTCAAATTACGCATGACTATCTCAATTTTTTTTATTTTTATTTATATACAATGTGTTATAAAAAATTATTTTTTTTAGTAAAAATTGATAATTTTGCTGGCTGATCCCGAGCTAACCGATTTAATGATATATGGGTGTGTAGTATGTACTGTAATACTCAATTTAGTGTCTTTTTTTGTTGCTGTACTGATCCCGAGCTAACCGATTTGGTTGGTTTCGGCTGTTTTTTTATTTATAATACTAATTTTCTGGCCGTTGAAAAAAAAACAAAAAGATAGCAGGTGACATCTAATTTTGTGCAAAAAAATAAAAAGGTGACATCTAATTAAAAGTTTATTTCATAAACTACATTAATACCATACAAAACACCTAATCTACTAAAAATAGCCTTAAGATCTCCCACTCCGAGACACGTTTGAAATCCCTCCCAACCTGGTGCCGATAGTTGATGAGAGCGACTTGTTAGGTGACGTCCTCATCGATGTCACCACCCAGGTACTCAACCTCGTTGTGGATATGCTCAAACCGCAGACAATCTGAACGTATCACCCTAAATCGTGAGGACAAAGCATCCACGGTTTGGTTGTGTGCCCCCGTATGTGCTGTGAAATCTTGCATTACCCTCCTCCATAAACCGCCTTGTCTACGGCTTTGAGGAGTACATACTGCCTCGACAAATGACTCGCAGAGGGCGAGATCTTCCTCGACTGTCCAGGGGTTATTTGCCATTGTTTGTTAATTAGGTTTGGTGAAAGCTTTGCGTTTGGAAAGTGGTAAACGGCTCACGTGGAAGTGTTTATGTGAGCATACAATTGAATTGGTTTGTATTTATAGTAGGGATATTTAGTTATTAATATATTTTATTTGTTTAAATATTTATTAATGGATTTTATTTGTTTTAATATTTATATAGTAGGGAAAACGGCTCACGTAGAAGTTTATGTGGAACATCCCATAACATTTTCACATTCATAAAACATAATAACTCTAAAATAAACAACAGCAAATATAATAAAAATTATTAAACATTATACCACTAAATTTTATTACATAAGTAGCTCTAAAAAAACAACAGCAGCAACACGTTCACTCTTCAAGTCCCCGTTGTAAGTGAGTCCTTAAGGAGGCGGAAGACCATACCGATAACACGGTGTGATTCTAGGTGCCCTTTGTAGATGAGGTCTTCACATTTCTGAGAAGTTCTCTCACCCTTTAAGGGTTAAAGCGATCACATCTGTGTTAACTGCCGTGTACCGGTTTCAATCGAAACCGGCATTTCTAAAGCTCAGGAAAACGTCATTTTCGCAACATGTAAACACCTTTGTCTCTATTTGTAGAATATCAAAAGCAAAAGAAACCTCCCCAAAAGAAATCATTGTATAACGCTACTTGGATTTTCAATGGGTATTTATATACTGAAGATTATAAAATTTAAAAAAAATCAAATTATTTGAAAAAGATATGTTGCCAAGCGTCCGTCTGACGCAAGACACGTCCGAAGCGTCTCCCCGACGCAAAAAAGTACTGCCATCTCGTCAACCTCGAGGAGTCCGTCTGACACTTTCCCAAGCGTCCGCCGACGAGTCCGTCCATTGCGTCGGCCGGACCATACCGGTGCGTCGGCCTGACTCGATAATTATTTACTTTTTTTTTAGTTTTTCCCTTAATTTTCCTTTAATTTTCTATTATCTTTAATGCTTAGAAAATTATCCATTCCAAAAAAAAATTAAAGTCATGTAAGTTAAAACATGCATTCAGTAAACATAACAACTGAAAAAACATGCACTATCTAAATTATTTTTATTATTTATTTATATGAATTTCAATTGGTTCTTAGGTTTGGAGAATGTAAGTTGCTTTTAATGGTAATTCATAAAACATAACAACTCTAAATTAAAGAACACCAAATACAATAAAAATTACACATCATACCACTAAATTTTATTATACAAGTAAAATTACACATCATATCACTAAAAATTACACATCATACCACTAAATTTTATTACACATCAAATAACCCCCTCTGTAAGTGACTTCTTCAGGAGGTGGAAGACCATACCGATAACACGGTGTGATTCTATGTGTTCTTTGAAAATGAGTTCTTCCCATTTCTGAGAAGTTCACTAACCCTTTTTCATCAACACCGGTTTTCATGTGTCCTTTGAAGATGAGTTCTTCCCTGCTACCGGTTTTCATCAACACCGGCATTTATAAAGCTCAGTAAAATGTCATTTTCAAAACATGTAAACGCCTTTGTTTCTATTTGTAGACTATCAAAAGAACTTAACATATGCATTGTATAACGCTGCTTGGAAAGAAAACATCTGATTTCCAAGGGTATTTATATACTGAAAATTATAACAAAGTATAAAAATCAAATAATTTGAAAAAATATGTTGCCACACGTCCGTCTGACGAAAGACGCCTCCGAAGCCTGACAAATTCCCAAGCGTCCGCCGACTCATTAATTTAATTTTTTTCTTTTTTTTTGAATTTTTTATGTTAAACTTAATTGAAAGTAAAATATCAAAAAAAAATGATGGCAGCGGGACTCGAACCCCCGTGCCTACCGTGTCCAACCCAACAATAACACACGCATCAATTATATTATTTATTTTTGTTAACATTTGCTAAACATAGCGGCCAGCATACAGTTGATCAGCCATAAATCTTTTATATCTCATACAAGCATTTTGAATGTTTCCTTCTTCCCATTTCAGTGAACAGTTTTCAACCAGATTTTGTAGTAATATACATACGATAACCCCAGAATTTCGCCGAACGTGACGAACTCACGTAGGCTATACAACATCCCCAGCACATTCTAATGCGTCAGCCTCGCTGAGTCCAATTTTTCCCCAGTAACCTATACGTTCTAGAAACCATAGGAATGCCGACTCGAATTCAATAAGAGTTTGGTATATTCTCTGGTGGACGCAAAACGAATCACCACAATTAATTGCATCTCAATTGTTTGTATAATAAATAGTTATAGTTAGAACGACATTTCAATCTTAATAAGGATCCAATTTTCTTCGTCTGCTGACACCGGTATATATACCTGACAAACTTTAAGTTAACATTAATATTGTAGTTTCGGGGAAAAAATTACTATTATTTTTAGGTCCCTTTTTTTTACCGTATCGACATCCCACAACGCAGGATATATTCCGCTAGAGCCATTTACATATCCGTAAGCATCATGATGTTGTTCTACAAGGAGATTGAGAAATTGAGGTGGGAGCACCGTCCAGCGATAACTAACTGATGAAGTCGCAATTCCGGGATTTTCATTTTTCTTTGACTGCACGAGCCAGTTACACCATGCTCCGACATGCCGTGTACAAAATTTTGATATTTTAACCTTTTTATTAATATAAAACTTAAATATATTACACAATTACCGCTTATTGAATAAAACCGTTTCCACAAAAACCTAATAGGCCACCCCACCAGTGTTTATCTAGAGGTTGGCTCCCAATATAGCTGGAACAACAGGAAGAACAATCACCCTCATAATAAAACTCAAGAACATTTGGAGACCAATTTTCATGCTGTTGCTTATCATTGACCCATATAGTGTTTTCTATTGATTCCGGTATGTTACTGGAACGCCTCCCGGTTGCCATCATGCTCATACACACTAATGGACAACGTGGGCCAGTATATATAGGCTAAAAATTTAAAAACTTATATTTAACTAATATCTTTAGATTATAATATTTTTACATTGGAAAAATTTATGTTTAATAGAATAAAAAAAACAAAAAAATATATATTAGAGAAATCAGCCGAGCCAAACAAATTCAAAGAGTCGGCCAAGCCATTGGAAGCGTCGAGGAAGCCATCGGAGGAAGCGTCGGCAAGCCGTTCGAAGCGTTCTGGGAGCCAAAACTTTTAGGAAGAGATGATGCGTCAGCGAAACACAAAGCCGGACGCATCAATATACTTTTTGGTTATGATGCGTCGGCCGCCGACGCTTGAACATTGTCGGACACGTGTGGGACACGTGTCAGCTTGTATGAAATGGACGCATCAACATGATACACGGACGCTTCCGAGGCTGTGAGGACCTTCCAAAGACGCAGGAAGGTGACAATTTTGCAAATGCACTTGGTTAACAGACATTTTGGTAATTTTCCCTTTTTAAAACCCCTTTTAAATAATATAAAAAGAAGAAAAGGGAAATCTAAAATGAAAAAATCTGATTGGTTGGAATGAATGGTCCCACATGCATAATCTTTTGGCGCTCTTGAAGAGACGGAGCCCCCTCCATAGCGCACCCCCTTTTGCGCCTAAGAAATAGTATTTATTATATCATATTCATATGCGTAGTAAAATTTAATTACAATTCATTTGCTACAACCTTATAGCTTACAACGTATTTTTTTAGTGTTAATGTTTTACAGCCGTAAATAATAAAATGTCTTATAGTGACTTAAGAGAGAGGTGAATACTTAAACAATTATATTTGAATAGCTGAAAATGTAACTTTTTATTTTATTTAACTATTTTATGTACAATGTCATTTCACAAATAAGGATTATACATAAATTTATAATTTACATTTTTTCAATATTTAACCCGTATAATATACGGGTTTGTAAGCTAGTTAACTAATACAACAAAAGTATGAGATTGTTATATGGTGTTCGGGAATACAGTAGTGGAATGGAGATGGGAATGCATTAATTAGAGGGCCAAACATAACAAAGGAATGCACTCAAACTGGGAACTTAATGGGTTATGTTAGCAAAGTTAGTGTATCTAGTGGGAATGACATTGGGGTTGGAAATACAACATAAGAGAAGAATTATCAATGTCTTTGATAAGGATTAAGATAGCCAAAAAAACTGGGGCAACAATGGACGTGGGTGCCTTCAAATGGAATAATTGGGCCCCTCCGAGAACTAGTTATTTTGTTTTGAGGGCGATTTAGGGTAGGATCCCGACTAAATTCACCCTTGCGGCTCGTGGGGTGCAACTGGTATCTCGAGTTTGTGGAGGTTGCGATTTTTACGAGGAGAATGCAGATCATATCTTGGTTGCGTGTAGCTAGGCGAGAAATATATGGATGCTTTGGCTTAAAATTCCTAACATGGGTATGGTGAATTCTTTTTCTTGTGTTGGTTCACATCGTTCAAAATCAACCGGGCTCTAATGATTGAAAAAAAGTTGACATGGTGGTGCTGGCTACGTGTTGGAGGATATGGAAGACTCAGAATGACAATGAGTTCAAAAATAAGCCTGTTCCGATTGGGAGAGTCATCGAGTCGATAAATGAATATTCTTTTCTTTGGTTAAAAAATAGATGTAAGTTCCTTTTTTGAATTGGATATATGACTTGAGTTTAATGTTCGAAATGTTGTAACTTAATATTTTGTTTTTTTGGCGGAATTTCCAGCTGGCCGCTTTTCTTGTTTATATAGTGTACACTTAATCTTCTGTACACTACGAATATATATGTAGAATGTCATAAAAATCCATAATACATGTATAAAAGATCAAACAAATGTAGTAACAATTTGGACACGTCAATCACTCTTCTACAACCTCAAATCTATCTCTTATACTAAAGCAAAACAATGGTTGACTATTTGACTTTGATGTGGCTATTGTCTTTGGCCAGAGAATTGAGATTTTAGGCGGCATTCTCATCTTCTCTCTATTTCCTTCAATTTCCTTCAATTCTCTACGCGCTTTCTTAGATTATATATGGAAGGTTGAAAACTGATTCAATAATCGGAAGTTTATTTAGGAAATTATGGATCCGTTTCCAATTGTATCGCCTATATACAAAATCTTGCTTTTAATCGGATGTTTCAATCGATTGTTGAAGAAGCTTGCTCTGTTTTATGTTCATCATCAGACATCGAAATACAAGCATCGGTAAGTATATTTCACCTCTGTATGTGATTTTTAGTTTTTATTAGAAAACCCCAATTTTGTTGTATGATTTGTATTTTGTTGTTTATGTTAACGGATCTGCTAATTCTTTGAGATATGAGATTTTTACTAGTTGATTGATGTAATTTGTCTGTTTATTTATGTTCTTAGACACCGTAATGGATTTCTATTTGTGTCTGGTTATTCATCTTTTGTTATTTTTACAGTTCATTCATTCCATCATAAACCCTAATCGCTATTTTTGATTATGTAGA
Source organism: Helianthus tuberosus (assembly GCA_030545235.1). Classification (NCBI taxonomy): domain Eukaryota; kingdom Viridiplantae; phylum Streptophyta; class Magnoliopsida; order Asterales; family Asteraceae; genus Helianthus; species Helianthus tuberosus. The sequence goes on along the minus strand of CM060401.1, from coordinate 191,748,349 downwards.
CAGATTTATGTTACCATGTTGTTACAGAGTTAGAAAATTTAATAAAACTGTCTTTTTTGTTCTGCTTTTTTGAATATAACATTGTTCTAATTACAATTTTTGTTTGTGTATTCTTATTTTCTTTGCAGATATGGATGTTGGGTTTCTGGTTCATATGACGGATCCGTATAAATCTGAGTTGGTTAGGAACTCTGCTTTATTTGCCAATTTTATTTTGTTAGATGTTATAAATTTACTTAGGTGCTGTTTGTTTTTTCTGAGGTAAAATGTCTGCAGTCTGCGGACCACATCTGCAGACATCTGTAGCAGAAGAGGTGGACCAAACCTCTGCAGTCTGCAAGAAGAAGACTGTTTGTTTTTTAACTTCTGCAAGCTACACATTAAACAACAATTATAATCAAACAAGACGAAGAACAAAATTCAGAATTTAAACAACAAAATTCAGAATTTAAACAACATAAATCAGAATTTAAACAACAAAAATTAGAATTTAAAAAAAACTGAGAAAGGACTCGAGGCTGGCAGAAACTTTAACGATTCTGCGGACTAGTAAACCCTCTCTGTTTACTCTCGAATTACTCAGGTGGTTACCGGATCAAATGCGCTTTACAACCTGCAATAGAACATGTAAACATTTAAAAAAAAGACTGTCTAAAAAGCCAAGCAACAAGAAACAGAGCATACAGTTACAAATATAGCAATAAATCAACAAGTAATTGAGATTTGATCCCTTTAAAGAATTAAAAAAAATGATCTTAATACCCTAAAAGAATTATTCCCAGATTGTGTATAAAACAAGTTAACGATTTTCAACCAAAAGTCAATATGAAATTTAATCCTATTTAATTTGATTCTTGAATTATGCAAACGAATTCAAGAATCAAACAAACATCGAACAAGATTGTTGATTTGTTCAATAAGAAGATATAATCATTAAAACCCATCAAGAATCAATCAATTGAAAGGATTAATATCATCAGAAATTGGAAGAATTGAAAGATTAGGGTACCTTAAGACAGTGAAAGGGGTTGATGATAATAGAGAAGAAACCATAAATTTCGATGGTTGATGTTGGGGTTTCTGTCATATCAGATGATACGGCAAATGGTTGAGGGGCTGTGGTGGTCGTCGAGGGGCTGTGGTGCGACGTAGAGTGGAGGCCGACGTGGTGGGGGCGGCGGGAGGTGGAGGAGCAGGGGAGGTCGGCTGGGCTGAGGAATGAAGAAGGGATCTAGGGTTTTGAGAGTTTTGTGTTTGGAAGAGGTTGAAAGATATGTGAAGAGGTAAAACAAGATCTGCCCGAGGAAGAGCTTCTGAAGAGGTTTTTTAATGAATTGTCTTCTGAAAAACAAACAAGCTTCACACCCCTATGTCTGCGCGTGGTCTGTTTGGTGAAGACAAAAGAGGTCCTGAAGCTCTTTTAACAAAAAACAAACAGCACCTTAGTTATATGTTTATATTGTTTACCTTCTGTTATAACTATATTGTTATATTTGTTTTCAGGAATTCCCTAAGGGGTATAATTCATTGATAGATGTTGCTAAGTATCCTGTCGGATGTGTAGATCTAATAACAGATAGTGGTTGTAAGTGGTCTGTTGTTATTGAATCCAACACAAGGGGGTTTTTTATAATTCAAGGTTGGGTGACAGTTATTATAATGCTTGCTGTTGAGCATAATGATTTGATAGTATTTGAAAAAGTGGATATAAAAACATTTAAATTGAAACATATCAAATGCCACCACGGTACATATGTCAATCCTATGTTCTATTGTGTGATGACGGATACAGAATCAAAAGATATGGTATTATTCTCATATGTTATCTATTTGTATTGTATTTTTTAAATTATTTTGTTTCATTATGTTTACTAAATATTTTTTCTTCAGCTGCTTCATTCCGCCTTCATGGAAAATTATTTCAAGAATGATCCCTTGGATTGTTGTTTCACAATACGTTTTCAAAACAAATTGGTTTGGACGGTATACATCGTACACCGTTTTGGTACCAACTATAGTATCGTTGACTGGATAAATATTTCAAATGAGCTTCAAATGGAAACAGGGGATTTTGTTATATTTGAATTATTGGGATATAATGATTTCAGTATTTCAGTTTTCCACAAAGATGGTTTGCATCGTATCCATCAACAGCCTTTAAGAGTACAAGAAGTATTTCAAGTTCAAGAGTATGGTATTTTAGATGGTATAGTACAATCCCCTGTACATGTGGGTGATTTTTATGAACTGAAATGGGGTTTAACGAACCGTTTTGTAAGTTTGTTCTTTTAATAATTTTTTAATCTGTTTTAGTTTTATATTGTTGACTTAATTGCATACTAATATTGGTTTATGTTTTTTTAATGTAGATATTTCCAAAAGATTTTGCTGCGAACGTTAACCTAGCCGACATAAAATACATGACTGTTGTGTCTGGAAATGGCTTTTCAAATACTTTGGCTCTCCGTTTCGCCACCGGTAACAAAAAGCTTAGATATGCATTTAGAGGTTGGACAAAGTTTATGCGGCAAGCTGGTTTGGAGAATGGATATCTTTTTCTACTTCGTTATTATTTTAATAGTGCTACCTTGATGATTACCTACTCAACTTAGGAATATAAATGTTTTTTATCATGGTTATAATGTCATGATCATGTATCTATCAGCTTACTTATATTTTGATTTCAGCTTTTAAGCATAATGGAAATGATAATAAAGAATTCTTTTGTTTATTTATGCATCTGTGTTTTTTCATTGTATTTTGAAGTTTATTTTGTTTTATGTTTGTCGTTTAACCATAATGTATTACTATTTCTCCGAACATTTGTTATTTACCGATAATTTGTTGGTTTACAGTAGCTTAAACTTGAAATACAGTATCGTCCTATGTTAGAACATTATGTCATCTTTATAGTACGTCATTATGGAACCATTTTTTAGTCAGAAGTTGTTAATATGCCATATTAAATTTATAATATCCTGCTGTATGTTTGATAGATTTTCTTTATTTAACGAACATGAATATGCTCCCGTTTGTGTCCAGTTTATTTGTTTGCTAAAGAAAAAACTAGCAGAATACTGTTGTATAGTTTATAACATTTTTAATCAGAACCCTTTAATCTTCTTAACTTTTTATGTTTTAACCATAAACTTTATATGATAGTAGTTGCAGAATTCGGATTTGAAGATGTTCTTGAGATTTAATATTACCGCAATACATTCCATATGCATTTTACAGCATCGGATAAATGCCGAGAAAAAAGTCTTATGTTCATACGTGAAATCAATAGAGATCAATTTCATTGATATTCAGTTGCAAATAATAAGTATGTTGTTTCCTCTTTTTATACTTTTAATTTTTGAATTTTATTTATTATATGATAATCTTGATGAGTGTTTAAATTAAGCTATTTATGGATATGTAAACTGATTGACTGTATTTTTAGAAAATGCCATTCTTTGACATATTTCCATGTTTAATTGCCTTCATAATTGATTTTTTAGATATTTTATTTTTGGTTAATCTTCATTGTTTCTTTAATTAACATTTCCTACCTAATTATAAATATTCTTTAAACATTTCACGTTTACTTCATTCTTCTCTAATCAGAAAATTGTCTATCAATTTTCATAAGCCTAGGTAAGAATAGCATTGACTGTTCTATAAGAGATTGATTGGTTATCTATTAGAATGTGTTAGTATATATTGTTGTGTTTTTTTACTAATTTTTCCTTTGAATTTTATGCAGAAATGGAACCACCTGCAATAACTCTGTTGAATAATTTGGACCTCAACGTTGATAACTACACCATTAGAATTCGCATTGTTCGTTTGTGGACAAGAGCTGATTTCAATAACGCTAGAAAAGTTTATTGCTATGATATGATAGTCATGGACAGTGAGGTAAGCGTTCATAGACTTCTGTTTTAATTTAATATTATTTTTTAAAGTACGTATTTTTTGTTGAAAATAATGCTGTTTTTTGTCAGGGAACAAAAATGCAAGCTTTTGTTTTAGCTAAAAACGCAACTGAATATCAACATCTTTTAGAAGAAAAGCGTTGTTTGACGATTCGAAATCCTTCGTTGGGTGAGAATCGTCAGAAGGTCAAATACGCTCACGGTGGTTTGAAGATTAACCTTAACAAGAACACCGTTGTTGAGGAATGCCACGAGGCTATTGGTTCTGAATGGGGTTTTGATTTTACTCCGTTTGATTCTGTTGTGGAGGATCCGACAGATGACAGCAAGGTTTTTAAAAGTCCAATTGGTATCATATACAATTTACACTATATCCATGCAACATAACACATATTTATTTTGATGACACCATTTATATTTTCCTCAGATGTAATTGGATTTGTGGTCAAAAGTTTTCCCTTCGAGGTAAACATGGAAACTAATAATGGAAAGAACCAGAAGAAAGTCACGTTTATGCTTGAAGACTTGAAGTATTTATTTATTTTTTTTCACTTTTATTCCTGATACTATTATCTTTCTTATGTTATCTTTTCTACACTAATAATTTTATTTTTAACTACCTTTAATGTTCAGCAATAAGCAGATCTTTGTGACACTTTGGGACGGTTATGCGGATCAAATAATGGAGTATGAGAGCAGAAATCGAGGTGAAAAAAATGTGGCCGTGATCATTCAGTTTGGAAAATACAAATTCTGGGGAGGTATAGAACTACTTTAAATCTATTCTGTATTTTCTTTACTGTTTCAATTTTAATAGTTGTTTAAATTAATCAAAAAAAATTTTATTATTATGTACAGGACATTTGTCTGTTTCTAATTTGTATACTGTCACTCGAGTCTTAATTAATAGTGATATTGATGAAGTTGCTGATATTAAAAAAAGGTGCACTATCATAATGTGTTTTTATAATTATGTAACTAGCTTTGTGAGTGTAAATACTTATATTTCATGTTTGATTAGATTTATCGAGAAACTTTCTCCCGAAATTTCTTCCAGTTATTCTGGCTTAAGTTCTTCTGTTGTGAAGTCTGCCACTGAAGAGTTCCTTTCTGACTTGACTTTTTATCCCATTGGGTCGTTAAACGCAATAGATATGGTAACACGGATTAAAATTGTTTTAATATGTTTTCCTTTATCTTTGTTTTTATACATTATCTATTTCTTAAACACAGACGAAGTTTGTTGTCATTGTTGGGACTATCAAGAGTTTTGCATCGAACAATGAGTGGTTTTACAACGCGTGCACAAGCTGCAACAAAAAGGTTTCAACCATTACTGTTGTTAAAGAGAAGCATGATGGTACTGATGGTTTTGAAGAGGTTACTGTCTTAGAATGCAAGACTGATGTTTGTAATACAAGGACCGTTTCATCAATTCCGAGGTAAATATTATCCATATTAAGCTTTGTTTGTCAAAAAAACTAAATCTTATTAATATATTATGCAGAATTAGGCTTTCTATACGTGTGCAAGATTGTACTGGCATTGTGACTCTGACATTGTTTGAGCGTGAGGTGACAAAGCTTTTGAAGGTTAATGTGAATCAGCTGTTAGACAACAACATTGAAGTATGTACTAAATAATTGCTTTTATCATATGTTTGGTTATTCTACAACATTGAAGTATATTTTGTTTTTCAACAGTTAGCAAACGAAGGAAACTTTCCAAAGGAGCTAAATACTTTACTCAATAGGAAGTTTGCGTTCAAGATTGCTGTTTCTTCTTTTAACATTAGCAAGAAGTCTGATGGCTACTAAGTCTCCAAGATGACTGATAACCCGGTGATTTTGTCCGAGCTTGATAAACATTTTGACACTATTCAGGTATATTTATTCCATTTCACCTTTATACTATTATTACAATTTGCCAACAATGTTTAACTTATAATTATTATCATTTTTTTTTACTTTTTTTAAATAAAATCAGCCTATTGATGAGGAAGCCGTCAATGTCGAACCATCCGATTCCAATCGTAATGTCGATTGGCCTGTTAAGGTTTACTATCCTTTAGTTTATATATGATTTAAGTTTTACTCATTATTTGTTAAATGTATATTTGTAACTCATCCCTTTTTAATTATTTTATTTTTGTAGGATTCTATATCCCAAACGGGAGACGATGTAACCCCTTGCTCAAATGTTTTTAAAGTTGGCTTTACAACATCGTTTGATCAGAAGGATGCTAAGTTGGATACGATGAGCGAAGGTGACTTGAAGCGTAATTTGGATACCGTGTATGACGTGGATGATATTTCTTCGCAGTCTTCATAAAAAATGCGTAAAGACGGTGGTGTCGATGCAGTGCTTCTAATTCCAAAGAAAGAAAAGTAGTCACCTATAATTCAAACATTTGATATCATCGTTTGTTTTTTATTCAGTATTTGGATATTTTTTTTTCGTAATTTGACAATGGTTTGACTTGTGTGGTTGTTTTATATGAACATGATTGTTTCATGGTTTAGTTTTTTGTTTCGAATAATAATTGTTTTTTGGTAATTGTTTTTGGTAATTCTACTTTTTGTTTCTTATATATATGTCATCATTATTCTTTTTGCTAACTCTCATTGTAATAATATATCGTTTTATTATTTATATTGTTACTAAAAATATAAGAGCTAATATAATTTTTTATACTCTACATCATTTAAAAAACGTATAATTTATTATAAACATATATATTAATCAGGTTATAGAAAGTATTATATACTATTAAGATAAAAAAATTTTACGTTTTTAATTAATACAGAATCAAAAAAATACAATCCGTTTTTCAAAAAAATAATGTTACTAAAAATATAAGACCAAATATATCTTTCGATAATCTAGAACATTTAAAAAACGATATTTTTATATTATTTAAAATATTCATATTATTTTCTAATATTTGTAACTAAAATTCAATTTTTGGTTGATTTTTAAATTTCTGAGCAATTTAATTATAGATGTAATGTAATGTATTTAAGTAATGTAGTTAATACATTATCAAATTTTTTATATACAGTTACCATAATTGATTCTAAACATATATATTAATCAGGTTATAGAAAGTATTACATACTATTTTAAAAAAAAATTAACGTTTTTAAGTAATACAGAATTTAAAAAATACAATCCGGTTTTAAATTTAAAAACTTTAAATAGACTCTTTCAATTTCGTCAAAAAATTTATTTATATTTTTAATTTTCTAATTCCCACTTTTTGTAACAAATAAACTGTACTCTTACATCTTTTTTTATAAAATAGTAATATCTTTGTGCATAAAATTGACAAAATATATTTTCCATAATTGAGAGTATTACTCTAACTATAAATAATTTTATCTTCTAATTATACATAATACATAACCATCTTCATCCTGTCCAACATTCATATATCAATGGAGTTTTTGAATTGTTTTTTACTTTATCTTTCAGACAACAAGATGAAGTCTCGGGTATGTAAATGTTATCTTTATTCTTAATTTAATTTTAATATTTAATTTTTATTATTTAATTTGTATACAGATTTTACCAAGGAATTACCACAATTGGGTAGCTGATTTCAAGTTACCTCCTGATTGTATGGTTCAAATCATCACGATTGATCGAAGAGTTTTTTCTGTCAGGGTTAGAAAAGCAGGGTCTTCATATTTTTTTCATGATGGATGGTTTAACATGATACAGTCACTACTATTACCAAATAAGTCATTGTTTTTATTTTTGTACGAAGGTAGTCTAACTTTTCGACTCATATACTTCTATCAAGATTTGGCACTTGCTCAAGATGATTTCTTATACTGCCAAACATCACAGTTTTGTGAACATAAAGATCATTTGGTATTTAATTTTTTTTATATTTATACTATATTAGCTTTTGACTAATTTTATAAAACTTTTTTTAACATAATTATTTATTTTTTACTTGCAGCTTATCAATAGATTTTTTGTTCATCATAAGTTGAAGAACACAATACCTACCAACCATGTTACTATAACTGCTTTTCCTACCCGTACATGGTTGGTTTTTATGGAGAATCATGGTCAAAATTTGTATTTCACTACTGGATGGAATCAAATTAAAGAAGACATGAAAATTACAGACGAACACTATATTATTTTTTAGATGATTTCGGAATCAAAATTTGATATGATGGTTTTTAGAGGCACTGAAGATTTGGTCCGTATTCCTGAACGTCGTCTTGCATGTGTTAAAATAGAGTGTAAAGAAGAAGTTATTGAAGAAGGTGCTCCTTAAATTGTTTTAGGATACATAATGAAGTAGAAAATTATTTGTTTCCTTAGTATTAAATTTTATCAATTTTTACTCATAAATTCCTTTTTATCGTTTATTAATATATCTCGATTTATTTTTTTGTTTATAAAGATAGATTAACAACCTTTCATTATTCACGCTTGATATATTGGAGGTTACACTAGATGTTATATTAACATCTGTCATAATTGGATGTTACGCTTTATTTAAACTTAATTATATAAATTTAATATAAAAAATGAAAAATTGAATACAAAAAAATTAAACAACATTTACCAATTTACTAATTTATTATATATGTACTAATAATACTAATAATTTAACACTTTCTTCAATATTTATTAACCATTAGTGGAACATAAAAGGGTGTTGTTGTAATTTATGGTTAAATCCATTTTATTGTCGTCAATTTTCAAACTATAGGGGATGTTTATGTAACATTTCAAATGGCGGTTGTAATTATGGACATTGTCCTTACCATACTCTACCATCATATCATCACTCTTATCATCCCAAGGAGAAAGTTAATCGGTGACCGGAACTACTGCTCGGATTATCGCCGGAATCATCGGTCTTAAGGTTTTCGGCGCCGGAACTAGGGCTTGGAATCTTGATTTAAAGGTAACAACATTTAAGTTCCTTCAGATTATTCATAAATTTTTGATTTAATCGTTCCTATCGTTGATTTTTTACCATTACATTGATATACTTCGAATCTTAACCGTTTATATTGTTGTTTTTGTAAGATTGAGTCTTTAATTGTTAGAAAATTAGTGTTTGTAGTTTATTTTTGTTATGCTATGTTCAACTTGTGTGTATATACCAATCGTACTTTAGACATAAACGTTAAATGATGATTCTATATTTAATCATTCACTTAAAATTTGATAGATATGGGTATAAGAACTTTAAATTTCAGAATCATTAAAGTTAGTTATAATATTGTCTGTAAGGTCATAGAAAATTTGAATTTTTGAACCATATAACTTTGGTTTTTGCATGATTTGAATCTTCAGTATTTATAGTCGAATCAGTGTTCTGTCTGTAGTGTTTTTTGTGTATACTGTATAGATTAGTGTTCGGTAAAGTACGAGAATGTGAAATTATTTGTTTTTTGAAATCATTCGTCTTAACATATTTATTGTTGCAGGTTTGAAAATGTATACTTCGTTTGTAAAGTATCTTCTGAACCCATCATCATTGAGTATAGTAAGCATTCTTTATGTTACCTATAATTCAGTTTTTTGAGTATTATTTTTTAGTATTTTGATGTTTAAAACTTATAATACTAAATATACTTAATATTAATATATATACGGGATGTCCCGATCACCTTTGTTACTCAATTCTATGGAGAGAATTGGGCCGATAGGAAGCTGCGTATATATCACTCAAGTGGGAAAAAATGGGTCGTAATGTTGAAACGAGTACAATGTATGCCAGTCTTAACTGACGGCTGGCAAACAGTTGTTTCAGAACTCAAACTTCAAAAGGATTGTCTGCTGACCTTTCTTCCATAGAACCATTTTGGTCTCCATCTTTCATCTTATGTAAACGGCGTCTGTGATCAATCTTATTTCACAATTAATCGTCATCTAAGATTGGGTTTTATGGTACTTAATCTCATTTTATTTTCCTTACATTTTATCGTTAACATGTTTTTCACACTTTATAATCTAACGTACAAGTGGAAACTCAATGTATTATGCTTCATATTATGTAGATCATTGAAGATTCTTTTGTTCAACAATGTTTTGAAGACAATGTAGTGGCTGGCTCATATGAAATAAATTATAAGGGTTCTTCGTGGACAGTGTCAACAAGTAAGTTTAATTCAAACTATGTATTTCATAAGGTTGGACTCAACTTTGCAACGATCCTGGCGTTCAAGAAGATGATTTACTGGTTTTTGAAAAACTTGATGATGTTTTATTTGGCTTAACCGTGTATCGAGACAAGGTTGAGATAAGGTTGAGCAAGAAGGTTGAATCTGATGATGATGATGTATTTCAGATCTCTAAGGCCGATTACTTTAAAACGCTTTTGAAGGTTCGTATTTATTAAGTAATACATTTTGTATCTATTTTTATCCTTCTTGGATTTTTCTTCAAAATGATGTTTTCCAGGACATAGATGAAGATGATAACCAAGATATTCCTGATGATAGTCCATCACGAACAGTCCCGTCACGTACACCGAAGAAGGTTCATGTTAAAGAGACGTTGAAATAAGATGATGTTTTACATTTCAAGACAATGCAAGATGTAAGTTTACCACGACTAAAATATATTTATATTATTTAATTTATGATAATTGCGTATTAAAACTCATGTTTAGAAATTCAAGTTTGAATTAACCCATACGAACTTTAGTACTGATTTGAAACCTAAGGTTGCATCTATATCATTAGTGTTATAGGCTATTTTTGGTTGTTTTTTTGTACAAACACATTGTTAAATCAATTTGCTGGATAAGTAAGGTACATGAAATAGTTTCAATGCTCATATTAGTTGTATTAGAGGATTAACAATTACATTGTTTATTTCCTAGGTTTACCAGTCAAATAGTATTTCAATATTGATGACATTGTACAATTAATTTAATAACTTTAGTATATTAGAAAAAAAAACTGCAGCTTGATTAGATTTTATTGAAAGTAGGTCTGGGATGTTTCTTAGTTGTTTTTTTGTCAAAATATATTACATTTTGTATATGAAATACGATGCAGTATAATTTTAGCTTTAAATTTATAAACCAAAACATAGTTTTTCATTGACCCATTTTTTTTAGAAAGGAAACCACTACTTCACAAACAGTGAAGAGATGATGCCACAAAGCTTGGAATGGAACGTTTCACTAACAAATAAATATAGAAAATGAAAACAACTATCTATGTGCGACTTTAGGGTGTTAATTGGCCGGTTTTGGGCTTAAACTGAACCAAAACCAAAATTTCACTTTCAGGAAACTGATTGGTTTTGGTGTTTTGTATGGGTTTGTTATGGTTCAGTTATTGGTTTTACATTTGGGTTTGAAATGTTTGTGTTTAAAATAATTGAACAAAAATACTAAATTTGAGCTTTAAACTTTTGGCCTAAAGTTGTTGTAAATCACCTAATAATGAATTTCAGGATTAAATAGTTGCCCTAAAAATGAATTTGGTCAATAAATCCAATAACAAGCATTTAAACAAGGTGCGCTTTGGTTTTATGGTTTGGTTTGGTATGGTTTTGGAGCAAGGTTGGTAACTTTCAGTTTATAAACAAACCTTGGTTATTCTGGCTCATTTTGTTGGTTTAATATTAGCTTTAGATGTAAAATAATGGATGTACTTAGTCTATTATTTCACAACAGGTTAAAGGAAAAGGAAAAGCTAAACTTTTTGTCGACGGATCCGAGACTGTTGAGAATTTGAACACAGAATGCAAAGGCCGAAAACGTTTTACAACATCTGTTGGGATTGAACCCTACCAGAGGAACAGATAATGTAAAGCCAAAACCGGTTCACAACAGTGGATTCACAATAAGCAGACGTTTACACTAAGCTCTCCCCTTGACAGTGGTTACCTATCTGCTGATACCCTCTAAGTACTGCTCAGAAGAACAACTGATGAACCAAACACTGATGAAACAACTAAAGACTGCTAAAAGGCAAACACTGAGCTCTATCTACTGCTGTCTCTTAAGTACTGCTGAAGATCCAAGCACTGCTCATTCAAAGACTGATCACCTTTTGAAGAAAGCACTGATGTTCAAGTAATCAGTGCTTAGGCTACAACAGTGGAACGTGAACAGTATTAGACTTGTTTTATTATCAATCAGTTGTTAGACATCAGTAGTTTTGTACAGATCAGTGTTTATAGGTTGTTAGGCTGTTAGATGTCACTATCATGGTGACGTCAGCTGAAGTACATCAGTGGTTTGGTTTGCCTATAAATATGACAGTACTCTGTACTGTTATATTGGATTCGTTTTGAGTGAGTTCTTCTCCTCAATTCAATCCTTTCATCTTGTGCAACCAACCCTGGAGTATCAGGCTGAGGGGGAGTTTAGTCTGTAAGCTTGCATTGTAACCTTTTGCTTTTTGATGTAATCTTTCGACTCTATGAAAAAACAATTGTTTATCAAACTATATTCTCCTTTGATTGTGTTTACAAAGTTTGTGATCATTTCCGCTGCACTTAAAACTACTCATATCTATTTGATTTGTTCAAATCTCACAAACAAGCACAATCAGTAGAGCCTCAGATCCTAACAATTGGTATCAGAGCCTGGACAGTCAAATTCGATCTAACAATCAATTTGACATAACAGTTCGGCTCAAAATTCATTGATACTATGGTTGGTTGTATTCAGTTGAAAAACAGAGTAACGAGTAAATCATGATCAAAATGGTTATTCAAAAACTCTGTAAATCAACCAAGATGTCATATGACACACAAATCTCACACAACAAGTGATTTCATGCATAAGTCACTCATAGTTTTCAGATCTGGAAACATATCTGTTAAAACTGTGGGATTATTTCATATCTTCAAAATTGATTTCAATTGCTGTTATGAAAATTGTGATGTCACCTTATTAAAATGCTAAAGTATGAACCTCAGATTAACAAAAACCTATGTTCATAAAACATTAGTGTTTTTGATAACATATAAAGAGGGAAATTAAAACTTTAGTCATTCAGATCTTATGTGTTGAAAACAGGTTGAGTTCCTCAAAAGGACAAAATCAACTATGTTAAAATACATTAAGAAAATCAGGAGTCAAAAATGTCCAGATCATAGGTAATGAGAAGGTTGGCATAAGCATGTGCAGAAATGACCAAATCTCTCAAAACATTACTGCAAAATGATTCTGGAACAAGTATTCCTTCAATAAATACCTCTCAGTAAGTATTTCAATACTTATGATTGAGAAGGGTAAAAAGGGAAGAAGAAAATTCACAAAAACTCAGAAGTGTGTTTATCTCAAAACTTTTGATGTCAAAAGAAAAGAGTATAAACATAAAACACTTATGAGTCAAAGTTTAGGGTAATAATGGTCATTTAGCAACTGTGTGCATTCATCTGCTCAGGAAAAGGTTTTGATTCCGGTGAATGAACTTCTAAGAGGACTAGACAAATGTTCAAAAATTCATTCATGTGTCCTCATGTTTACAATCAACTGACAAAGAAAATGGAACCAAACAGTGGTCATAATGTATTCAAAATGTTCTACCAAATGCTGTCAAACCACTGACCATTTTTCATAAACTTAAGAATGTTATGATTACGTTTTCTTTTGAATATATACCAGATCCTTTTTGATGCTTTTCTCAGAAAATCCTTTAATTATTTTTTTTTATAAAGGATTTTCTCGAATAATCAGGATATCTTGTTCATTTTTTTTCCTTTGAACAATATATTTTGAACTTTTGCTTGTTTTTGTTGGCATTAGTTTCAATCACCTGTCAGGACATAGTACCTTATTTTTGTTGGTATTATAGTCCTCATGAATTGATCAAAAGGAAATGGTACATTGTTCTAGATCATGTCATACTCAGGTTTGTTTTTAAACTTAGTCAAAGGTTGATTGTTAAACTGTACTTACATTGCTGGGGCACTCATGTTTGAATTGGATATTAAACGAAAAATGAGGTGTCTTAGTAAAAAGTTCTCATCATCTGGGGTACTAAACCACTGTCCTTCAAAATTGACATGTGGCAAAAACCTTGAATGAAAATTTTCAAAACAGTTGCTGAAATAATGGTACTTCAAATCTGTACCATTTACCCAAATCACTGTTGTGTTCAAACATCTGGTCACTAAATACTATCCACAGCTGAAAGTCAACCACTGATTCTTTCATTCTCTTGACAAGCACTGATGTTTAAAATCAGTGTCTTATCCACTGATATACTATCTACTGATAGTAATAATCTTCCACTGTCCTCATTATTACCGTTGTAACTACTGATGCTTGATTCATCAGTGGCTCTTAAAACAACTGTTCTCCACCCTTCATCCATTTCATTAGTGTTTGACAAGTGGTCAGTTTTTAGCCTTCAGATCAAAATAACCGCTGCCACATCAGCGATCACTTTTTCCCTAAATAAAACCCTGCCCTAAACCCCCAAACAGGGTTTTACACTGTCGAATTGAATTCCAAAAGTTCTCTTCTCAAAGCAGTTTCCAACCTTTTTTCCCAAAACACTCTCCGATTCTTCTTCATCAAAATGACGAAGTCAAAATCAAAATCAAAATCTAAACCAAAATCACCATCATCTTCAAAAGAGGTCGCTCAAACGACCGAAGAAACCATTGAAATCCCATACAAATCACCTCATAACTACGTGGGTCTCCTCACAAAACCTACCGATAACCACACCTTCGACTCCATCATTGATACACTATCTGCATCAAAGTACAAAACTTTGTTGACAGTAGATGCTCCCATTTACTTGCAAACCCAGAGAGAGTTTTGGAAAAATGCTAATCTTGAAAAACAAGACGGAAAAGTAGTAGCCATTAACTCCTCGATACAGGGTAAAGCATTTCAAATCACCCCACAATCAATCTCAGAGGTCTTCAAACTCGATGATCTGAAAGGTAAAACTTCTTTTGATAAAAACGAGTTAAAAGCTGATTTTCTGAAAAGAGGGTATGCAGAACAATCAAAGGTAGATACCTTACAAAAAGGTTATTTTCCATCTGCACCCAGATTTTTATTCCACACACTTTTAAGTTGTGTGTCTAATAAAACAACAGCGTTTAACGAAATACCATTGAAGATTCAATGCCTGGGATATGCTATTTTAAACAATAAAGATTACAACTACTCCCAGGAGATCTTCAATGACATGACTAAAAATGTTGATAGCAAATCATTTCTTCTTTTTCCAAGATTTCTGAGCTATTACTTTAAACAAAAATTTGAAAAAGAGGATGAAAATTTGCCCAAACAAGGTGTCCATTTTCAAATAAAGGGTTTAACAATTGAAACATTTTCAAGAATGATGGCACCAATAAAATTAAAAGCAAAGGTGCCTGAGCAGACTTTAAAAACTGCCACTGATCCTCAGGCAACTTCTGCTGAGCCCACTGCTCCAGGTGATCAGAGCAGCACAACCACTGCTCTGAAACCCACACCTGATATTACCAAAAAGACCAAAAGAAAAACATCCAGAAAACCCACCAAACCCAAAACAAAGGCAACTCTGGAAGATGAGATCCCAGAGCAACTGCCAGTGACAAAACAAATGTCACCACAAACCACTGCTGCTACTTCCTCACAGCAGTTGGAAGAAAGATCTCAACCTATGCCTAAAACTCCTCCTGCATCCTCACAAAAGGATCAGGTTGTAATCACAGGGACACCAAATTATGAAGCTCTGGATCCACTTGGTTCTATCTTCCACAGTCCTAATCCCAAGGATATGTCTCTTTCAACACCTATACCCTCACCAATCATAATGCCACAATCAATAATACCCCTGTTGCATGCAGTTGTTATTGCACAGACACAAACCAGTTCCTCTCTATCACCCATTACTGAGAGTATACCTCCACAAGTGACTGGGTCTGATGCTTATACCTCTGCTATCCCAGCAACAACTGAGGAGGTTACACCCCCTGAGTTACAAGTAACTCTCGGTGGTAGTTCAAGTGGAGCAGCAACTACAACTGATGGATCAACAGATCTTCAGTTGGACAGTTGTTTCATTACTAAGACTCCCTTGAAGGCAATTTCTTCCATAGCAACTTCGGTAACCACCAGTGAGTTGGATCTAACCACTGGTACCATCAAAGGTTTATCGAGTGCTGAAGAAAGAAGTCCCCAGTACCGAGAACAAGGGGCATCCATGGGTGATTTTTGGGACTCTGTTCCTAAGTCACACATTGATATAACCACTGCTGGTGGGGATTCAGATGATCCTACTAAAGTAGGTGATGATTCAAAATATCAGGAATTGACGGACAGAGTTGAAAAACTTGAAGATTCAGTTGCTGAAATAAAGAATATGGTGCAAGAGATGTTAAAAGCTCAAAAAGCACAAGCCACTACTGTTCCTGCTCAAGCACCTGCACAACATGCATTTGCTGCAAATGAGCTTTGGAATATTTTTCAACCCATGCTTGAAAAACAGCAACATATGGCTGATCAAAAGCATGCTATTCAAGTACAAATGCTGACCAACATGGTGGAATTAAGGTTTAAAGACACTCAAGCAGATATCAAGGCTATAAAGGCTAGCATACAAAAGACTGCTCATGGTGGAAAAGTTCCATCTTCCATCCTCTTCATGGATACACCCCTTGCAGATAATGCCAAAAAGGGGGAGAAAATCAAGTTGAGAAAGAAAGGAATAGAAGATGGGCTGTATATTGAACCTGAAAAAGAAAAAGAAAAAGAAAAGCAGGTCTCAAAACCTGTTATTCAAACAGTTGATACATCAGTAGTTACAAAAACTGCTGTCAGTAGCCAAACAGCTGCCATTTTATCAACACACACACCTTCAACACACACCACTTTGTCACACATCATCTCAACCACTGTTCCACCACCATCATCATCTACAATCATATCACCACCACTGCCTCCTGCCATAAAGCAGAAGCCAGCAGATGTTACAACATCTGCTGTAATGACAACAGTGATTGAAACACCAGTTGTTTCAACCACTGTCAGTCAATCACAACCACAAACCACTGTCACTCATATTCAAACCACTGATCCATCAATGACATCATCAGCCTCTCCTACAATAAAAAGGAGAAGGGTTTTCATATCTGATGATTCACCACCACCATCACCACCATCAAAAACTACTCCACCTCCATCCCCTGCTCAAAAGCAGAAGACATCTGCTGACATATCAGCAGTTGTAATGACAACAGCAGTTGAAATACCAGTTGTTTCAACCACTGTTTGTCAAACATCCACCACTGATCTCATCATTCCGACACCACAACCTCCAAAGCCTCACAAAAGAAAAAGAGAAACAACACAGGCTACTGATGAAAAGTATGATCCTGTTGCTGCTAAATATCCATTGGAATTAGAAGCTGTGAAAAATGAGATGAAACAATTTTACACTGAAGACGATCCTACACAAAGGAAATTTCCTTCTCTCATAGGTTTCATAATTCCAGAAAACATGGATGAATATCTCGAAATAAAAGCAAGACAAGCAAGGATAAGAGCCAAAGTTGAGTGCAAGGATCAAGGTGATGAAGCCATTTTGGAAAGAAGGGAATTCCTGCTCAACAAAGTCAAACAAATAGAAGAATATGCAAGTGATCTGAACAAAGAAATGTCAAGCTTATCCCCTGAAGCAGATCAACGAAATGAATTGAGAAAAGAATATCTTGCATACATAATGAAAGAAAAGTTCTATCCTGCTGAAGAAACAGAATTCAAAGACTGGCCAATAGTTGCACTAAAGCATGAGGCTAACAGAATTGAAAAAATTAAACTTGATCCACGGAAGAAAAAGACAGCTCCAAATTGGAACAAATACAAGAAATTCATAGCTGATCTTATTTCCGAGCATAAAAGAAAGAAGCAGGAGTTGGTGAATGGAAAGGTGGATACTGCAGATGCCATAGCAAAATGGTCAACTGATGAAGCTTATGAAAGGCTTGAGAAAAAGAGAATGAAAGTCTCCAACACTCCTAAAAAGTCTGACTACAAAAAGCTAAAAGAGCAGGTCAAGACTTTTGAAACACAAATCAATACAGCAGAAGCCTTTGTTACACAATTGAGCAAAGAAAGGAAGGAAATGCTGACTGCTGGTGAAGAAAAGGATAAAGAAGCTGATCAGATTGAAGAAGTTATCAAGAAAATAGCTTCAGATAAAGAAAGATTAGCAAAACTACAAGACCTTGCCAAAAGGGTCAAAGTAGTAAGCCAAAAATCATCAGCAGACGTCACAAACAGTGAGCTGACTGACAAAGAAGTTGAAGCAAACATAGCTGCAGCTAATGAGATTATTGAAAAAGCATTCACACGAGTGTCTGAAGCTCATGATACTGCTCTACATTTCTTCTCTAGGCCAAACACTTTAAGTTCGTCAAACAATAAACCTCTCCCAAGAAACCCATTTGGTTTAAAAATACTAAAGTGGCTCTCTGATCAAAAGACCCACGTATTGACTCTGATCAGAATCAAAGGAGAAGTGAGGCATATATCAAGGAATCAAGCACTAGGCCTGAGTGTTGAAGATCTACAAGATCTCCTTGAGCTTTCACTGTGCAGGGATGAGGCTGATTCAAGTTCCAAGGAGTTTGAGGAAGAATTTAAAAGAAATGCAAAGGAACTTCTGATGAAGAATAAAAATCCAGAATAATGAAGAGTTTTGGCATTATCTGTTCCAGGGGGAGTTTGTTGGGATTGAACCCTACCAGAGGAACAGATAATATAAAGCCAAAACCGGTTCACAACAGTGGATTCACAATAAGCAGACGTTTACACTAAGCTCTCCCCTTGACAGGGGTTACCTATCTGCTGATACCCTCTAAGTACTGCTCAGAAGAACAACTGATGAACCAAACACTGATGAAACAACTAAAGACTGCTAAAAGGCAAACACTGAGCTCTATCTACTGCTGTCTCTTAAGTACTGCTGAAGATCCAAGCACTGCTCATTCAAAGACTGATCACCTTTTGAAGAAAGCACTGATGTTCAAGTAATCAGTGCTTAGGCTACAACAGTGGAACGTGAACAGTATTAGACTTGTTTTATTATCAATCAGTTGTTAGACATCAGTAGTTTTGTACAGATAAGTGTTTATAGGTTGTTAGGCTGTTAGATGTCACTATCATGGTGACGTCAGCTGAAGTACATCAGTGGTTTGGTTTGCCTATAAATATGACAGTACTCTGTACTGTTATATTGGATTCGTTTTGAGTGAGTTCTTCTCCTCAATTCAATCCTTTCATCTTGTGCAACCAACCCTGGAGTATCAGGCTGAGGGGGAGTTTAGTCTGTAAGCTTGCATTGTAACCTTTTGCTTTTTGATGAAATCTTTCGACTCTATGAAAAAGCAATTGTTTATCAAACTATATTCTCCTTTGATTGTGTTTACACAGTTTGTGATCATTTCCGCTGCACTTAAAACTACTCATATCTATTTGATTTGTTCAAATCTTACAAACAAGCACAATCAGTAGAGCCTCAGATCCTAACAACATCTGCTGAAACCGTCAAGGTATTAAATATTTAATGTATTTTTATTAATTTTACTAACGTTTGTTTACTTATAATTGTTTATAAGTCGTACAAAGTGTATATATCATATGTAAATGCAAATTTATTTAAGTAAAATAATTGTTTGGCAGCCAAATCAGTATGTTATCCAATTTCATAAATAGTCTTTGTACAAGATAACTTTAATTGTACAATATATACTATATTTGGTGTTAACTACCTCTATATTTTTTGTTCTTAAACAAGGCAAAGAAACGGTTAACTGCTGTTCAAAATGTGAAGCATCGAAAGAAGGTTACAAGGAATGCAAGCAAAGTTTCCGGTGTCGGCATGGATCCTGAATTCTTCAACTTTAGTCGTAAAGCAGAATATAGGCTGGTAGGTTTTTTTTTTACATGATTTACAATCATATTTTTTTTAATTTTTTCTATTCACTTATATTTTGCTTTCTTTCAACGCATTTAGCGGCTTCCTGTTGAGGTTGTAAATAGAGCAGGCCTGTCTGAAAGCTTGCAACCTTTATCTGTGCAAAACATGAATGGTGATGTTGAAGTTTATGAAACAAAGACAGAGTTAAACGGTGGTACGTTACGTTACGCCGTTGATGGTTGGAGGAAATTCATGGAAGATAACCAGTTGCAGTTTGGACACATGCTGCACTTCACATATGTAACTTCACAGAGGAAGATTGTGTTGAATGATTGATGCGTGTGAAGTGTTATATATATTAGGTGTATATTTTAAGCCCCTTTAACACTTATTTTTTGCCAAGTTTTAAATTTATAAAACACGATATTTTACTAACACTAAACACACATATGGGCAAGTGCACCCATCGTGAGCGTAGTATAGTGTTGGCAAGATACCGAGGTCGTCCAAGGACACAAGAGCTTTTAGTACCGGTTTATCCTCAACGTCTAATCAAAATAAAAAGTTTAGAAAACTATTTTAAACTAAGAAAAATAAAAACTAACTAAAATGCTGAAAATAAAAAATAAAAATAAAAACAGATAGACAAGATGAATCACTTGGTTCCGACTCGTATCTAGTGTAACCTTTGATTATTTCCGCACTTTTGCACATGATTAAGAGATTATCTTAGTTATTGTAGTAGGCCCCTCTTTTGAAGGTGACGTTACCCTCACCCCAGTAATTTGAGTCAGCAAGGATACAATCCTAAAAGGGTGGATTATTGGAAGATAATGAATTAAGTTATTAATGCAATATTATGGTAGGCCCCTCTTTTGGAGGTGACGTTACCCTCGACTAAGTAGTCTGAGTCAGCAGGGATACAGTCCTAAATAGTCGGGTTATAGTATTAATAGTAGTTAACTTATGAGGGGATCAAAGAGTTTGGACCCCCGCCATCCAATACCGTGAAGTATTGAAGGAGGTCCTACTAAATTTGACCCAGGTCCATTGCAGGACCTCTAAACGCTGAACAATGGCAAGACCTTTACCAAACCGTTCCCTTAACCCCCGACCAGGTAGCCAACATACCTCCATATAGACCGTGGAGATATGAATGGTGAAAATCTTTTATTTTATATAGACAGTAAAATAATTTCAAGACACCACGGACAAACAATAAAGAAAGATCACCTTCAACATAAGCAACTAGTTATTAAAGTCATTAATACGAAACCAAATAAAAAGTGCAAAAGATTAGAAATAAAAAGTATTACACTAGACACTTTGTCTTCACCAAGTGATGTAAGAGACTTAGGCAAACATGGCCTTGATTGTCAAGAACTCTTACGATCAATCTTGGATCCCGAGACGACTCACACACTCTACGATGGACAATGGATGATGGTGGTGGATGATGGTGTTATGGTGGTGGTGGGTGGTGGGTGAAGTGTGAGAGAGGTGGTGTGCTAAGGGATGGGTTGAGCTTGAGCCAAGCACATCTATTTATAGGTTGAACATAAGCTCGGGCACGGCCCCGTGTCCAGTGGGCACGACCCCGTGTCCACATCCTTCTCTTTCTTCATTAAATGCAGCTTTGTCTTATTAGTTGACCACGCCCCCGTGTCCGCTGAGCACGACCCCGTGGTGCAGAAGAATCTTTGTACTATGCAGATTTGCTGGATTGTGCGAATCTTATAGTTGACCACGGCCCCGTGTCCGCTGAGCACGGCCCGTGGTGGGCAATAGAAGCTTCCACCACTTTGTCTTTTCTGCTGACACTTGGGCACGCCCCCGTGCTGGCTGAGCACGGGGCGTGTTCAGGCTTCTGATCTCTTGTTTTGCTTGGGAAGATGCTGTCGTGGGGTCGGGCATGTCACGTCTTGTTCCTTTTCTGGTATTTATGTTAGATTTTGATGTCTTTTTGCTTCTTTTGTTAATTTGAGCTCATTTAATCCTGAAAATACAAAAGGAAGACAAAAGCACACGTTTTCCAACATTAGTACTAAAAAGGGGTTAGTTTTATGCCTCATTTGATGAAATTTATATGTTAATATTTGAACACATCAAATACCCCCACATTTGAATCTTTGGTTGTCCTCAAGCAAAACTCTTTAATATGTGGCTATTTACACTCCCAAATGGAATGGGTAGAGAAGAAGGTTTTTGGGCTTGTCGTAGAGTGTCGGGATTTCCAAGATTCTTTATTTAATTTTATTTTTATTTATTCACAATCCTATTCGTCATGATTTATTTAAAACTTTTCATAAGATAAATTACTTATTAGGGCATAACATGCTTTTGTAAAATTCTATTTATATACAAGTTCACATACCTCACGGGGATCACTCAACACTCGGCCGAAAATGTATTTTTGTGGATCACTCGAGAGCGGCATGGAACTTACTCCTACCATAGGCTTGCCAAGCAATCAATCCTCCTCCTTTTTAACTTATATACCTTTGTAAATATCAAGAGGACTTTGTGGGTTAAGGGTTAGGCTTGGGTTAAAGGTAGGTGGTTGGATTGGTGGTTAGTGGTTAGTAAAAAGGGCGAAAAGCGTAACAAGTGTCGGTTTTCATATGACTTCCTATTTTTGTAACTTTTATTTTGATGAAGCCATTTATTCAGACAAAGTTATTTTTGATGAACTTGTTTGTTTATTTTCTTTTGCTTCATCATCAACAACAAAGGTTGTTTTTTTTTTTTCTTCAAAAGTCATATAAAGAACCGAACTTGTTACTAAAACAAAGAGGTAAAAATGAAAAAGGTTTTGGTGGGTAAAAAGGGTGTTAGGTTTGGGTTATGAAATGAAAAGGTTTAGGCTCAAAGGGGCTAACTAGGGGGATTTTGGGTAGGTGGTAAAAAAAAGAAAAATAATGGTGTAGAAATAAAAAGGGTTAGTCCTAATGCCTCCATCATTTACTTACTCGGGTTTAAGTTGGTAAGGACCGGGAATGTATCGTCATGGCAAGTTCTAGAGTCGTAAGAACCAAGCGGCTATTCACACAAGAAACGAAAATGAGCATTTAGTCAAATGATATGTAACTGTTTGCTCAATAAAGGCTCAAAACTCACTTTTGTGGGAATGGGTTTTTATGTGATCAAGTATATATAATTAAATTTTAACTAAGCTTGTCATGCCTTTTCATAATTTTCTTATGTTGGTTCTTTTTATCACGACGCTATCGGTTGTAAATTCGTAAAAATATAACCTTTTTAAGAACTTGAATTTCCCGAGTTAAACCTAGACAAATAAAAAAAAATGAAAATTTTTGAAAAAATTTGGGGTGATTAGCGGTTCCAATAGAGTTTTGTGTAAGGCTTGTATTTAGGACTTGCAAGATTCAAGGTTTTAGCATCCCCCCCCACACTTAAATTACACATTGTCCTCAATGTGTCCCAAAAGTAAGTTTTTAGGTTGATTGAATGTGCAAAAAGGTGTGAAAAGCAAAAATTTTGTGTTACTGGGCGCTGAACACGGCCCCGTGTTCAAGCGCCAGTAACAAAATTAAACAAGAGAAACAGAAGCCTGGACACGGGGGCGTGTTGGGCGAACACGGCCCGTGTCCAGTTACCTGAACTGGGTCTTTTTCTGCAGACTGTGCAGCACGGGGCCGTGTTGGGTGGACACGGCCCGTGCCGAGCTTACTGCAAACGAAGAATTTTGTCGGACGGTTCTGTTTTCCTATATGGAGTGCTGGTTCAAGTTTCCCTTGCATCCTTTGTCATCTCAAGTGTGTTTTATTCATTTCAACACCATCCAAAACACCAATTTTAACTAAAACCATCATTCATTAATCATAGAGAGAATTACATAATAGTCCTAAAAATTAAAAATAAAGCAGAAAATAAAAGTTAAAAGTCCTAATGGTCAAGTGATCCGTAAAATCTTCCTAAGGAGTTCTACTTCTACAATAAGAACCAAAATTTCCGGAAGTAGACTTCTGGTTTAAAAGTCTTGTAGAACTCCAAACCGAACGGTGTTCCTTAGATGTTGCTAGAGCCATTCTTCGATTTCCCTAGGGAGAAGGGAGGCGGCTTCATGTTCCTCGACACTTGGTGGAGGATGAGCGACACCAACCGGGACCCCTCGGAGTATGTCTTGAGGAGGTTCCGGATGTAGGGCATGCCATTCGGCCGGGATGATGACTTCCGGCACCACATTCCATGCCCTTTGGGTGATAATCGGTACCAAAGGAGGAGAGGCGAGAATGTTCAACCTTTGGTGCAAAAGGTTGACCTCCCGGAGACATCCTTCTAGTCCCACCCTCAAATGATTAATGCGGTCGACCAAGGCCTCTTCCACACTTGTTACTTCATCAAGAGCTTCTCTTAAGGCGTAAACATAGTTTACAAGAGAATCCTCAACTGTAGATGATCTTCTCCCCTGCCGGTTGTTCCTGGAATGCGACGAAGAGTTTCCGCTTGTTCTGCTTGCCATTCTGAGAAAACATGCCGAAAAGAGTTCAGTTTTATGGGTTCAGTACTTCGGACACGGCCCCGTGTTCAGTGAACACGGCCTCGTGTTCAGATATCTGCAGGATTTTTGGACAAGGAATCTTGGGGTTTCAAATTGTTTTTATGATTTTTGAAGCATTTTTGAACTTAAATAACTTGAAACATTGTTATATAACTTATTTTTATCAAGATTCCATGAACAAAAATCTAACAAACATCTCAATAAGGCTTGAAACTATAGAAGGTTCAAGCTTTAATGGAAGTATAAAGAAAATTGAAGAAGATGAAAATGGATAAAAGAGGAAAGGACAAGAAGATAGTTGAGAAACATCTTTTAGAAAATACCTAGGATGGTATGTGAGAATATTCCTCAAATCTCTGTCCCTGGAATGGTTCAAATGTGCAGGATTCATGGCTGCATTTATAGAAAATGACAGTACGCTGCGCACGGCCCCGTGTCGGCTGGACACGGCCCCGTGTGCAGATGGAATCCTGACACATTTTTGTCCGCATTCTGACAAAATCAGAAGGGAATCTTTTGGGTGGACACGGGGGCGTGCTGACCTGGACACGGCCCCGTGTCTAGAAGCTGTCTAAAGGATTTCTTCAAATTTTAAGGAATTTTTCCGGATCAGGTGGTTCCTTACTGGATGGAACAACCCCATAGTGCCTAAGATACCTTAATTGTTCTAGATTAAGACGAGAACGCAAGAGGTTGTCGGTGAGGGTGATTCCTATGCTATATGTAGGTGGACAAGTCCAACCCTTTCCCGGGCTCTCGTTAAAGAAGGTGTATGTCGAATCGCTCAGGTCTATGTATGCATCAAACGAAGTTGATGGGGAGTCCTTCACGGCACAATCGACACAGGGACGACTATCGCTCAAGTCCTCACTAGAGTTAGAAGTATCATTGGAAAAAATGAAGTTGTTTGAATGCGGTTCCAACCTCTCTTCTTGGTTATTGTCTTGGAAAAGATTATTGAAATCTTCCCTAAGTTATTTAAACCAATTAAAAATTAGATCTTCTAGTTGAAATAATTCATCGAGAAGCATTTCTCCTAGAATATCTGGTTGGGCGCATTCGAGGGAGCGATAGGGATTATTTTTACTTTCGCCCCTCTTAAGGATACTAGGAAATGATGGGTCTATATAGTGGGGTTTATAGTTTAGAAAAAAACATTCTAATTCTTTATGGTTACCACCACATAATTGACACCACATAGTACCATAAGAGTGCCGAAAGTAAAAAGTATCAGTATCACTCATGGTTGTGTCAGAAATTACCAACCGTCGGGACCTTACGGTTCTGTTTTCAGTAACTGAAACTTGGGCACGAGGGTGTGTTGAGTGGGCACGGCCCCGTGTTCAGCTTACTGTCTGACTTAAAACAGGATTGCCAGTTCCAATGATTGGGCACGGGGCGTGTTCAGCGGGCACGGCCCGTGCTGAGTTTTGCAGAAGCTGAAAAATCTAAAAAAAAATCCTAAAAAAATGAAAAATAAGAAAAACGATTAGGCCGTTGATTCCTAACTTTCTTAAAATCCTTGTGTCCCCGCCAACGGCGCCAAAAACTTGATGCGTGTGAAGTGTTATATATATTAGGTGTATATTTTAAGCCCCTTTAACACTTATTTTTAGCCAAGTTTTAAATTTATAAAACACGATATTTTACTAACACTAAACACACATATGGGCAAGTGCACCCATCGTGAGCGTAGTATAGTGTTGGCAAGATACCGAGGTCGTCCAAGGACACAAGAGCTTTTAGTACCGGTTTATCCTCAACGTCTAATCAAAATAAAAAGTTTAGAAAAATGTTTTAAACTAAGAAAAATAAAAACTAACTAAAATGCTGAAAATAAAAAATAAAAATAAAAACAGATAGACAAGATGAATCACTTGGTTCCGACTCGTATCTAGTGTAACCTTTGATTATTTCCGCACTTTTGCACATGATTAAGAGATTATCTTAGTTATTGTAGTAGGCCCCTCTTTTGAAGGTGACGTTACCCTCACCCCAGTAGTTTGAGTCAGCAAGGATACAATCCT
The DNA here is from genome assembly GCA_030545235.1 of Helianthus tuberosus. Classification (NCBI taxonomy): domain Eukaryota; kingdom Viridiplantae; phylum Streptophyta; class Magnoliopsida; order Asterales; family Asteraceae; genus Helianthus; species Helianthus tuberosus. The sequence continues at coordinate 191,722,008 of CM060401.1, read as the reverse complement.
AAAAGGGTGGATTATTGGAAGATAATGAATTAAGTTATTAATGCAATATTATGGTAGGCCCCTCTTTTGGAGGTGACGTTACCCTCGACTAAGTAGTCTGAGTCAGCAGGGATACAGTCCTAAATAGCCGGGTTATAGTATTAATAGTAGTTAACTTATGAGGGGATCAAAGAGTTTGGACCCCCGCCATCCAATACCGTGAAGTATTGAAGGAGGTCCTACTAAATTTGACCCAGGTCCATTGCAGGACCTCTAAACGTTGAACAATGGCAAGACCTTTACCAAACCGTTCCCTTAACCCCCGACCAGGTTGCCAACATACCTCCATATAGACCGTGGAGATATGAATGGTGAAAATCTTTTATTTTATATAGACAGTAAAATAATTTCAAGACACCACGGACAAACGATAAAGAAAGATCACCTTCAACATAAGCAACTCGTTATTAAAGTCATTAATACGAAACCAAATAAAAAGTGCAAAAGATTAGAAATAAAAAGTATTACACTAGACACTTTGTCTTCACCAAGTGATGTAAGAGACTTAGGCAAACATGGCCTTGATTGTCAAGAACTCTTACGATCAATCTTGGATCCCGAGACGACTCACACACTCTACGATGGACAATGGATGGTGGTGGATGATGGTGTTATGGTGGTGGTGGGTGGTGGGTGAAGTGTGAGAGAGGTGGTGTGCCAAGGGATGGTTTGAGCTTGAGCCAAGCACATCTATTTATAGGCTGAACAGAAGCTCGGGCACGGCCCCGTGTTCAGTGGGCACGGCCCCGTATCCACATCCTTCTCTTTCTTCATTAAATGCAGCTTTGTCTTATTAGTTGACCACGCCCCCGTGTCCGCTGAGCACGACCCCGTGGTGCAGAAGAATCTTTGTACTATGCAGATTTGCTGGATTGTGCGAATCTTATAGTTGACCACGGCCCCGTGTCCGCTGAACACGGCCCGTGGTGGGCAATAGAAGCTTCCACCACTTTGTCTTTTCTGCTGACACTTGGGCACGCCCCCGTGCTGGCTGAGCACGGGGCGTGTTCAGGCTTCTGATCTCTTGTTTTGCTTAGGAAGATGTTGTCGTGGGGTCGGGCATGTCACGTCTTGTTCCTTTTCTTGTATTTATGTTAGATTTTGATGTCTTTTTGCTTCTTTTGTTAATTTGAGCTCATTTAATCCTGAAAATACAAAAGGAAGACAAAAGCACACTTTTTCCAACATTAGTACTAAAAAGGGGTTAGTTTTATGCCTCATTTGATGAAATTTATATGTTAATATTTGAACACATCAATGATGTAACTTCGATCTAAGGAAGACTGGTATACATTTTGTTTAAAACAGCTATGGTTTGGTAAGTTGTTTGTTAGTCTTTTAAATAGATACATTTTGGTGGTTGGGTTGATTAACATGAAAACTTTGCTTACTTTACTATGGTTTAGTTTATTTAGATGTTTTGTAATGATACCAATAACTTATTTTGTAATAGGTTCAATGGTGTTAGTGTTTGATATGTCTATTTTTGTAAGTAGTTACAATCTTCATATTTCCACAATACAATTTTGTTATTTAATTTGAAAGATGTAATCAATCTCATTTTCCTTAAAAAAATATTGAATATAAGGTAAGTAAATTTATTTATGGAAATCTATATTACAATTTAATCACTTCTAAAAGTAACATATTACATAAATATATTTCCATTTTTTTGTATATTCTATATCACCCTTTCATTTCGTATTGGCTGATTCAATAAGAATTGATCAAAACACATTTCTTCCGTTGCTAATTTGCTCCTGGTGATTCAACCTTTGAACTCAGTTAGTTTGTTCACTTTGTATTTGAATCTATTGTTATGCTAATGATTTAACATTTTATTTGAACTTATATGTTTTTTTTTTCACAATATTTGTTTTCGCATAGTGTCATTCACTTAAGTTACATGCTGTGATTATAATGTATCTTTATATTAATATATATATAGATATACACAAATCATCATCGTTATGTATTTCATATTTTTTTTTCTTCCGATGTAGTTCAGATCATGGAAGCTATTGATTTTGACACCTTAGTCGTGGAAGTTTTGTCTAGGCTCCCTGCAAAATCAATTTGTCAATTCAAATGTGTTAGTAAAGCATGGTGTGCAGAATTATCAACTAATCAGTTTGCCATGTTGCATTGTGTATGCCTTAATAAAGCTAAAAATCGGAAGCTAATATCTTTGAATGATATGTCAATAGATGTTGATAACGTAATCTGTGGCAAGATTGAATTTGGTTCAACGAAAAGTATATATTTTCCTTTCGAGACTCCACCACTGTCATTACGTTTTCTTTCTTCTCTCGACGGACTTTTATTAGTTTACTGTATTAGAAAACTTATCCTTTGGAATCCAACTACTAATTGGTATACTATTTTATTTGATGACTACCCTAAACATGGATACGATCACGAATATGATACTGGCGCTATCTACTACGATCAATCTAACGACCTTAAAGTACTCCACATCAAACGTCGATACAATAATGTATTTGCAAGTGTCTATTCTCGACGTTTTGGTATATGGAGAGATGTCGAATTCATGAATGCAACTAACTTTGGTTCAAGTTCTTATGCGTGGTCTGTTGGAACACTATCCGCTAAGACTGTATACTTCATTGTTTCACAATCTTGGTGGGTAATTGGAAAGAAGTTTATAGTTGCTTTTGATGTTTTATCTGAAACATTCAAACTTATTAATTTTCCTTTGAGTAAAGATCTTATTCCTAGCCAAGGGCATCTTATCACATTAAACCGGAAGATTCACATGTTTGTTGTTTCCGAACCTGAAGAGCTTATTGTTGAACTCTTCAAACTCGAAGGTGAAGTATGGCATAAGGTTTTATCTTTTCAGAATTCTCAAACAGTTTATTTCCAAAGTAGGCGGCACCAACCACATATAATGGAGTACAACACATGGATTTTAATGAGTGAATGGGGACATATGGTTACCGTTAAACTAACGGGCGAAGAGTTGCAATATGTACAAGATATTGATACATTTAACGGAGTTAACGGAGCGTTATTCATAGAGACTATTATTTCTCCTTTTAGTTAGAAGTTATATAATTTGTTTTGGTTCTGTTTTTATTGTTCCCAAGTACTTAATTTATTTATATAAATTTTTGGTTTTATTTTGTTTTTTTAAATTATGATGTTTTTCATATTATTTTTTGTTCATTAATGTTAATTCATTCTATTGTTGATATAGACTGGTGTGTAACTGTTTTTTGTTTATATCCGTTTACATAAATTTTATGATTTATGAGTCCGTATAAAATAGAGATCGATGTACACAATTACCACCATAATGGTTAGTTAGAGTTTATATATGAATCTGGATTGATTAAATATTACTTAACATGTGATCCAACATACCAACTCTTTAATGTAACACTTTTTTTTTAAATTTCCAGCAATGCCTAAACGACTAAAGACTAACTCCGTATACAATGACATTGATAAAGAAAACACTCAGGATGGTTAGTTATTTAAAGTTTATCAGCTTTTTTCCTACTCATTCCTAAAAAACAATAACTTTAAAATTAGCTAGCACATGATAATTAGTTTAACAACTATTTGAGTATATATATATATATATATATATATATATATATATATATATATATATATATATATATATTTATGCGCAGTTCACCGAAATGGAAACACATCCACCGACATTGTTAACGGTATAACACTAATTCTTTCATTGTCCATTTCGATTCTTTTACGCCTACTTAGTTAGCTAACTATTATGCTCGAATTGTTTATTAATTCTTCCATTTTTTTTATTTATGTCTCTTCAAAGTTCGACGAGGCAGAAGACCTTTATCAAGCATAACCAATGGTATTATTTTAGCTATATATTTTTATAACAAAATGAAAATTATCCTTTCTTGATTTACAACTAATTATTTTGATTTGTTTTTGTTTGTTGATTATAATTTTTGTCAATATGTATACGATTTTCTGTTAGTTGTCATCCCAATTGTTACTCAAGACGAGGCATCTCATAGAAGGAAATTAAGGAAATTATACTTGGATAATAAGAGATCAAATGGAGGAACTACATCGTCATCCCTCAATATTGTATCCACCAATATTAATTCCACTTCCACTCTGTGTGTTACACAACATCGTCCAGTTTCACCTGATGGTATGTTATTTTATAAGCTATACTTTTGTTTAATTTATTATATATTATTTTAATTACGTTTAGTATGAATTAAATTTTATATAAATACGTGACAATGAATTTATTTTTTGTGCTTTAATATTTTCTATTAGTGACTCGGATTCTACAAAACAAGGATAGAGATAACATGCGATTATTTAGATCTATTATTGACAAAAGAAGATCTACTACCATAGGTGTTACATCGGATAACATAGTCAATGTTATTGGTTGTCACAATTTTGAATCCACTCCTGATGTGGCTAATAATGTTACTCCAAGTCCCTCAAGTATGGTAACAAGTAAGTAATTTATTAATTTAATGTTTATATATTTTATTATGTTTGTATTGTTTTGCATCGATATTTTGACTATGCTTTTTGTTAATTGTACTAGGTAACATTAGTTGTAGTACCAGCAATCTGACAACGAGAGCAAATGGTTTTAGAATAAATATTTCAACTGGCATCACATCAACCACCCGCACATCATCTTTGAATTGTAATTTGCCAAGGCTATCATCTGGGAAACGCAAGTTGGTATGCAAACCACGTATTTCATCTCCTATACCAATGATCGACTTGACCACAGAGGAAACCGTAGAACGAGATCCTTATAAAGGTGTTTCTACAGGTTAGGTTTGTTGATAAGTAATGCTACATAATGTAAAAATATCAACTTATAAATATGTATATCTTATTATTTTAATGAATGTTGTATATATAACTCTAATGTTGTATGTTTTAACAGATTATTTGGATCATGGTGATCAAGTTATTATTTGTGAAGTTTGTTATGCAAAGTTATGGGATGCAGAGAAAGGAAGCGGAAGAAAAAAGGGTGGCAAAATATGTCATATGTTATGTTGTGGTTATGCCAAAGTTGTGTTACCTGATTACAAATCTGCGACACCTTATTATAAAAGTCTATACATGTCCAATGATAATGAAAGCAAGCACTTTTTGAAGAACATTCGACGTTACAATTCTATGTTTACGTTTACGTCAATGGGTGGTAAGGTTGACCACACCGTTAATACTGGTAATGCTCCTTTTTGCTACAGAATTAGTGGTGAAAATTATCATGCTATTGGTAGTCTTGTGCCAGAAAACGGAGGGAAACCTAAATTTTGTCAGTTATACATATACGATACTGAAAATGAGTTGGCAAACAGGCAATCAGTTTTTAGGTACCATGCTAAAACTTAATTTTTTTATAACATTTGTTTTAACTATATATTTACTTACTATGTCAATTTTATGAAACAGGTGTTTAGACGATGCTTCCTCATCAACTTCTTCAGACGAAACTGATAATAAGCTGATACAACAAATCAAAGCAATGTTGGATGCCAACAATGTGCTTGTGAAAATTTATAGGATGGTTAGAGATTGCTTCCAAGAGAATCCTAATACTACTTTGAAGCTTCGCCTTATTGGGAAAAGAGAACAAGATGGTTGGACTTATAACTTACCTACTTCCTCGGAGGTTGCCGCTCTTATTGTTGGAGATATTGATAACGATCTTGAGAATAGAGATATCGTTGTCGAGACACAAACAGGGTCATTAAAAAGAATAAGTGAGTTGCATCCTTCCTATCTTGCACTTCAGTATCCTATTTTGTTCCCATATGGAGACGACGGTTACAGAATTGACATACCCCATAGGGGTGTCATTGATGTTACTAACAAGAAACGTCTGAATTGTACAATGAGAGATTTATTTGCGTATCGTGTACAAGATCGTAGTAACCAGTTTTCATTGATTCTAAATTCTCGACGGTTATTCCAACAGTTCTTGGTTGATGCTTATACGATGATTGAGAGCGAGCGACTTAACTTTATAAGATTTCAGCAACATGATCTCAGGTCTGATACATACGAGAGTATCCGCAAACTAAGATCTAACGGCCAACAAGATTTGTCTAAGGTTGGAAAACGTATTTTCCTTCCATCTTCGTTTACAGGCGGGTCACGATATATGATGCAAAACTATCTAGACGCTATGGCTATTTGTAAATGGTATGGTTATCCCGACTTTTTTATAACCATTACCTGCAATCCCAAGTGGCCGGAGGTTCAAAGGTTTCTTAAGGACACAAATCTTAATCCGGAGGATAGGCCTGATATTTTATCGCTAATGTTTAAAATAAAGCTGGATGCAATTTGCAAAGATTTGAAAGACCGTCATTTGTTTGGAAAAGCTTCAGCTGGTATGTTATTAAATTTACTTTTTTAAACATGATCTCAATGATATGTAATAGTTTCTTACCTTTTTGTGTAGTTGTTTACACTATTGAGTTTCAGAAGCGAGGATTGCCTCATGCGCATATGTGCTTATTCATGGAGAATGATTACAAACTTCCAACTGTAGACCATGTTGATCAGTTTATTTCTGCAGAAATCCCTGATATAAACGAAGACCCGGAACTATATACGCTTGTAAAAGACCATATGATTCACGGTCCATGTGGTAACGCTAGAATGAGCTCTCCATGTATGGTTGATAGAAAATGTTCAAAAGGTTTTCCCAAGAAATTTCAAGATCACTCAACCTTGGATGGTAACGGATTTCCCTTATACAGAAGAAGAGATGACGGTTCCTTCGTTTTAAAAAATAGAATTGAGTTAGACAACAGAAGTGTTGTACCTTACAACAAAAAACTTTTGAAAAGATATCAGGCGCATATAAACGTTGAATGGTGCAACCAAGTGGCGTCAATAAAGTATTTGTTCAAACATATTAATAAAGGGCCTGATAGAGCAACAGTTGCTCTGGTTCCGAGCAATAATGAAAACGAGCAAGCAGAAAATGATGAAATTAAAGAGTATTATGATTGTAGGTATATATCGGCTTGTGAAGCCTCTTGGAGGATTTTTTCGAATGAAGTTAATTATAGGAGTCCTTTTGTTATGAGGTTGCCTTTCCATCTTCCTGGACAACAAACAGTTTATTTTGCTCCTGATGAAGATATTAATCACGTCCTAAACAAGCCATCTGTGAACTCATCAATGTTTTTGTCTTGGATGCAACGTAATCAAGATCCTAACGACACCGTTGCACGTACACTAACATATGTAGAGTTTCCACGTTTTTATGTGTGGAAGCTTGACCAGCGTATATGGGTTCCGAGAATAAAAGGAAAAACAATTGGCAGAATTCATTCCGTTTCTCCGTCTACCGGTGAAGCGTACTATTTAAGAATTCTTCTTAACAAAGTTAAAGGACCAACATCTTTTGATGATATTAAAACAGTTAATGGTCGAGTGTACGATACTTTTAGAGATGCTTGCTATGCGCTTGGTTTGTTGGATGACGACTCGGAGTACATTGAGGCTATCAAAGAAGCAAATATATCAGGTAGCGCAAGTTATATTCGCAATTTATTCACCACCATGTTACTGTCAAGCACTTTATCTAGACCTGAAGTAGTCTGGGAAAGCACATGGAAGTATATGACAGATGATTTTCTTTACAGATTCTCAAAGTATCATCGTGTTTCAGGTAAAATTATAAATTTCATATTATATTTTTGTTACAGTTACTAAAAATTTATCATTAAATTTATATGTTATTCTGAATTTTCTCAGGTTTATCAATTCCTGATGAGCAACTAAAGAACTACGTTTTATGCGAAATTGAGAAGTTTTTAACTCGAAATAATTCATCGCTTCGAAGATTTGTATCAATGCCTTACCCAGATACTTCATCTTTAGATAACTTTCGATGCCGATTGATTAACGAAGAGCTTGCATACGACAGAACAGATTTACAAAATGTTTATCAAGGTCAGGTGAATTTGTTAACGGATGAACAACGTTCAGTATATCAAGAAATTATGAACGCAGTTGATGGAGACAATGGAGGAGTATTTTTTGTTTACGGTTATGGCGGGACTGGTAAAACATTTTTATGGAAAACATTGTCTGCTGCAATTTGGTCAAAAGGTGAGATCGTATTAAACGTTGCATCTAGCGGAATTGCATCATTGCTGTTGGATGGAGGAAGAACGGCGCATTCTAGGTTTCATATACCTTTGAATCTTAATGAGGATTCCGTTTGTCACATTAAACCTGATGATGATGTAGCTAAATTACTACAACAGACCAAACTCATTATATGGGATGAAGCTCCTATGGTTCATAAACATGCATTTGAGGCTTTGGATAGAACTATGCATGGCATTTTCAATATCTCTAATTCATCCAGATCTGATGTTCTATTTGGAGGAAAGGTTATTGTTTTTGGTGGTGATTTTAGGCAAATATTACCTGTTGTTCCAAACGGTGGACGACAAGAAATTATGAATGCCTCATTATGTTCGTCTTATTTGTGGAGGAAGTGTAAGTTGCTGACGTTAACTAGAAACATGAGGTTAACCGTTGGAAAACCGTCATTTGAAGTTGAAGAGATCAATAATTTTGCAAAATTGTTGTTGGACGTTGGTGAGGGAAATGTTGGTGGTTCGAATGATGGAGAAGTAATAATTGAAATACCACCTGAGCTTTTAATTGACAGCACATCTGATCCAATTTCTAGCCTGGTTGATTTTGTCTATCCGTCAATCTTGGAGAACTACAATGATCGTAATTACTTTAGTACTAGAGCTATACTTGCGCCTAAGAATGAGGTGGTTCACGAGATTAACGACAGATTGTTGGCACTTTTCCCAGGTGAAGAAAAAGAGTATCTTAGTTCTGACAGTCTATGCCCTACTGAAGATGGCAATGCTGATCAGCAAAAAATATACTCACCCGATGTGCTGAATGGTCTTAAAGTATCCGGTTTACCAAATCATAGGTTAATGCTTAAAGTTGGTGTTCCAGTAATGTTGTTACGAAATATTGACCAACGAAATGGTTTGTGTAACGGTACAAGGTTACAAAACTTTACAGTCGTGTAATTGAAGCTGAGATAATTTCAGGTGGAAATATTGGTTCTCGGACATTCATACCTAGAATGAGTTTGGTACCTTCTGTGACAACTGGCACGAAACCGGTAATTTCCGTACACTTTAACTATTAGTTAATGACTGCAATTATGTGCTTAATTGTCAGCAATGTCTGAACACATACTAATCAAGTGAATTCATGCACGTTGTATACTACAAAATATTGCTTTATGCATAAACGAGAGCGTTGCGTCAGTTATACTAGTAAACTCACCGGTAAGACACTTTGTGTCAATAGAACTGCAGAAAGCAGTCAGACATTAAAATTGGAGCATAGGTGTAGGTCCAACGACAAGAATGCATTAAAACCCAAGAGTACATACAAGGGTTTAATAAATAGACATTACGAAAGCAAAAATAAGCACTAAAAAGCACCCGAAACGCACTTTAAGTGCAGAATTTTACATAATTCAGCAATAAATCAGCTTTTAGCACATAAATATTAGAGTAAACTGCCATTTTGGTCCCTATGGTTTGGCCAGTTTTGCCACTTTAGTCCAAATCTCAAACTTATTACATCTGGGTCCCTGTGGTTTGCATTTTGTTGCCATTTTAGTCCAAAATCCAAAAACCCTATTTTTTTGACTGTTGCAACCTCCTATTTTGTCCTGTAGTGCAGGGGCATTTTGGTCATTTAAGCATTAATATATATATATATATATATATATAAATAAAATAAAAAAATATAATAAAATCCTTAACACCCCTAAAGATCTGCTATCTCTCTCTAAACACCCCCGTTCACTCTCTAAACATGTCCTAAAGATCTGGTACGATTATAATTTGGTACGATTATAACTCCTCCCCCTCCATTAACTCCTCCCCTCCATAAAGATCTGCTAAAATGACACACCTTCTCACCACCGCCACCTCCTCCCCCTCCATTAACATCACTACCGCACCACCACCATCCCCACCGCACCTCTCCACTGTCCCGCCGCTCTCCCCGATCTCTCTCCTCTACCAGATCTACTTCCATACGATAGCAGAGGCACGGCGGTTCCGGTGGTGGAAAACCCTAGCGGAGTTAAGAAGAGGAAAGTGAAGAATGAGGGTGAATATGAGGGTTAAGGGTTTTTTGTTGTTGTGGGTTTGTGGATCTGTAATTTGTTGTTGATATTGTTGACGGAATGACGGTGGTGAAGGTGTACGATTATGACAGAATAAAGGTTGTGGTGAAGGTGTGTTGATGGAGGTTGTACTGACGGTAATGGCGACCAGAGGTAGTGATCGGAGATGATGTTGGAGAAGGTCATCGGAGATGATGGTGGTGCGCCGTGAGAGATGGTGGTTCAGATTTGCCGGTTTTGATGATGATGTTTGAAGATGAACGATGTCTTGATTTTATTGGTTTTGATGATGTTTGAAGATGAAGATGAACGATGTCTTGATGATGTTCTTGATTTTCTATTTTGACGGTTTTGATGATGTTTTGAAGATGATGTTCTTGATTTTCTGGATTTTCTGGGTTTTGAATATGATGTTCTTGATTTTCTGGGTTTTGATGATGATGTTCTTAATTTCTCTGTCCAAGATGATGTTTGATCTGGGTTTTATTACAAAAAATGATGTTTGATCTGGGATTAATTTCTCATTATTTTATTTTCTGGGTTTTGATGAAGAACGATGTCTTGATGATGGTCTTGCAAAAAAAAATTGAAATTTAAGAAATGACCAAAATGCCCCTGCACTACAGGACAAAATAGGAGGTTGCAACAGTAAAAAAAATAGGGTTTTTGGATTTTGGACTAAAATGGCAACAAAATGCAAACCACAGGGACCCAGATGTAATAAGTTTGAGATTTGGACTAAAGTGGCAAAACTGGCAAAACCACAGGGACCAAAATGGCAGTTTACTCTAAATATTATGTAGAAATTTCATTTTAATATCCAGAATACTTCCCGAAGTGTTGGGAATTGAAAAGGGTACAAAAAGATACTTAATAGACACTAAAAAGTGTAATTTAGCACTTTAACGAACCGGTATTTAACCGAACAACCGGATATTACCCGGAACACCAAAATAATGCTAGAAGCATTGTTTTTATTTTTCTAAGCTAGTTAGGGTCCCCGAACACCCTAACACACTATATATTACTTAAAACACTAAATCTAACATTTAACATGTAACTAGATTATGTAACTTGGAGTTGAAATGTAACCAAGACCCCCCCCCCCTTGCGAACCGGTTTGTGGAGTGGGGACACACCCCACAATTCTTTGATTATTTTAATCCCCCATGTTTAGTATCTAGATGACATAATATATGTTGGATAATAGGAAATTGGTTTATAAATAAATCTTAAGGGTTATCATTCTCTCACATCAAACCCACTTAGCAAACTTGCTCTCCTTCTCCTCTCCTTGCTTGTGTTCGGCCGAACCCAACAACACCCACCATCATCATCACTTGTTCACTTTCAAGCCATCCATACATACTCAAAGGTGATACGGATCATACAAGAAGGCTCGGTGCTCTCGGAAGTTCAAGAACCTCTCTAGATTTCTTTTATCCACCACATTTACACCATTGTTTCTTCCCTAGCCTTGTGCTAGTAGTAAGTGCTTCAAACCTTCATCTTGTTCTTGTTTATGGTGGTTAATAGGTGATTTAATGGTTAAAAATTAAGAACACTAAAGAACATAACTTAAAGTCTTGAAAATAAGATGAATAAATTGGATAAAGAGAAGTTATGTGTGTAAATCATGTAAGTCTTGTATAGTTGTTATTATTTGATGTTGTTTGTTACTAAAAGTGGGATGGATCATCATCTAGACATACTAGATCATGTTCAAGAACATGAACTAGTAGTATGTTAGTGTTAAAGTTATGAAAGATGATGAAACTTTCCATCCATGAAACATGAACTTGGGTAAATATAAATTTTCTTGCAAAATAAGCTTCTAAACATGTAGATCTAAAGATTTACAAGTGGTTTTTCGGAAAAACCAAGTGAAAGATGCAAGTCTTGTTTAAAACCCGGATCTTACATGAACTAAATATATTTTTAGAAGATAAACAAGTGCGTAAACACTTGTGTGAACAAGAAATATTTTTGGAAAATCTTGACTAGAAGTTGTAAAACTCCAAGTTCTTTAAAAATAAAGTTTTTAAGAAACTAATTTTATTTTTAAAGGTAACAAGACTTACTAAATGTGCTAGTAAGTTACTACATATTTTTTACAAACTTTCAAGTTCACAAGTTTGTGGTATATGCTTGTTTTGACAAGTTTGGTAAATAAAGATTGTGTTGTTGATATTGTTGATGAATTAAAAGAAAATAAACACATGTTTTGAAAACATGGGAAACCTCCATTTTTAGGGGAAACTCTGTCAAAATTTTTATAAATTTTGACACTTAGAAAATATAAGTTTTTGAGAAACTTATTCCCTAAAAATGTATTTAAAAATATTACCAAGGTTTCCCTAATTTTTGGTGATAAGAAATGATGATTTCTTCAAGATTAAAATTTATGTTAAGTATGTATATTTTTGAGAGAAAAATATATATTATTTGATCACCAACTTTTGTGCTAAGTGTATATAGTATGTGTTATACGTGCTAGTGTATTAAGACTTAAAAATACACTAAATACTCATGAGAAGTATAAACACAAAAATACACATACAACATACAAGATACATAATTCGGGTGCAAAGTGCAAAACACGAGATACTTATATTAATTTTTGTGAAAATAATATAAGTAAGATACTTAGTTAAAAATATAAAATATTTTTAACACAACAATACAAATACAAAAGAGAGTGACTGTGCTTGTGCGACGCAAGTCTAGTGACTAACGTTAAGAAAACGCGTATAGGTCATGACGTTAATTAAGCAAATCCGGTGAAGTTTACAACGCAAGGAACGCAAAGTTGTGAGTTCATGCTCCCCCTTTTCTCTTAACTGTTTTCAGTTTTATAACTTCGGGGGTGAAATACATGTACAAATATTACTATGTTTACAAATGGTATGATAACAAGAAGCACACTTGGTGAGAACGAGTACCAAGTGTGACGAGATATAAGAATACAAGAAGCGCACTTGGTGAGGACAAGTACCAAGTATGATGCGTTATGAGAAATGATACGAGAAATCGTGTCACGAATAGGGTACATAAGCACCATTAATCAACAATATACCTAGACCGCAGAACAAAAGGTTAGATCTAACGGGTGCCGGGCAGCCACACTCTTGGTGAGGACGAGAACCGAGTAGTGCTTTTGTGTCTCAGAATATGCCAACTAGAAAAATGCCTAAGGTTTGGTGACTTCCTATGTCGTGTCACATGTTAATGGCCTTGCAACTCATTAACAATCCTGATACTTACAGGAATACTTTATTTACATAAATTCATACCATACTAAAACTTGATTTATACTTGAGTACGTGGGGTACTCAAGAAAACATGAATTATACATGAGTACGTGGTGTACACATGAATACTTGATTTATATATGAAAACTTGATTTATACATGACACAAACTATGTTTTCATACAAAGTATACAAACGTGAAATACAAAAACTGTATGAATTCACACCAACATTATGTTGACGTTTTTCCAAAACTCACATGTATTTCAGGTAACTAGGATGGATGTGCGCGCGGTCATGCTTATGCTCTTGGATGTCGCTTATGTTATCTTTAAATAAAGTTGTAAACTTTTTAAGACAATGTTTTATGCTACTTAGCGATGTAAACGCTAAACTTATGTTTTCAAATTATGGTGTTTGATGTTCTTTTTACGAGCATGTAGCATGTTTACCTTTCGAATGCAATGAGAACCTTTCATGATCACACCTCGTGCTTCCGCCGCAGAAAGGGGTGTGACAGATTGGTATCAGAGCTGCGATTGTAGTGAACCAGGATTCCTTCTCGAGTCTAGTCTACAATCTCTAGGATCCTTTCACGAAAACAATTTTTCAAAGAGTTTTCATTGCATAAAACGTCCCGCGACATCCACTACCTGAAACTGTTTAAAAAGAGTCTAGAAAAGACACTACGAGACTTAGGGTGCACCGAAGTAGTACTTGTCTTTAACTGAGAAATTACTTGCAATTATGTGTGATAATTAGCATATACTAGAAGTAGAATGTCACAAGTATACGCGACTTTATCTGAAAGCGATGGCCCATCTGAAGGAAGAAATACGAGGATGAAACGAACTGTGCGGACTGTGCAAGGAGTTACGTAATTATGGATGCATACATAATTATGGGATTCAGTGCACAGAAACCATAGCAAGTCTTGTCACGTATAGATTCCCTCAGTGCAAGCCTACTAAGTACTCTGCTAGAGTAATAATTGTTTGATGTCACTTATGTGGTATATAGCTGTGAATATATATACTACCACTGTCTAGTATGACGATATCAAACAAATGTTTAACCCTGTTGTGAATTTAATCGTTGTCCTTTGTTTTTTGGGAATCTTTGCTTTAACTGTGATCATTTAACTTTATATAATGGATATCATAAACTTACATATCACTGTTGTTTGTTGTTTCACACATCCTTACTCTGTTTTTTATAATTGAATCATTAATGTTAATTTCGTTTTTTACCGGATTATCGTTATCTTAATGTTATTTTTGTTCTGTTCACAGTTATGGAGCGTGGTTTTGTTGTTTATATAGAAGACAGGACTAAAATAGAACAGGTTATATGTTTAATTTTCATAACTTACCTAATAAATTAACTGATGTGAAGTCTATCTTACATGTTGGTTGTTTTGACGATTTTACTATTCTCATTGATCTTTACAGCTCCTGCCAACTTGGTACAACAGATTGGATGATTTAAAGGGCTACCCGACCGGTAATGTTCTTTTGTTTACAGATGAATCTGTAATGTTTTATGTTAATATCAAGGAGTATACAAACGGTTTTTGTATTTCGAACGGGTGGCCAACTGTCGTCAGTGTACTTGGTATAGAAGACGAAGATTTTGTTGTTTTCCAAAATATGGATGCATCATCATTTAGAATAACTCACTTCAAAAGTTATCTACACACGGTGAATTCTTCAAAGTTCCATATTGTTATGTTACATCCTCAGTTAAGCAATCTGGTAAGCTTTAAACGCTGTCTATTATGTTTGAAAAACCTTTACATCTTATAATTATTAATATCTGTTCAATATACTGCAGTGGTTACCCAGGGAGTTTATGCAACATCATTTCAATTGTGATAATTTGTTTGATGATTTTCTTATCCTGTTTGGCGAGGATAATAAGTGGAATGTTAGCATAAGTAGACTTTGGGATATTAACCATTACATTGTTGATTTTTCTCAAATTGCAAAGGATCTCTGTTTAGTAACTGGTGATTTTTTGGTTTTTGAGCTGATTGACGATCGGGTATTTAGAATGTTACTGTTCCGTCCTAACGGTCTGCAGTCACTAACTCTGGACCGTCCTTTACCAGTTGTCCAAATGGTTAAGATTGAGGATCATGGTAATGATGTTGTGTCCTTTGAACAAGAAGCTGTTTTGGAAGATAATGTGGTTAATGGTCTCCCTGATTTCCTGGTTGAAGAAGAGGAGCCTCCATTAGAACAAGACATTTTAGATGTTCCACCAGTTGTTGATCAAGCCAATGATTACGAACTGACATGGTGTCTCACCTTTCGTTTTGTAAGTCTCTCATTTTCTACATGTGTTAATTTAATATTATGGATTTTTTTAAACTTTGAATTCTTATTAACCATTTAATTATGTACTTTTATGCAATTGTAATGCAGCGTTTTCCGAAGCCCTTTGCCATGAACGTTGATTTATCCGTCCTTGATGAAATGACAGTTGAAACTGAAGATGGATTTTCAATGACTTTGGAGATGCGGGAGGAAACTGCACGTGGTAGCATTCGGTATGCATTAAGAGGATGGCAGAACTTTATGCGGCAAGCTGGTTTGGCGGATGGTGGTCAGTTTGATCTTCGTTACAATAGAATTCTGAATAGGTTGCTCATCTCTAACCACAACTTTTAAGGAATCTTTGTGTTGTGGTTAATACATGTGGTAAACAATTATCTCCCTGTAGTAATGATGCTCAACTTTTTTTTGTCATCGTACAATGTTTCGACATTATTATGATCCTTCTATGTATTTTGTTATCTACGTTTTTGGAACAGTTTGTTTATATGGTATCATATTTCAATGGTGTAAGTCTTATTATTGCCAAGATTGTTTTGATTTCGCCCTGATACTGTTTACTTTGTGGATTCGGCTCACGTACAACTTTTTTGCACAATGTTCTTTAGTAGCTTTACTAACATGTATTGGCGTGTGTCATCTATGACTCTACTTTCATGTGTTAATGTAAATTTAGATGTCAACACTGCCGGTTCAAGTCTTATTCGCCAAAAGGCATGAAAACATCATGAAGATTTCGTTAACAAAAACTTAATATCTAATGAACATTAGGGAGATGTAGTATTGGCACTTTGTCAACAATCTTAAAATATTATGGTTTCGAAATAACAGTTTAACGATTAAACGTTTAGAATTTGTATGTGTTTAGTGTTAAGCCACCCGTGTATTACACGGGTACTTAGACTAGTAAGTATTTATATATGTTTAGAAAAATGTAATAAAAAACGAACAGAACACTTTATCAAATAGGCGTCAACCAAATATTTTGATCCGGTCACGTCATATTAAACACATAATTCTCTCACCTATAATCTTACATGAAACGTTTATATAAAAACGAAAATTATAACGATAATATGATATGCATGCCAACAAAAATTGCTCTAAAGCAATTCATAACGATAATATGGCAAGCCATGTGCCTACCCTTGTTTTCACAAATGGGTATAAAGCCAAAATCATAATCATGTCATCTTCTGTTGCTATCAATTTCTTAGTTAGGTGAAGTGGAACAAACAAATCCCACTTTTGTGCATCAAACTTTGTTTAAGTTTAACAACCTGTGTAAGTTAGTTGATATCACTAGAATTCATATATGTGTTGGTAATAATAATAGTGAAATCACTATTATTATTACTATTATTTAGTTTTTTAAAATATTATTATAGATGATTTAAGAATCAATATTATTTGTTTTATCATATGATACAATTTATTTATGTCTCTTAATACTATTATTTGTGTTATTTTGTATTTCTACCCTAATAATTATTATAATATGACTTAAAAACTGTAAGTCAGTAAATAAAATCCTCATATTTTTGTAGGAGGGCATTTATACAGTAAATTGATATTTGTAGCACAAACCAACCAAAACACCATTGAGTCACTCGAGCTCATCATCATCATCACAAATTTATAGAATCATGATTAAAGTTTTAACTTACTCTTACCCACCAATATCTTTTTTATAGATATTGTACCTTTCTTTCAAATTATTGTAAGAGAGCAATCAATATACAAAATTCCATTTTGCTTTATAACAAGGAATGATCCAGATTCCAGACTATGTAGCCTCTTAATATGGTATCCAATAATCGAGTTCAAATGCGAAAAACATGAAAAGTATTTTTAAACATTTATTAAATAACACATAACATACAGTAAATTTTTAATCAAGAAATATAATTCTACATCTATTTGAATATTTAATCTTCAATAACATTAATATGATGTATGTTTGAAATATTTTGATACTTTAATTAAACTGATTTTGACATATTTCCAAAAAAAATACTGAAACATCTATCCGAGGTTTTTTTTTTTTTTTTTTTTACGACAAACCTTGCTCTTACACATCATTTATCTAAATTACATTTTTTGTCTAAATTTGAATTTGAGACCTCTTAGACATGTGCCTTTATCAATTATCAAGGAAGTTACCCTACATTAACATCTATACGATTTAAATTGTGTGGATGCACATTAAAAATAATCTAATTTTCAGAACCCACAAGCCTCGGACAGTCCAATGGTGTTTGGATCGTTGTATTAATCTAATACTCGTTGATTTTGTTACACTACGCATGGTCATGTTTTGAAGCATAAATGACCCATGTTTTCATAGCCAGAGAGATTATCGAACCAATCGTCTTATCTTTAATTGTTAATTATTCGATGAACATTATTACCCTTACTACCTTTTTTTTGAACGGCTAACAAAATCAATTCCAAACACTCTCGGGGCACCCACTGGACCAAACGGAGTACTCCGAGGGTAATCCGAGTCCACCACCAATTCCGGGGAAAACCCGGTAACCCACCCGTCCGTAAGCACGACGATGAAATTATCGATAAAACCCTTACTACCTAATTAGGGTTTCCCTTGGGTGTGTGTGTGTGTGTGTGTATAGAGTGGGAGTTGGCTACAAAGTCCATTTTTTCCTACAAAGTGTTAGTGGTTGGGAGGTAGGGTGGTGTTTAGATGTTGATGTGTTTTCTTGGGATGTGTTAGTGGTGGTGTTTTGAATTTATATATAAAAAAAAAGAAACTTGGGATTTGAGAGTATTAGCGAAAGCTAATGTTTTTTATTAGAAGCGATCTTTCCCTCAAAACCATACATTGGGACAATGTATCCCAAGTGTGGGGATGGGGGGGAATTTTTTTTGAGAATTTTAAAAAAAATTTGTGAAACCGAGCGAAAATTGTCAAAATTTGAAAACTCGATATTGTTCCACTTGACACACCGACACCCATTCCTAGTCTTTTCTTGGTGAGAATTTGAGCCACATATGTTTTGTGTGTATTGTGTTTATAGAACTTGTGTACGAATTCTTGTTAAATCCTAGAGTTAGCATGCTTTTGAAAATGATAGGGGACTTGTAGGTAGCCTCGTCTAGACGTGTGAGAGTGCGGGATTGGTGGGTTGGACCTCATACTTTACATATATGAGCTTGGTATTGTGAGGGGTGGGGGTTTGGTCCTTAGAAAGCCATGTTTGAGCCTTATACCATTCGGTTGTGACCCAAAACCTACTTCCTACAAAATTTTACCTTTTGAGATGACTCGGTTTAGGAGATTTAGTATGTAGTGTTGATGTTCTTGTATATATTGTTGAAGTTTGGTGTGTTATAAAAAAAAGAGAAAATATATGAAAAATACAAAAAGAGGAATTGAGTTGTGATAGTAGTTGAGAATGTGAAGAAGTTTTGTATATATTGGGTGTTTGCTTTGTTTAGTAGTAGAAAAAAAAACCAGGTCAAATCAATTAGCTCTTGCATATACATCTTACCATTTTCCTACATTTGCACCTAGCCTCATTACAACCCGTAAGTCCTTTTTGATTCATAAGCATGCTAGGTATTTGTTAGGAGGAGACTTGATTCTTATACAAGCTTATTGTCATACAAACACACACACGCATTGAGTGGTGTAGCATTATGTGCTAATATTTCTTGTCACCGAGAGTTTTTGTGAGGGGTGTGTCTTGTGGTATGATTGAAAGTTAGTAGAAGGACGGCACGTTTAGCTTGGTTTGCATGATTGATCGCTTTGGTTATGAAATAGTGTTTGATTGGGTTGCTTGGGACAAGCAACGAGTAAGTGTGGGGATGTGACGGGTGGTCCGTAGGACAACCCTTAAGGCATTTAAATAGATTAAAATCCCATACTTTGTCCGGTTAATTGCTTGAATTTGGTAACCACAAGATGTTTGATGTTACAGGTGCTAAAGTGCTTGAAATGCGGGTTTTAGGAAGCATAGATGGATGCTAGATGTTGGTGGAAACAAAACTTGAAGATGTAGCTTGTAATGAAGAAAACACAAAAAGGCACCACACTCAGCACCGTAACCTACGGTTCTCACCGTAGGTTACGGCTCCTCTTTGTCAAAAGATGACTGCCGTAAGACAGTGTATAACCGGCGTAAGGAGAAGAATGCTCACCGTAAGCTACGGTATGTGCCGTAGCTTACGACACTATGTTGACCCGTTGACCTGATGGCTGCCGTAAGCTACGGCAAGCGCCGTAGCTTACGGTGCCGACTGTCCTCAATGTGTAACTCCTGCATTTAAGTGTCATTTTCATGGGATTTATGGGGACTTATCATTGGATTCGGTTACACACTGATTAGCAACGAAAATTGGAGAATTTTTGGAGACTTTGAGCTTGAAGAACACTTGTTGATCTTAGTTTTTATGTTTGGTGATTCCTATGAACATTAAGACTTTTGCTATGATGTTGATTCAAGCCATGAGTGGCTAAGCACTTTGTGATTGTATTTGGTGGAAGGTTATGTAAGACTTTATGCTTGAATTCCTTTTTTCTAGAATAACAAACTCTTTCGTTATTGAATTGCTTGTTATGGTGTGTGATTATTTGTTAGTTAATTGTTAATCCTTATGTTGAACTAATTAGAAACCATACGTTCTTGGTGCCGTTGGCAATCAAGATATCATGGGTATAGTTAGACTTGGGTAAGGGTTGATTGATCATCGGGTAACAACCTCACGTTCTAGGAATTAGAGTACTTAGTTCCCTTTCATCACTGCAATTAATCACACATGAACTATGTCTATGTAGTTCTTTCTAGTGGAATGATAGCATGAATGTCAAGCAAACTGGAAACTGAAGATAATCATTTGTCTCTAATTTGTTTACAACCAAAACTTCCATTTTCGCATTTACATTAGTAATCTTAGTTTTTCAAAGCAAATCAATCAATCCAACTTTTGAACTTTACTTCTATTACAATTAGTTTAATTTAGTTAATTTAGATAAACTCCTAAATAACATACATTCCATAAACTCCTTGTGTTCGATACCCACTTACCGCTATCTATTAGTAGTATTTGGATTAAATTTGATTGTGACCACGACATCACGTCAAATTTTGGCGTCGTTGTCGGCGAGTAGTGCGCAACGTGTGTTATTTTTTATCCTTTTAAGTTTGTTATTTTTCTGGTTTACATTGGGTGTGTTAGTGTGCAGGTATTTACAGGTGCATGCGTACTAGAAGCTCTCACAAGCTATCACCATTGGCATTTGATTCGGAAATTGAGCGAACATTAAGAGGAAACAAAATTTTGCTAAGAGAAAACAGAATCAGCGGTTCACCAACAACACCAATCACACCACTTCGATACATGGATCCACCACCACCACCACCCACTACGGGTGAACTTATACCACCTTTTATACCATCATCCACTCAACCTTCACCAAACACTACCATGCCAAACACCACTACCGACCCTATTCAACCTCATGATGTTACACCATCCAACACCACCCAACCCATTACCACTCAAGAAGAACCTACACTCACTTTTAATCCTTCTACTACAATTTCACCATTTTCCCATTTCTTTCCAGGTGCGGGTCAATCATCTTCAACCTACTCAATAGCACCAAACTCAACCATTGTCCATGCTACTTCTACATTTAGACCATCGAACCAGTCGGGTTTTCAATATTTGACTATTCCATTTGGGCAATCTTCGGGTATAGGGGGAGATGGATATGAAGAAGGATATGAAGAATTTGAGGGTTATGAGGAAGAAGGATATGCATATGGGGGTGATGAAGAACAAGGAGAACTTACTTACGTGCAAGGGCAAACTCAAAGAATGCCAAGTGTTGGTGGGATGCCACAACAACAAATTATACCACAACATATTCGGCCAAGGCCACAAGGGCCACAATTGCAACGTCCTATACCATTGCAAAAAGTTCGTCCGCAAAACGTGCAACATCAATTCCAAAGGCCGATTCAACACCCACCGATGCCACAACAACAATTTCAACCACATGTACCACAAGGGCCTATGCAAAGGCCAATGGGTCCTATTCGTCCAAGGGGTCGGTTGGGTGTACCAAGAAGCGCATTTTAGGCCGATAATTACTCACAATCCTTCACCGGTAGTTATTCCTCACAATAATCAAGGGAGGACGTTCGAAGTGAGAACCAATTCATTGCAAAGTTTGCCGAAGTATAAGGGTCTAGCAACGGAGGAGCCTTATTTTCACTTGGAAGCTTATGACTCGATTTGCAACACTCTTGGGAGTCAAGGATTTTCGGCCAACGATGTCAAATTGGTTTTATTCCAATTTTCTCTAGAAGACAAGGCAAAGAAGTGGTTTTACACTCTACCTTCGGCATCTATCTATACATGGGCGGAGATGCAACAAATATTTTTTGATGAATTTTACACCGCTCAAAAGACCAATGATGCTAGGAAGGGGTTGAGGAGTTTTCAACAACAACAAGGTGAAATGTTTCATGAGGCCTTTGAGTGTTTCAACATGATGATCAAGAATTGCCCTCACCATGGGATTGAACTGTGGGAATTGATGAACGCTTTCCATGAGGGGTTGAGTTCCGAAGATGCTCGCGATTTAATGTCCATTACCAATGGCAGTTTTGGTACGAACTACGAGCAAGACGATTGGGAGTTCTTGGAGCAAATGGCAATCACATCAAAAAGAAAAGCTCAAGCATCAAGGAGAGCTCGACCGGCCATTACCCGAACCCAAGTGCATGCGGTAGACGATGGTAATATTCAAACCTCTAACCAAATTTATGATGTTTGTGCTATTTGCAATGAGATAGGACATGCGGCTGAAAATTGCCAAGGAGGTGAAGGGCAATATGAAGAGGTTCATGCGGTGCAAGGTCAAGGAGGGGGTGGTAGAAACTACAACATGAATTCTAACACTTACCACCCCGGGTTGAGAAACCACCCAAATTTTCGGTACGGGAACCCTTCAAATCAAGCAAACCCGAATTTTCAAGGAAGTCAAGGTAACTTTGGTTCGCACCAACCTTACAATAATCAAGGAGGATATCGAGGTGGGAATAATCAAGGGTACCAAAGACAATATCAAACGGGTCAAGAGCAAGGGGGGTCTTCGGGTGGAAACGAGATGATGGAAATGTTAAAAAGCATACAAGCGGAGATGCGAAAGAGAAATCAAATGGATGATGCACGTATACAAAAGGATGACGCCCGAGACAAAGCAATTCAAACTTTGACCACCCAAATGGGTCAACTCGCAACCGAAGTGGCGCACTTAAAGAAAACTAAAAGTCAATTACCAAGCGACACTAAGGTAAACCCGTCTCATAATACTTCTAGAGGTAACAATGTTAATATTCATAATGTAAGTGTTTTGAGAAGTGGGAAAGAGTACAAAACCAATCCTTCACCGGATTTGGTTGGTGGGGTGGTTAAGACATAACGGGTCAAGAAAGTGAGGAAGAAAATGAAACACCTAAAAGTTCTTCTAAAAACCCAATTTTGAGAAACCCGAAAATAATAAAGAAAAAGAAAAGAAAAATGAGGATGAGGGATCTAGTCAAGTACCATTTCCCTCGGCTTTATTAGATACGGGTAAGAAAAATTTTATTTCAAAACGGGGTCCTCAAAAGGAAGAAATGTGGGAGGCGTTTAAACAAGTCAAAATTAATCTTCCTTTACTTGAAGCAATAAAACAGGTACCCGCTTACGCCAAGTTTTTAAAAGAATTATGTACTCAAAAGAGGCAGCAAAAAGTGCCTAAATTGGTTGACTTAACGGAGCGGGTAAGCGCGGTTTTGAAAGGAGATCTTCCTCCTAAGCTACAAGATCCAGGAACGCCTCTTATCAATATTCAAGTAGGAAATTTTCAAACCGCAAGGGCGTTACTAGATCTTGGGGCCGGAGTAAGTATCTTACCGGGGGGTTATATGACCAATACGACTTTGGTCCATTGAAACGGGTTGAGACAACGGTGGTATTAGCCGATTTGTTTCATAAACTTCCTCGGGGTATTGTACGGGATGTGATAGTTAAAGTTGATGAGTTTTATTATCCCGTGGATTTTCTTGTGTTAGATTACTCATCCGCGGACCCAATTCAACAACAAAATGTTATCTTGGGTCGGCCATTTTTGAACACCGCACATGCCGTTATTGATTGTCGATATGGTACGGTCGACATGACATTCGGTAATAGGAAAATGAGATTAAATGCTTTTACTAACGGTGCTAGTGTTTATGGTGATGAGTGTTTTCTAGCAGATTTCATAGATGGATACGACCCAAAGGAGTTCGAGGAAGAGATTTTGGGTTCGTGTGTTTGTGATGTGTCTTTGCAGGTTCATGCATGTGCGTTGGAGGTGGAAGAGAAGGAGCAAGAAGCTCTCGCGGTGAAAGAAGGAAGACCGCCATGGACCCACCAAACGGGGACTTTACCGGTGGGAATTGATTCGGGTACAAAACCTTCATTGGAGTGTCCACCAAATGTGGAATTGAAGGAGCTACCGAAACATCTAAAATATGCATTTTTGGGGGAGAATGACACCTTACCGGTGATCATTGCTTCCAATTTGGCGGTAGCTCAAGAAGAATAATTGTTGCGGGTTTTGAAGGATAATAAGGCGGCCATTGGATGGACGATAGCCTATTTGAAAGGCATTAGTCCATCCATTGTAATGCATAAAATCATTACAAGTGAAGATGCAAGGCCAACCCAGGAAACACAAAGAAGGTTGAACCCGAATTTGAGAGAAGTGGTCAAGAAAGAGGTGATCAAGTGGTTAGATGCGGGGATCATATACCCCAATTCGGACAGTGCATGGGTAAGTCCGACTCAGTTAGTGCCTAAAAAGGCCGGTATTCAGGTAATTAAGGATGAACAAGGCGAGCAAATTGCCACCCGCCCGGTCACCGGGTGGCGAGTTTGCATTGATTATAGAAAATTAAACGCCGCTACCTCCAAAGACCATTTCCCGTTACCCTTCATTGACCAAATAATTGAAAAACTATCGGGTAAAAAATACTATTGTTTTTTGGATGGGTACTCGGGATATAACCAAATTGCTATTCACCCGGACGATCAACAAAAAAATCACGTTTACATGTCCATATGGTACATTTGCTTTTCGGCGAATGCCATTTGGACTATGTAACGCTCCGGCCACATTTCAAAGATGTATGATGAGTATATTTTCGGACATGGTCGGGGAATCTCTTGAAGTGTTTATGGATGATTTTTCCATCTTTGGCCCAAGTTTCGATTCTTGGCTTGACGAATTTGAAAAAGTTTTAAAAAGGTGTGTTGAGACAAACTTGGTGCTAAGTTGGGAAAAGAGCCATTTTATGGTTCAAGAGGGTATTGTGTTGGGACATGTAATATCGGACCGGGGAATGGAGGTAGACAAAGCAAAAATTCGGGTAATTTCATCTCTACCCCCACCAAAGAATGTTAAGGGGGTGAGATCATTTTTGGGACATGCGGGGTTCTATAGAAGATTTATTAAAGGTTTTAGTGTAATTACAAAACCTTTATGTAACTTGTTATTGAAAGATGTTCCATTTGATTTTACTGACGAATGTTTGCAAGCGTTTATGTGTGATGCTAGCGACACGACCATTGGAGCGGTTTTGGGTCAAAGAGTTGACAAGTAGCCGGTGGTAATTTATTATGCAAGTAAAACTTTGTCAGAGGCGCAACTAAATTACACCACAACCGAGAAAGAATTATTAGTGGTGGTGTATGCCTTGGACAAGTTTAGATCCTACATTTGGGGGAGTGATGCGTGTGTGGTGGTATATGGAATTAAGTATATTTTAAGCCCTTTTTACACGTTAGTCAAGTTTTAAATTTATAAAACACGATATTTTACTAACACCAAACACACATATGGGTAAGTGCACCCATCGTGAGCGTAGTATAGTGTTGGCAAGATACCGAGGTCGTCCAAGGACACAAGAGCTTTTAGTACCGGTCTATCCTCAACGTCTAATCAAATCAAAAGTTAGAAAAAATGTTTTAAACAAGAAAAATAAAAACTAACTAAAATGCTGAAAAATAAAATAAAAGAAAAACAGATAGACAAGATGAATCACTCGGTTCCGACTCGTGTTTAGTGTAACCTTTGATTATTTCCGCACTTTTGCACTTTTTAAGAGATTATCTTAGTTATTGTAGTAGTCCCCTCTTTTGAAGGTGACGTTACCCTCAACCCAGTAGTTTGAGTCAGCAAGGATACAATCCTAAAGGGTCGGATTATTGAAAGATAATTAATTAAGTTATTAATGCATATTATGGTAGGCCCCTCTTTTGAAGGTGACGTTACCCTCGGCTAAGTAGTCTGAGTCAGCAGGGATACAGGCCTAAGTAGCCGGGTTAAAGTATTAATAGTAGCTTACATATGAGGGAATCAAAGAGTTTGGACCCCCGTCATCCAATACCGGTGGGTATTGAAGGAAGTCATACTAAATTTGACCCAGGTCCTTGCAGGATCTATACACTGAACAATGCAAGACTCTTACCAAACCGTTCCCTTAACCCCCGACCAGGTAGCCAACATACCTCCATATAGACCGTGGAGATATGAATGGTGAAAATATTTTATTTTATATAGACAGTAAAATAATGCCAAGACACCACGGACAAACGATAAGGAAGAATCACCTTCAACATAAGAAACTAGTTATTAAAGTCATTAATACATAACCAAGTAAAAAGTGCGAAAAGATTAAAAATAAAAAGTATTACACTAGACACTTGTCTTCACCAAGTGATGTAAGAGACTTAGGCAAACATGGCCTATGATTGTCAAGAACTCCTATGATCAATCTTGGATCCCGAGATGACTCACACACTCTATGATGGACAATGGATGATGGTGGTGGATGATGGTGTTGTGATGGTGGTGGGTGGTGGGTGAAGTGTGAGAGAGGTGGTGTTCCAAGGGATGGTTTGCAAATGAGCCAAGCACCCCTATTTATAGCCTGAACAGTAGCTCGGGCACGGCCCATTGTCCATCCTCTTCTCTGTTTTCATTAATTGCAGTTTGTATGCATTAGTTGACCACGCCCCCGTGTCCGCTGGGCACGCCCCCGTGTGCAGAAGCATATCTGTACTATCAAGATTTGCCTGGATTTTGCGAATCTTATAGTTGACCACGGCCCCGTGTCCGCTGAGCACGGCCCCGTGGTGGGCGATAGAAGCTTCTATAGCTTTGTCTTTTATGCTGGCACTTGGGCACGCCCCCGTGTTCACTGAGCACGGGGCGTGTTCAGTCTTCTGTCTTCTTGTTTTGCTTGGGAAGATGCTGTCGGTGAGGTCGGGCATGCCACGTTTGTTCCTTTTCTTGTATTTATGTTAGATTTAGCTGCCTTTTTGCTTCTTTTGTTAATTTGAGCTCATTTAATCCTGAAAATACAAAAGGAAGACAAAAACACACTTTTTCCAACATTAGTACTAAAAAAAGGTTAGTTTTATGCCACAATTGATGTAATTTATATGTTGCATTTTGTGCACATCAAATACCCCCACACTTGAATCTTTGCTTGTCATCAAGCAAAACTCTTTATAATGTAGCTTTACACTCCCAAATGGAATGGGTAGAAGAGAAGGTTTTTGGGCTTGTCATAGAGTGTCGGGATTTCCAAGATTTCTTTATTAGGTTTTATTTTTATTTACTTACAATCCTATTCGTCATGATTTATTTAAAACATTACATAAGATAAATTACTTATTAGGGCATAACATGCCTTTTTTTAAAATTCCACTTATATACAAGTTCACATACCTCACGGGGGATCACTCAACACTCGGCCGAAGATGTATTTTAGTGAATCACTCGAGAGCGGCATGGAACTTACTCCTACCATAGGCTTGCCAAGCAATCAATTTTCCTCCTTTTTAACTATATACCTTTGTAAATATCAAGAGGACTTTTGGGTGAAGGGTTAGGCTTGGGTTAAAGGTAGGTGGTTGGGTTAGTGGTTAGTAGAAAAGGGCGAAAAGCGTAAGAAGCGTCGGTTTTTGTAAGACTTTTTTTTTGCTACTTTTATTTGGATGAAGCATTTATTCAAACAAAGTTATTTTTGATGAACTTGCTTGTTTATTTCTTTTGCTTCATCATCAACAATTTTTTTTTTGGAAGAGTCATACGAAAAACCGAGCTTGTTACTAAAATAAAGGGTTAAAAATAAAAATGTTTTGGTGGGTGAAAGGGTGTTTGGGTTAAGAAATGAAAAGGTTTAGGCTCAAAGGGGTTAACTAGGGGGATTTTGGGTAGGTGGCAAAAAAAATGGTGTAGAAATGAAAAAGGGGTTAGTCCTAATGCCTCCATCATTTATTTACTTGGGTTTAAGTTGGTAAGGACCGGGAATGTTTCGTCGTGGCAAGTTCTAGAGTTGTAAGAACCAAGCGGCTATTCACACAAGAAACGAAAAATGAGCATTTAGTTTAAAGATATGTATTTGTATGCTCAATAAAGGCTCAAAACTCACTTTTGTGGGAATGGGTTTTTATGTGATCAAGTATATATAATCAAATTTTAACTAAACTTGTCATGCCTTTTCATAATCTTCTTATGTTGGTTCTTTTTATCACGACGCTATCGGTTGTAAATTTGTAAAAATATAACCTTTATAGAATTTGAAATTCCCAAATTAAACCTAGACAAGTAAAAAATGAAAAATTTTTGAAAAAATTTGGGGTGATTAGCGGTTCCAAAAGAGTTTTGTGTAAGGCTTGTATTTAGGACTTGCAAGATTCAAGGTTTTAGCATCCCCCCACACTTAAATTACACATTGTCCTCAATGTGTCCCAAAAATATGTTTTAGGTTGATTGAATGTGTAAAAAGGTGTGAAAAAGCAAAATTTTATGTTACTGGGCGTCTGGACACGGCCTCGTGGTGCCCGGGCACGGCCCCGTGTTCAGTCGCCAGTAACAGAAATAAATAAAGAGAAACAAAATCCTGGGCACGGGGGCGTGTTGGGTGAACACGGCCCGTGTCCAGTTTACCTGAACTGGGCATTTTATGCAGATTGTGCAGCACGGGGCCGTGTTGGGCCGGCACGGCCCGTGCTGAACTTGCTGTAATGAAGAAAATTTTGTCGGATGGCCCTGTTTTCGTGCATGGGGTGCTGGTCCCAGTTTCCTTTGTTATCCTTCACCATCCCGAGTGTGTTTTATTCCTGAAAATTAAAACTAAACTAGAAAACATAAAAATTAATCTAAACTAAACTAAGGATAGTTCCGCGGAATGCCTCCGTGGTGCGCCATGTTTATAAGGGTCCTTGGCTAGACCCAAAGCCTGGTCATATGTTGCCCAAGTGGGATGTTTTGCATCCCATGCTACACCGTCGGAGAGCGTCATCCAAGCTTGAGTCTATGACCTTCATGTAGTTGACCGGGTCTTCGTCTTCTACTCTTTTTCTGACTCCAAACTTCACTTCCTCGTCTCCAAACTTCAATGTTAGTGTTCCGTCATTCATGTCTACCACTGCTTGGGCAGTGGCTAGAAATGACCTCCCTAGGATGAGAGGGACTTCGGTGTCTTCTTCCATGTCTAGTATGACAAAGTCGGCCGGGAAGACGCAATTGTCGACTTTGACCAATAGATTTTCAGCGACACCTTGTGGATATTTGACGGATCTATCGGCAAGTTGTATGCTCATCTTTGTAGGGCTCGTTTTTCCTAGGCCGAGTCGTTTAAACATTGATGCGGGCATGAGGTTGATGCTAGCCCCAAGATCGGCTAGTGCATTGCGAATGGGGGATTCCCCAATCGAGCAAGGAATCGTGAAGCTTCCAGGATCAATCTTCTTTTGTGGGAGTTTGTTGAGTAGTAAGGCGAAGCATTCTTCGCCTAAGTTAACTAATTGCAATGATTCAATTTTCCTTTTATAAGTGAGGAAGTCCCTCATGAATTTTGAATATTTAGGCATTTGGGTTAGGATTTCGATAAATGGAATATTAACATGCAATTGTTTTAGTAAATTTTTGAACTTTGCGAATTGCTCATTGGTCTTTTGACGAATTAACCGACCGGGGTATGGAACCGGAGGAGTCTTAGTAGGCTCTTGAATTGGTGAAGAAGCCTTCTCTTGTTGGGGCGTGGGTGGAGTTGTGGTTTGGCTAGACTGGCTTCTTTCAGTTGGTGGAAGTGGAGCCTCTTCGGGACCCACGGTACGGTTTCTCAATGTTATGAGATGTACTTGCGCCTTTGGGTTGGTCTCGGAATTACTTGGTAACGCGCCTTGTGGTCTCTCAAAGAAATTTTGAGCTATTTGATTTAATTGTTTTTCAATGTTTTGAATGCTAGCTTGCTGATTTCTAAAATTCGATTACAATTGCTGAAATCGATCCGAGTTTTTCTTTTCGGTGTTGGAGATGAGGCGAGATACAGTATCTTCAAGCCTTTCTCGTCCACCTTGTGGTTGAGAAAAATTTTGTGTTTGTTGAAAGTTAGTTCGTTGGTTTTGTTGGTTACTACCATTGCCGGGAACTCTCCAACCAAGATTGGGGTGGTTACGCCATCCTTGGTTGTAGGTACCCGTTGGAGGACCCGATGGCCTAGGTCTATTATCAATGTAGTTTATCGTTTCCGTTTGATCATCAACTTCTTTCATACAACTCCAATTTTCATGTGGCCCACCACATCACTCACAAACCATAACCGAGGCCGTTTTTGCCATTTCTAACTTTTTGATTTTTGAAGAAAGGGCCTCGATTTGGGCTTGTAAAGAAGTGCTTTCATCAACCTTATGGGCGCCCGGGGCAATAGATTTATTGCCTCGGGGAGTGTGCCACTGAAAATTTGTTTGAGCAATTTCCTCAATTTGATTATATATTTCATTTGGGCGACGATTACCTAGAAGTCCCCCGGAGCTAGAATCAAGTGTTTGTCTTGTGTGTGGCAACAACCCATTGTAGAAAGTGGATACTTGTTGCCATACCGCAACACCGTGATGAGGACACTTTCTTAGTAGCTCCTTGAACCTTTCCTAAGTTTCATATAAGGATTCTCCATCCTCGTGTGAATATGTATTAATTTCAGTCATTAATTTAGCCGTTTTAGCAGGAGGGAAATACTTATATAGAAACTTTTGGGCTAGTTCATCCCAAGTGTTTACCGAGCCAACTGGGAGGGTATTTAGCCAAGCCTTAGCTCGGTCTTTTAGTGAAAATGGAAACATCCGAAGGCGGATGGCGTCGTTTGATGCTGCATTGATCCGAAAGTTATCACATATTTCTAAGAAATTAGTAATATGTAGATGGGGATCCTCGTCCGCAAGCCCATGGAAGGTTGCGGAGTTTTGAAGCATTTGTATCAAATGTGGCCGAAGTTCGAAATTATTGGCTTCGACATTCGGTGCATTGATAGTGGCGCCTAGATTACCTACGGTGGGTCGTAGGTAATCCATGAGGGTA
Organism: Helianthus tuberosus; assembly: GCA_030545235.1. Taxonomy (NCBI): domain Eukaryota; kingdom Viridiplantae; phylum Streptophyta; class Magnoliopsida; order Asterales; family Asteraceae; genus Helianthus; species Helianthus tuberosus. The sequence continues at coordinate 191,690,740 of CM060401.1, read as the reverse complement.
CGTTGGTCCGCCATTGGAAGTGGGTCCCCCGAGACTTTCTCTTGGTTTTTAGCTTTAAGTCTTTTTCTGAGAAAGCGTTCGGGTTCTTCAAGAGGTTCTTTTATGTCTCTACTAGAACTGGAGCTCATGCACTACGCAGAAAGTTTAGATGTGGCGCCTGGGTTCCAAGCCCTGCAATAAAAACAGAAAAGAACGTTGGTCAGAAGGTTCACCACGGCCCCGTGTTCAGGTGAACACGGCCCGTGGTCGGAGATACAGTGATTGCTTTCCGGATCCCTGTTACTGGGGAGTTGGACACGGCCCCGTGTTGCACCGACACGGCCCCGTGCTCAGCTCTCTGTAACTCGGAAAATAAAAACTGCCAATAACAATGCTGGGCACGGCCTGTGTCCGACCAGGCACGGCCCATGCTGAGCGTCTGCAGAAACTGAAAAACTACGAAGAATCTAAAAAAAACAGAAAAATTAGAAAAAACGATTAGGCCGCTGATTCCTAACTTTCTTAAAATCCTTGTGTCCCCGGCAACGGCGCCAAAAACTTGATGCGTGTGTGGTGGTATATGGAATTAAGTATATTTTAAGCCCTTTTTATACGTTAGTCAAGTTTTAAATTTATAAAACACGATATTTTACTAACACCAAACACACATATGGGCAAGTGCACCCATCGTGAGCGTAGTATAGTGTTGGCAAGATATCGAGGTCGTCCAAGGACACAAGTGCTTTTAGTACCGGTTTATCCTCAACGTCTAATCAAATCAAAAGTTAGAAAAAAAGTTTTAAACAAGAAAAATAAAAACTAACTAAAATACTGAAAAATAAAATAAAAGAAAAACAGATAGACAAGATGAATCACTTGGTTCCGACTCGTGTTTAGTGTAACCTTTGATTATTTCCGCACTTTTGCACTTTTTAAGAGATTATCTTAGTTATTGTAGTAGGCCCCTCTTTTGAAGGTGACGTTACCCTCAACCCAGTAGTTTGAGTCAGCAAGGATACAATCCTAAAGGGTCGGATTATTGAAAGATAATTAATTAAGTTATTAATGCATATTATGGTAGGCCCCTCTTTTGAAGGTGACGTTACCCTCGGCTAAGTAGTCTGAGTCAGCAGGGATACAGTCCTAAGTAGCCGGGTTAAAGTATTAATAGTAGCTTACATATGAGGGAATCAAAGAGTTTGGACCCCTGCCATCCAATACCAGTGGGTATTGAAGGAGGTCCTAATAAATTTGACCAAGGTCCTTGCAGGATCTATACACTGAACAAGGCAAGACTCTTACCAAACCGTTCCCTTAACCCCCGACCAGGTAGCCAACATACCTCCATATAGACACCACGGACAAACGATAAGGAAGAATCACCTTTAACATAAGAAACTAGTTATTAAAGTCATTAATACATAACCAAGTAAAAAGGGCGAAAAGATTAAAAATAAAAAGTATTACACTAGACACTTGTCTTCACCAAGTGATGTAAGAGACTTAGGCAAACATGGCCTTTGATTGTCAAGAACTCCTATGATCAATCTTGGATCCCGAGACGACTCACACACTCTATGATGGACAATGGATGATGGTGGTGGATGATGGTGTTGTGATGGTGGTGGGTGGTGGGTGAAGTGTGAGAGAGGTGGTGTGCCAATGGATGGTTTGCAAATGAGCCAAGCACCCCTATTTATAGCCTGAACAGTAGCTCGGGCACGGCCCCGTGTCCATTGGGCACGGCCCTGTGTCCATTGGGCACGGCCCCGTGTCCATCCTCTTCTTTGTCTTCATTAATTGCAGTTTGTCTGCATTAGTTGACCACGCCCCCGTGTCCGCTAGGCACGCCCCCGTGTGCAGAAGCATATCTGTACTATCAAGATTTGCCTAGATTCTGCGAATCTTATAGTTGACCACAGCCCCGTGTCCGCTGAGCACGGCCCCGTGGTGGGCGATAGAAGCTTCTATAGCTTTGTCTTTTATGCTGGCACTTGGGCACGCCCCTGTGTTCACTGAGCACGGGGCGTGTTCAGTCTTCTGTCTTCTTGTTTTGCTTGGGGAGATGCTGTCGGTGAGGTCGGGCTTGCCACGTTTGTTCCTTTTCTTGTATTTATGTTAGATTTAGCTGCCTTTTTGCTTCTTTTGTTAATTTGAGCTCATTTAATCCTGAAAATACAAAAGGAAGACAAAAAGCACACTTTTTCCAACATTAGTACTAAAAAGGGTTAATTTTATGCCACAATTGATGTAATTTATATGTTGCGTTTTGTGCACATCAAGGAGCAAGGTGATCGTGTATTCGGATCATAGCGCGGTCCGATATTTAATGGAAAAGAAGGATGCAAAGCCCCGGTTGATTCGTTGGGTGCTTTTATTGCAAGAGTTCGATCTAGAGATTCGGGACAAAAAGGGGTGTGAAAATGTTGTTGCGGATCATTTGTCCCGGATCTCGTTGGAGGGTGTTGAAGACCCGAGTGAAATTAATGAACGGTTTCCCAATGAGCAATTGTTAGTTGTTTCTACTTTTGTTGCACCTTGGTATGCTCACTACGTGAATTATTTGGCCAAGGGTGCAATTCCGAATCATTGGACGAAGAAGAGACGACAACAATTTTTGAGTCAAGTAAAACAATATATTTGGGATGAACCGGATTTGTTCAAAATCGAACCCGATCAAGTGATAAGAAGGTGTGTTCCCGAAACTGAAGTTCTAGAGATTTTGACCCATGCTCATTCATCGGCATGTGGAGGGTATTTTAGTGGGAACAAGACGGGTTACCGGGTGTTATCATGTGGGTTTTATTGGCCTACAATTTTCAAAGATTCTTGCGAGTTTGCCCGGAATTGCATCAATTGTCAAAAAGTTGGAAGCATATCAAAGCGGGATGAAATGCCTATACAACCAATTTTGGTGGTTGAGGTGTTTGATGTTTGGGGAATAGATTTCATGGGTTCGTTTCCTAACTCGAATGGGTTCTTGTACATTTTGGTTGCGGTAGACTATGTTACGAAGTGGATAGAAGTCATCGCTACAAGGACCAATGACCATTCCGTGGTGTGTAAGTTTGTGCAATCCAACATTTTCGCTTGATTTGGTGTGCCAAGGGCAATAATAAGTGATGGTGGTTCACACTTTAAGAACTTTAATTTTGGGAAATTGTTAAAAAGATACAATGTGAACCACCGAGTAGCGACACCGTACCATCCGCAAACAAGTGGACAAGTTGAAGTGTCCAACCGTCAAATTAAAGAGATCCTCATGAAGATGGTAAGAACGGATAGAAAAGATTGGTCAAGCAAGCTTGACGATGCGTTGTGGGCATATCGGACGGCCTACAAAACTCCAATTGGTACTACCCCTTATCGGATGGTGTATGGAAAGGGGTGTCATCTACCAATGGAGTTAGCACATCGAGCGCTGTAACACCTCGAAAATTTTACGTCCAATAAAGTATTGACACGTGTCATAGGCTTTGAATGTGTGAAAACATACTTTAGAGGGACTAAAGTTGACAAACAGTGAAACTATGTGAATATAAGGGTCCAAAGTGTCAACAATGGATAAATAGGCTCTACAATAACCCTACATGGTGTTTATAATCTTAAACGGATAAATCATGGATCATACGAAGCGGAAAATGAAAGAAAGTGAGGAATTACAAACTACAGGGGCTAAATGTGTCAACATGTTGAAAGTATACCTCTGAGTGACCTTTTGGCAAACCCGAAGCTTTGTAATGGTAAAATATACTCACTAGAATATGTGGTAAAAATTTCATCAAGTTTCGTTATCGTATGAGAAAGTTATGATCAAAACCGTGCACGAAGGGTTAAATACGTTAACGTTGAATTTCGTGACTTTTCGAGTGAGCACAAAGTTAACCAAGGACCTACCCAAGTTTGTAAATGTCCCAAGGCCCTTAAAAGTCAGGTTTAAGGGTTAAGAGTGCAAAATAAATAGCCAAAACCACGTTACAAAGTACAAGGACTGAATTGTAATTGTTGGAAACTTGCTTAGCTGGTTAACAGCATGTACGCGGCCCGCGAGAGGCCCTTCGCGGCCCGCCTACAAGTGCCCAGCGACAAAATCAGCGACCAGGTGCCAGTTCAAGTCTGATTTCGAGTTGTAAACAGCTGGATCCGATACCTGAGCCTCACCAATGGATGTACATGCATTTAGGGGCACTTGGACTCATCTTAGAACACTTGTAGACTCTTGTGGCAGCCTCACATGAGATCAAAACTAGTTATAAAAGATCATTGAAGTTGCAAACCTAGAACACTTGCATTCACAAAAATTCACAAGACAACTTCTGGAGCTCTCTGGACATCAAGCCAACTTCCTAGTGATCTCTAAGCTTAATTAGGACCATTGTAAGTGTTCATAACCTTTTCTAATTCGTTGTAGCCTAGTTATTTAGCTATTAGTCAAACCATCATAATTTAAGTTTGACTTCGTGATTAAACGAATTTTGATCAGTCGTTTCTCGAATTGAAAGTACCTACAAGTTGGTATTTATGTGGGTAACAAACCCTTAAAAGGGTATTTTCAGATTCCCACTCTAAGTATGATTATTGTCGAGTCAAAGCTTATCTTAAAAAGTCAACAGAATGATTATTTTCAAATTTAAGCATGATTAGCAATGTAGGGTACATGCAACCTGTTTGATCATTAAAATAACTTGGTAATTAATGTAAGAACATGTCTCAACATGTTCATCTCGACAATTTTCAGTTTAAACCCGAATCGGAACCGAAAGTCGCATAAATTGACTTTTTCTTTGACTATCAGTTCTGATCCGTTCATGCATGTTTGAGATCTACCTTAGAACTTATTTTGGACCAAGTTTCATATATGTATAACTCTCTGAGATTGTACAACTTGGTTCAATACCTATCCGATTCATATGCATGTTTCCGATTTATGCTTAAAAGTGACTATTATGCCCTTTTGACTATAAAACGTGATTTTTGAAAAAGTGAAAGAGTAGAAACATTTGTTACTGATTTATAAACTTGCACCAAAAATTTGATATCAGTTTGAGGTCTAGATTAAGAGTTATGCTCATTGTCGTAATTTGAAAGCTTTATGTTAATTAAATGGCGTAATTAGCAAATAGCCTATTTAAACCCACTTTTTGATATCAAACTTTTTACCCACTGATGTTATATAATATTTTGGGATTTTTAAAGATTTTTATTTAATTTTTGGCTGAGCATAACATAGGTCTCTAAGTTTAATCCGGTTAATACCGATTTTGCCCTTTTAAGCCATAAAATGAGTTTTATAAATCCTTTTGACCCCAAACCTTTTTCTACTGATTTTATTTGACAAATAAAATATTTTGAGCATTCTGGAATTATAAAAATATCAGCTTTCTTTTAAAAACCCGGAAACGGCTCCAAATCGCCTTTTTAAGCGTTTTTAACGCATAGTATGTACTATAACCATATTAAACATATAAGGTTGATACCTACTGATGTTTTTAGTATATTTTTATAAAATAACAGTAAGTACAAGTTTTTGAACTCAGGTTTCCAGTTTTGACCTTTTTAGCCCTTGTGAAATTACCAAAATACCCCTAAGGTGCATAGTTTGGTTTTAAATGATAATTTTCACATATGGGTCATACCCTACTGTTATAACATGTTAAATTAAGTATATTTACTGTATAAACCACACCTGTAACTCAGATTTCTAATTTAACTCTTTTATAATCTTTTAAATGACCAAAATGCCCTTATGAGGCATAAGTTAAGTTTAAATTCAATTGGGGCATAATAGAAGATATCTTACTGATATTATAACATATTTAAGCCATATTATCTCAGGGAACTTGCATATGACTCTTATGGTTACCCGTAACGCCCTTTTCGCGCTCGGTTCGGTTTATGTAACTAGTTTGCATAAATTGACCGAAACGGGTCAAACCTTATCATTTTTATCTCAAAATCCAGAATGTATTTAGTATACCCATATTATACAAGTATTCAAACTTGTCGGGTCTAAATCACATTCTATCCGGTCTTCACTTAATCGTGCGTTTGAACCGTATCGTCCTTAACACTAGCCGGTCTAAGCTTAAGCTTAAATAAAGACCCGTTAGAAATCTTATAGGTTATTATAAACCTTTGTTCCAGAGTAAGAAGAACCAGTAAAAGCTACCTTCACTTGCTTATTGTGAATTATACTTTACTCAGGTAAATACTTTTAACTTATTTTCCCTATACGGGCTTGGGTTACGGTATATAGAATACCGCTTGATCGAGCATCAAATCTTACATCTTTGGGTGGTTAATTGAATAATTTGATCGGCTCGTTTAAACAGTCTTGTTCACTTAAAGCCTTTGGGGGGTTAATGACCATGTCCCGGATATCCTTGGCATCATCTTACGAGATGGCCACGACCTGAGCACGGGGTGTAGGCGTACACCTGTCAGTGTATAACTCTATAATGTGGTGTGTCTATTGATCTTTAACCCGGACAAGATCCGGGCTACTGAACGCACAAGTAACATGTAATTCGTTCACAAGATTATATTACATAATTATCCCAAGTTATAAAAATGTTTTGTGCCACGTGCATTCAAATCAATTTTCAACCCTTTTCAAAATGAGTCAGTTAAATTGTATTTACCAGTGTAAACTGACATATTTTTTCAAAAAGATTAAGTGCAGGTACTACTCGTACTAGGCTGGATGTCTTCTAGCGCGTCCACAATAAGTCTCGCAAGCTTGGATGACAATAAAGCTGTTGAACAATATCTTATTTTATTTTGATCCGCCTGTGGATCCGTTTCAACTATTTATGATATTTAATATTACACTTTATTAAAGTTGAAATGAATCTATCTTTGCTTCCGCTGTGCATTTATATATTGTGTTGTTTGTCTATGATGATACCAACTACGTCACTATACTCCCCACCGGGCCCACCGGTGACACGTGGAAAATAGGGGTGTGACAGGTTGGTATCAGAGCCAACTCTGAGTGAATTAAACACTAGCCTTTTGTGTTTAATCTCAGTTACACAATTGCACATTCCTCGATTCTCGAGTCTAGACAAAGAACTTAGGAATTTTCCAAATTTTTGGTTTTTATTTCTAAATTTGTCTTATATATATTTCTTGTTGTATCACTTGTTGTTTTTGACAGGTTCACAAAAATGCTGCCACGTATGAGAGGAAGAGGAAGGGGACAAGGAGCAGATGTAGCCCCAAACGACCACGAGGCCGGACCGTCACACCGGCGAACGCCTTCGGATCCCCAAAACACAGATGCTCAAGACCTTTGGAGGTCTCTTACTGAACCAGCGAGACGCTCAGTTTCACTGAGTACCTCCCCGTCTATCCCACACTCCTTTGGGCCTCATTCGGAGAATGAGCCCCACAACTCTCAACAGTCCTACATTCCCCTACTAGGACACAATTCACCCTTTGACCATCCATCACCCGTCTTCCAGGGTCAGTTCAACCCTGACGACTATTTAGGAGCAGCAGTGGGTTTTAACCCACTTGGACCAGAAGACCACTTTTCTGGTGGCAACCCGATGGACATCGATGAAGATACCGATCCTGCAATGCCACCATCAGGAACACCGAACCACCCCATCGAGATTTCAGATGGGTCACCGTTTATGGGATCACCTTACAATGGTCCCGACAGCTTTGAGGAGAACTTCAAGCAGTATGACTGGGCATTTACTCCCAGTTACCATAACTCTCCCCTGCACCAGCCACATCACTCTCCCCTGCACCAGCCACACCACTCTCCCTTGCACCAGCTTCAGCCCAACTCTCCCCTGCATCAGCTACAGCAGCAGCAGCAGCAGCAGAATCCTTCTGAGGATTCTCGACTTGTCGCGGTCACTCCGCCGCCACCACCACCTCAGCTTCAACCTCCCTCGCCTCCGAGGCGAAGGAGAACGACAGTGCGAATGTCCGCACGAGGGGGAATACGCATCAGCACCCCTCCACATTCAGGTGGCAGCCGGTACTCACCTGTCCACGAAGAACCAGAGATGGGAGAATCCTCACACCCCGTCTCTGAAGTAGTCTCTGTGCCTGTCGCGCCACAGCCGCCATTGGGTTTTGGAGACCCAATTCCCACTTACACTGGAGCTGCAGCATTCAATCCCTTCGAGCAGCAGATCCACACAGGTTACAACTTTACAGAAGATCCCTACTGGGTAGCGGCAAACTCTCTCCAACCGGGAGGTTCTTACGGAGGTCCCTGGGCTACGGGACACTCGACCTATGGATACCCATCATATGGGTATCAGTAGTCACAGCCTCCTCAACCTCCGCATTATCAACCACAGCCTCCTCAACCTCCACATTATCAGCAACCACCTCAGGCGCCGACGATGTCACCGCCACAATTTCAAGAAATCCTTCATGAGATACATGAGGTGCGACAAGAGATGCGGCATGAGTTGCGGGAAGATCGGAGACACAACCGGGGGATGTTTAAGAAGATGGTGGATTTGATCAAGGGAAAAAGAAAGAAGGGTCACTGAATCCTTTGTTTGTTTGGTTATCTTAGTATGGTACTCATGTCCCTGCGTGGACATATATTTATTTCTGTACTCTACCCCTGCGTGGGTATTTCCTTTCTGTTCTGCCCCTGCGTGGGCATGTTTTTCTATTTTGACCCCTGCGTGGGTTTGTTTTGTTAGTTGGCCCCTGCGTGGGCATGTTGTTTGTGTAAAAGTCCCGTTTAGGGCAAACTCGTACTAGTTTAATTTTTTTTATTGAAATGGTTGATTTAAGTTTTTCATTTTAAAGTATGCATGAATATAATATATGATTAAATGAAAAATAACATTTATTATTTTAATTTACCATTTTAATAATAAGAATCTTAAAAAGGTAAAACCTAGCTTGAATGTCATATTAAAGACCTGGCCAATATGGTAGAACCTGTTTAAAAAGATTCAAATCTCTGTTAACATCTGCAAATATGTTAACATTCTTGGCTAGTGTGATCCGCGAAATCACACATGTCACCCTTTTTATTAAATTACCCAAATTATATTTTTATATATAATTAATTGTGACAAAATGCCTACGGGTTATAATTAATGTCATATAAAACAAAAGGCAGCCGTAGTTTATAAACTCCCTGCCAAGAAAAGGATTGATTTCTCTTAATTATTCAAATCTTAATCCTATAACATCTAAATTTGTAATTTAGAAATTTGTCTACGTGACTAGGCTTATTATGCCAATATTATATTTCATTCTAAAAAGATTACTAGTAAAAATCCTGAATGAAATTATTTAACAAATTAACTAATATGGCTTTTATTTACCATGGTTAATAAATCGTCAAGGACGATAATACTGTTTAGGCTTCTAAATAGACCTTGTCCTTATTTCTTTATGTAGAAATTAAAACTACATGGCTAAGTCTGAAGAAATAAACAGTCGTCCAGAGGAAAACCCTGACAATGCTAAAATATTAGTAACTGGTGCGGAGCTGAAAGCATTAGTAAACGATGCTGTTATCGAAGCACTAAATAGACAGTATAGTGAAACAAGCGGGACCCGAAGTAGGACCCGATCCGCACCACATTCCAAGCCAAAAGTTCACTCGGAGGGTCATAGCAAACCACCCTCTAAGAAAAATGAACCTAAGAAAGATGAGCCCAAGAAGGATGATGATCGACATTCATCTAATCACAACAGTGTTCCCTCAAAGAGGATGGTGTTTGATGCCAAACCGCATACCAAGTCCTGTACTTACAAGTACTTCGTTTCTTGTAAACCCAGAGACTTTACTGGAGAGAAAGGAGCGGTCGACTGCATGACCTGGTTGGACGAAATGGATACGGTTGTGGACATCAGCGGTTGTGCTGAAAGGGATGTAGTGAAATACGTATCCCAGTCGTTCAAGGGAGAAGCACTGGCGTGGTGGAAGTCACTCATACAAGCTGCTGGAAAGATCCCACTTTACAACTTGTCATGGGATCAGTTCGTTGCTCTTGTTAAAGAGAATTATTGCCCGCAGCACGAAGTTGAGAGAATCGAATCAGACTTCTTATTGTTAGTGATGAAGAACTTAGACTGCCAGGCATACCTCACCACTTTCAATACCCTATCTAGGTTGGTTCCTTACTTGGTAACCCTAGAGCCTAAGAGGATTGCTCGCTTCATCGGGGGTTTAGCCCCAGAGATTAAAGCTAGTGTTAAGGCATCAAGGCCTGCTACCTTCAGATCAGCAGCTGATCTATCTCTATCTCTCACCTTGGACGTAGTCAGGTTGAGAGCACTCAGGAATTCAGAAGAGAACAAAAGGAAGCGTGAGGACGATACCTCACGAAGATCAGGTAAGAAACACCGAGGAAATGACGACCACAAGAAAGGGTCGGGATCTAAGAGAGATGGGCAACAATCGGGGGATAAGCCCAAATGTAAAACTTGCAAGAAGAACCATTTTGGGAAATGTCGATTTGAGTCAAAATCCCAGTCTCACACGAGATCCTGTGGGATTTGCAAATCTACGGATCATAAGACTTTGGAGTGTAAGAAGCTGAAAGATGCAACATGTTATGGTTGCAACGAAAAAGGGCACATTAAGTCTAATTGCCCAAAGAACACCAGGAAAGCCGAGGATGGGAAGAAGACCAATGCGAGGGTCTTCAAGATGGACGCTAAGGAAGCTGTTCAGGATGACAACGTGATCACATGTACTTTTCTCGTAAATGATGTTTTTGCTAGAGTATTGTTTGATTCTGGAGCAGATAAGTCCTTTGTAGATAATAAGTTTTGTGAGTTGTTGAAACTACCTGTAAAACCCTTAAGTGTGAAATATGAGGTGGAATTAGCTGATGGAACCATAGAAACCGCCTCAACTGTTTTAGATGGATGTGTTATATCCATTAGGAATCACTCTTTTCCTTTGTCCTTACTTCCCTTTAAGCTAGCCGGCTTTGACATAGTGATAGGCATGGATTGGTTATCGCATAACCAAGCCCAGATTGTGTGCAATAGAAAGCAAGTGGTAGTCAAAACTCCGTCTGGTGAGTCACTTACCATTCAGGGGGATACCCAACATGGATTGCCTGAGCAAGTGTCCATGCTCAAGGCATCCAGATGTCTGTAGAAGGGTTGTGTCATTTATATGGCACAAGTTACTATTGATGAGCAAAAGCCCAAGATTGAAGACATCCCTGTCATTTCAGAATATCCTGAAGTTTTTCCCGAAGAACTACCTGGTTTACCACCAGATAGGCAAGTGGAATTCCGAATTGACATCATCCCTGGTGCTGCACCAGTAGCAAGAGCACCCTATAGGTTAGCACCAACGGAGATGAAGGAGTTAAGGACGCAGTTAGACGATCTGCTAGCCAAAGGTTTTATTAGACCTAGTTCGTCTCCTTGGGAGCGCCGATCGGCATCGATTACCGTGAGCTTAATAAAGTCACTATCAAGAACAGGTATCCTTTGCCCAGGATCGATGATCTATTCGATCAATTGCAAGGAGCAAGCTACTTCTCTAATATCGACTTGAGGTCAGGCTATCATCAGTTGAAGGTCAAGGATGAAGATGTGCACAAAACTGCATTTAGGACTCGTTATGGACATTACGAGTTCCTAGTGATGCCTTTTGGGCTCACTAATGCGCCGGCCGCATTGATGGATCTCATGAATCGTGTCTGCAAGCCTTACTTAGATAAGTTTGTCATCGTCTTCATTGACGACATTCTCATCTATTCAAAGAGCCAAGCTGATCACGAGAGACACCTTCGTTGTATTCTCAAACTTCTACACCAAGAGAAACTCTACGCCAAATTTTCGAAGTGCGAATTTTGGCTTCGAGAAGTCCAATTCCTTGGGCATGTGGTAAGTGAGCGTGGAATCCAAGTGGATCCCGCTAAAGTAGAAGCAGTTATGAATTGGCAAGAGCCAAAGATGCCTACTGAAATTCGTAGCTTTCTGGGTTTAGCAGGATATTATAGGCGTTTTATCGAAAACTTCTCAAGGATTGCTGCGCCCCTAACTTCGTTGACACGTAAGAAGGTTAAGTTTGATTGGGGCCCTAAGCAGCAGGAATCCTTTGACATTTTGAAGAAAAAGTTGAGCAATGCACCAGTATTAACATTGCCAGATGGTATAGAAGAATTTGTGGTGTATTGTGATGCATCACACACTGGTATGGGCTGTGTACTCATGCAGAAAGGCAAGGTGTCACACCCCAATTTTCCACGTGTCACCGGTGGGCCCGGTGGGGAGTATAGTGACGTAGTTGATATCATCATAGTCAAACAACACAATATTTAAATGCACAGCGGAAGCAAAAGATAAATATATTACAAACCGATATAAAGTAATATCAAGTATTACAAACGGAATGTAAAGGATCCACAGGCGGATCAAAAAAATAAAATGAATCATTTGTCCAACAGACTTTAAGGCGTCCAAGCTTGCGAGACTTATTGTGGACGCTAGAAGACAGCCAGCCTATTACGAGTAGTACCTGCACTTAACCTTTTGGAAAATACGTCAGTTTACACTGGTAAATACAATTTAACTGACTCATTTTGAAAAGGGTTGAAAATTGATTTGAATGCACGTGGCACAAAACATTTTATAACTTGGGATAATTATTTAATATTATAATCTTGTGAACGAATTACATGTTACTTGTGCGTTCAGTAGCCCGGATCTTGTCCGGGTTAAAGGTCAATAGACCCACCACAATATTGAGTTATACACTGACAGGTGTACGCCTACACCCCGTGCTCAGGTCGTGGCCATTTCGTAAAATGATTCCAGGGATATCCGGGTGTCACGGCCCTTGGCCCCGGTTTGACCTGGTCTAGAGCCGCGAGACAGGAAATCTGATGGTATCTAATTAAGTGATAGCGGAAGTCTTTTTAAACAGGATCGATTAATACTAAAACTGCTCGTTTATATATAATATAGGGATAAATCCCATAATTTACAATAAAGTGATTTCGCTGGGAAATCTTTATTTCTCAAAACATGTTTCTTTATTTATTTACATTGAGCCACTTTTCTAAGCTGGTAGTGCTTCATGGAACTTTTCCTTTGCTCACAACAAATTACCTGAAACATGTTTGAAAAAGGTTTTGTCAGCAGGGAAATACTGAGTGAATCATTCAGTTTTACTAAAATGACCCGTTTGTTATAATTCACAGTATTAAGAGATTACAATGTTTCTGATATCAAACCAACTACCCACAGTATTTGTCACTCGACTCTTTTCGGTGACTGTGGTCATATCACCATTGGCTGCCCCAATGAATGACGGTTATCACTAAATTTAGGTTCGCCCACCTAAAGTGATAAAACTGCAATACTGTGCACAATACCCCACATACCGGCTGTAATTTGGTGATTACATAAACTTAATCACTGTAATTATAACCTTTGAAAATAAACATGATTTTTAAAAGTAATTTGATAAAAAGAGAATGACTCACATTGTAGATTTAACGAGCAGAGTATAAGCTTACTGATTAGCCCTGATTAACCTAATTTTAAATAACAATGCACACACACAAACAGGTTAGTAACTAATACAGCAGTTACGACAATTCACGAGATTAAACCCTCACAATGATTTATTAGTGCAATACTTAAAAATTCAGCGGATTCACAACGAATGACAGAGTATAGTCCGAATTCGAGTAGTACTCAAACATTCAAGTCGAAATCACGATGAATTAACAAAGTATAAACTCAATTTGAGCGGCACTTAAACAATCATTGGATAGTTATAATCGATCGGACGTTGAATCGTAATAGCGATCGAGTTATTACCCTGATTGCGGCAGCGTTTCGAGATTAGTGTGTGTTTTGTGGACTGTTTCTGTTATAACTCAGCCTACGTAAACCGAATTTACATCGTTTCAAAGACAAAATTCAAGTCCCAATGCCCTGTATTTATACCCCAAAAATGTCCCCCCTCGCGCCACGCGAAAGGATCTCTTGTGCGCGTCGCGTGGCGCGAGAGACCCTAGTCTAGCATAGGGTGGGTTCGTGTCCAGGTAGCTTGGGTGAGTTGGTTTCGTGTTATTTTAAATTTTTGACAGCAAACTGTAAGGATATTACTGACTAGGGTTTACCCCCCCCCCCCTGAGTTTTAGGGGCCCTGATCCTGATTCCGATTGTTCTGAAAATTTTAGGGTTAGTGCAGAATTACTTGGGTTTCTCAATTAAGGTTTTCTTAATAGATAATTAACCTACTAAGTATTAATTTTAGTGAGAGTTGTTACACCGGGACATAGTCATTAACCCCCCAAAGGCTTTAAGTGAACAAGACTGTTTAAACGAGCCGATCAAATTATTCAATTAACCACCCAACGATGTAAGATTTGATGCTCGATCAAGCGGTATTCTATATACCGTAACCCAAGCCCGTATAGGGAAAATAAGTTAAAAGTATTTACCTGAGCTAAATATAAATTTAATCCCAGCCGTATACCACCAAGCAAGTACAGATAGCTTTTACTGGGCTCCTAAATCTGGAACGAAGGTTTTTAATAACCTATTAGATTCCTAACGGGTCTTTAATTAAGCCTAAGCTTAGACCGGTTAACTTTCACAAGGAAGACACGGTCAGACGCATGATAAAGCAAGACCGGTTTAGAATGTGGTTTTGACCCGACAAGCTTGTATGCTTGTTTAATATGGGTAACTTAAACACATTCTGGATTTTGAGACAAAAATGATATGGTTTGACCCGCTTCGGATAAAACATCCCAATGGTTTTAAAAGAGGTATAGAATTGCCCTAAAAGGGACTTAAAAGAAATGATGTTGTCCTCAAAGGGACCAAAAGATAAATATCGTTATAAAGACTTTTAAGGAAACGATCTTCAGTAAAAGGAGTCTCTTCTTCATTTTAGTTCTGAATGTCATCTCCTTGGTCGTACGTTAATCCTAGTCGCAACACGAAGCTTGGCCTTTCCTAGGCTTCAAATGGGGAGAATTTCCATTACAGCTTCTTGCTTGGCGACATATTAAAATATAATCGAAGGTAATAATCTTCCGAATAGGGACGAGAGTATTCCTATGTTAAGTCTAGACTCAGAAGGTCAAAGGATGTGCTATCGTGTCATTGAGATTAAACACAAAAAGCTAGTGTTTAATTCACTCAATGTTGGCTCTGATACCAACCTGTCACACCCCAATTTTCCACGTGTCACCGGTGGGCCCGGTGGGGAGTATAGTGACGTAGTTGATATCATCATAGTCAAACAACACAATATTTAAATGCACAGTGGAAGCAAAAGATAAATATATTACAAACCGATATAAAGTAATATCAAGTATTACAAACGGAATGTAAAGGATCCACAGGCGGATCAAAAAAATAAAATGAATCATTTGTCCAACAGACTTTAAGGCGTCCAAGCTTGCGAGACTTATTGTGGACGCTAGAAGACAGCCAGCCTATTACGAGTAGTACCTGCACTTAACCTTTTGGAAAATACGTCAGTTTACACTAGTAAATACAATTTAACTGACTCATTTTGAAAAGGGTTGAAAATTGATTTGAATGCACGTGGCACAAAACATTTTATAACTTGGGATAATTATTTAATATTATAATCTTGTGAACGAATTACATGTTACTTGTGCGTTCAGTAGCCCGGATCTTGTCCGGGTTAAAGGTCAATAGACCCACCACAATATTGAGTTATACACTGACAGGTGTACGCCTACACCCCGTGCTCAGGTCGTGGCCATTTCATAAAATGATGTCAGGGATATCCGGGACATGGTCATTAACCCCCCAAAGGCTTTAAGTGAACAAGACTGTTTAAACGAGCCGATCAAATTATTCAATTAACCACCCAACGATGTAAGATTTGATGCTCGATCAAGCGGTATTCTATATACCGTAACCCAAGCCCATATAGGGAAAATAAGTTAAAAGTATTTACCTGAGCTAAATATAAATTTAATCCCAGCCGTATACCACCAAGCAAGTACAGATAGCTTTTACTGGGCTCCTAAATCTGGAACGAAGGTTTTTAATAACCTATTAGATTCCTAACGGGTCTTTAATTAAGCCTAAGCTTAGACCGGTTAACTTTCACAAGGAAGACACGGTCAGACGCATGATAAAGCAAGACCGGTTTAGAATGTGGTTTTGACCCAACAAGCTTGTATGCTTGTTTAATATGGGTAACTTAAACACATTCTGGATTTTGAGACAAAAATGATATGGTTTGACCCGCTTCGGCTAATATATGCGAACTAGTCACATAAGTCGATCCGAACGCGACAAGTGCGTAACGAGTAACCAAAAGAGTCATATACAGGTTTCCTAAGTTAATATGCCTTTAATATGTTGTGATATCAGTAGGATATCTTCCATTATGCCCAAAACGAGTTTAATCTCAAAATAAGCCCCGTAGGGGTATTTTGGTCATTTTAAAGATTATAAAAGAGTTTATTTATAAATCTGAGTTACAGGTCTGATTTATACAGTAATTACACTTAATTTACATGTTATCACAGTAGGGTATGACCTATATGTGAAACTTATCATTTAAAACCAAACTATGCCCCTTAGGGGTATTTTGGTAATTTCACTTAGGCTAAAAAGGTCAAAACTGGAAACCTGAGTTTAAAAACTTTTACTTACTGTTAATATATAAAAATATACTAAAATATATCAGTAGGTATCAACCTTATATGTTTAATATGGTCTTAGCACATACTATGCGTTAAAAACGCTTAAAAGGACGATTTGGAGCCATTTCCGGGTTTTCAAAGAAAAGCTGATATTTTTATAATTCCAAAAGGCTCAAAATATTGTATTTATCGAATAAAATCAGTAGAAAAAGGTTTGGGGTCAAAAGGATTTGTAAAACTCATTTTATGGCTTAAAAGGGCAAAACCGTCATAACCCGAATCAACCTAGAGACCTATGTTATGCTCAGCCAAAAATTAAATAAAAATCTTCAAAAATCCCAAAATATTATATTACATCAGTGGGTAAAAAGTTTGATATCAAAAAGTGGGTTTAAATAGGCTATACGCTAATTACGCCAATTAATTAACATAAAGCTTTCAAATTACGCTAATGAGCATAACTTTTAATCTAGACCTCAAACTGATATCAAATTTTAGGTGCAAGTTTATAAATCAGTAACTAAGGTTTCTACTCTTTCACTTTTTCAAAAATCACGTTTTAAGGTCAAAAGGGCATAACGGTCAACATTTAGGCATTTAACGGAAACATGCATGAACTAGGATTTCTATGGAACCAAGTTGTATAACCTCGGAGGGTTATACTAACTTATAATATGGTCCTAATGGAATCCTAAGGCATATCTAAACTAAGCTAAATCGGGTCAGAACTGAAAGTCAAAGCAAAAGTCAACTTTTGCGACTTTCGGTTCCGAACCGAGCCTATACTTAGAATTGTCGGGTTGAACATGCTTAGACATGTTCAATTAATAATTACCAAGTTATTAATATGATAAAACTGATTTTATGGCTTCTATATTAATAGTTATGTATTTATTTAAAACTAACCTGTTTGACTTTCATTTGACCCGACAATTTAACTAAGTAATCGTGGTAATTAGGAGGCGCCCTTTTGAGGGTTAATTACCTACCTAATTACGGTCACGTAGCCATGTTCGTTACGAACCATGGCTTAGCCATTTAAAAGTCAAAGCGTTTATCGAAACGCTTGACTTTTCGGCTTTAACCGCTAAATAATTAAACTAAACACGAAAGGGGACTTACAAAGGGTCCAAGGGACTCAAGGAGGTTCTCAAAAAGGTTCAAGATCCTCACAACTCAGAGAATAGATCAGATTAGAAGGAGATGTGCAAATGAGAGCCAAACATTCAATGGGTATTTATAGGATTTTGAGGACCGTTAGGATCGTTCCTCGATAAATGTGATCAAATCTGGACCGTACACCTTTACCCCTTGTTTTAGCAATCTATGGGCTGCCCAAGGACTGAAGAAAACCATTTTCAATTGATTAAAACAGCTGTAACAGCTGGTAACAGCTGGAAATCAAGTTTCAGAAATGGCAGTTTTGGTCCCTGCATGCTTCTAGCCCCTTTCTGATGCGTTTGAGGCCTGTTAAACCATCTTTAAGCCTCTACAATGATGCCTAAACATGAGGGACATGAAACATGCTCAAAAACATGTCGGATGTCGGTCCGTTTGGCCGTACGGTCACGTTGTTCGTCTAATTACGACGAAACACGAACGGACGCGAAAAACGGTCCAAATTACGCGACGAATGAAATTTTATCTAGGCGATCACTAAAATAAAATATTTTAGTGCTTACATAAACTTTTGGATGTCCGGATATATTCAGAACGTAAGATATGCGCGAAAATGCAAACTTGTGCACTTTTTGACACTTTTAGTCCCTGCTTGACATAAAAGTTTATTTTTGCGCACCGAACACCTCTAATCCTATATCTAAGCTGTAGAAATGATAATTAGGGCATGTTTAACTCATGGACAATTTCCGGAAGGTCCGTTACCATACGAATCGACATACTTTTGCAGTTGACGCAAATAGTCCTTAAATTGCGCAAAGTAGCGCGAAATGCCGTTTAATGTTATACAAGCCTTCCATGGCCCATATTTATCCTTCCCAAGCATATACTTAAATATTAATATGCTCTCGCTCGCTTAGATGGTCACCGAAAGGCATAGATTCAAAAGTTGACGCTTTAGGTCCCTCTATTGCGCAAACTTGCGCATCTCATCATTTAATAGCATTGAAGCCTCATCTAATCCATATTAGACATTCTTGAAAGTATTATTAAACATCACGATGCTTCGGATTCGCTAAAAGGTCATTCAGAGGTATAATTAAACATATTGACACTTTTAGCCCCTCTAACTTGCAAAGTTGCGCGTAACTTTACTTATAGGCATAAAAACCTTAGATGGCCATTATTTGGCATTCCCGAGAGTATAATTAAATATTATTAAGCTCTCGGTTTGTTAGAAGGTCACTCAGAGGTAAGAATTAACATGTTGACGCTTTTAACCCTTTATTGCGCAAACTTTCAATTAATTACGCAAACGACTACACTTATTCATCAAGTGGCACATTTGTGAATATAAACATCGTGAGAGGTTATTTGGAAACTTATTTTAGGTATGCTAACACTTCCAGTCCTTTTATTATCAAAGTTTTTTGATTTTTCGAAAAATTAGTCCCTTAAATTCAACATTGGACTTTATTAGGGTTTATTACACGTGTCAATACATCATTGGACGTGATTTTACGAGGTGTTACATCCTCACCCCCTTAAAAGAAATCTCGACCTCGAGATTTGCTAAAATGCTGGAAGTACTTTTTGTCACATAACGGACTTAAATTCTATAACATATCTGGAGTCTCTCCAAGCTCCCAAAGTGACCTTTATATTTGGTACATGTATCCTTTTGGAGCTTCTTAACCTGTCGATCCTCAATCGATATAGGTTGCTCATCATATCATTAATCTGCATGTTATTATGTGATAGTGCTTCTTGACTTATTGGTGAAAACACAGCCTTAAGTCATTAGTGTGCAATGTATTGCGAGCTCCGCCAAGCTCCTTAAATAGGTTGTAGCTTATAAGCTATTTGATCTTGATACATTCGATTTCCTTCGAATGATTCTATATATTCAGAGCTTAACTAGCCTGATAATGTAACAAACTGGTACACCCTTCAGGGTGATATCTTTTGTTGAACCTTATTCCTTAACAAGAACTTAGGAGGGTTGCTATTCTCATTAATCTTTGATTTTCTGCCAAAACTGGCAACTTACAGATGATCATGGATTTGTATGATCCTATTCGTTGTTTTCAAGGCAACTTTCAGATCCTGATGATTGGACGTACCAATCTTCTATTTAACAATAGATATTCAATATTCCATCTAAGCAAGGTCTCCAAAGGAGCAGCCTTGATACTTATACATCAACTATTATAGAAAAGCTTATCTCAATGTGAAATGGTTATTCCAACCATTACTTAAAACTAATCTTAAGGGATAGTTAATCCTCACAGTTAGTCGAACAAATCGACGATCCTGGGCAGCTGATGGCAATTCTTAATTGTTGCCCTATCAAGGTTGCGGTAATCAATGCATAAGCAGAATGAACCGTCTTTCTTAATTAACTACCAAATCCTCAGGATATTGAGTTAGGCTATATGAATCCTCTATTTTAAAACTTACTTAATCAGGGTTTCGATTCTTCCAATGGTGGTACTAGCCGTCTTGGAGATTTCATAAGAATACAACCCTAAATGGGATATAAATCTTAATTCTACCTGCCTCTCAGGAGGTAAACAGGGTAATCAAGATACAATGAGGTTACAGAGATTTTCCAAATCTCAGGCTCCAGTTCATCTGTCATATTCTGTGTCAGATAAGTGACACATTTATGTCACAAGTCCATGAATTCCTTAATCGGGAACATTTACTTTGGCAATTCCATTCTGGATATCTTCCTTGAATACCATTAGTTGACTTTAGAACCATATGACTATTAGAATATCCTTGCGGTTCCATGCATTAAACCTCCATACTGATCAGGCATGGAAGCAATCTATGGAACATATTAAGATACACCAATCCTCATGTGGCGCGTTTATCATACCATCTGGTATTCGCAATCGATAGAGATCAAAGAGATATCAACTATACACGCTGACGTACTTCTTCTAGAGAGAGGGTACTTCTAGAATTCCATGATTAGAGATTTCTAACAGGAACAGAAGAAATGGTTCTTATGATTTTGCTTGTAAGTTTTACCTTACACTTACTATCTGGGGTTCTTACGGGAAAGATTAAAAGTTTGCTAAGCTTATGGTTTTATGAGAGACTTAGCAGTACCTGCAACCAAACGTAACTCCTAGCCATAAAATCACCATAATGGATTTATCTGGTGTCATTATTAATGTGAGCTGCCTCTAATCATACATCAGGAGGGCTAAACGCCTCCATTCTTAAACCTTTTAAACTTAGCTATAAAACCTTTGACAAATTGTAGGGCAATCTCGGCCTCGACTGATTATTTCTTAATCTATAAAACGTGAGTTGTTGAGGTGGATCCATAATGGATTCATAATAAGCAGGCTTTGAAATCTTAATGTGGCCTCTTATTGCCGATGCTAAATCATAATATATATATATATATATAGTGCATTATGCTTAAATTCTAGGTTAACCGAATAAGGGCACTATTTCCATCAATGAACCAAGGTCTGCAGCACACTGCCGATAGTTTATAAATCTTATGGGGGAGTCGGAAAATTATTACTCAATCTTTTCCTATTCCGTGACGCGTATAATAGGTTTTCTAATAAGGTCCTTAAAACTTGGACCATCCCATAATGTATAGGAGGATCTTTCTTGTGGATTTCATTAATGTCCTCACTAATCAAGGGTATTACCATCGAATGATTGTGATGTATACCTTACCATGTTCTTTCTAGTATAACCACTGATATACTTAATGGTTTCTACTTCATCCTTTCTAGTGTTTAGTCAACATAAGCAAGCCAAGAGTAACCAAAACATAGAGGTAAAATCTTGGATTCTAATACTTAGTCAACATAAGGAGGATAAGTAGGTGACTTATAGTAAGAAGTAAGGAAGTTATTGTACATGTGCTTATATTTAATCAAAATAGAAATTTCACAAACTAGGCACCTAGCTCGGTTGGCTAGGCGCGCGAAAGGGTGTGGCCTAGACCCAGGTTCGATTCCGGGGACGGCCGGTTCCACCATTTTTTTATGTTGTTTAATATTAATTAAACGTACGGATACATGTAATTATGAGGGTTGTCTCATAAGGAGTCTTGATAACTACTTGTTTCTTATTATACACAATATGGGCTTGATTTTCAAGACAACCAATCGATTTTTATCACTATATTGAGTCCTTATACTTTAACGGAAACTAGGACATCGGACGAATGATTCCTAATGGATATAAAACATCCATCTAATATTGCTGAAGTAGTCTCTGAGGTACTATCCACCAATTTTACTTTATACTTAACGCTTAGAGTTTTAACAGGCAGATTTAATGATTTACAAAATCTATTGTCTACGAAAGACTTATCTGAACCTGAATCAATAATACTCTAGCATGAGCGTTATTGATAAAGAAAGTACCTGTTGTGACATTGTCATCCTGAATAGCCTTTTGAGCGTCCATTTGAGAGCTCCCAGCTTTGGTCTCCTTAGCCTCCCCAGGCTTCTTGGTTTTATTTGGGCAATTTGTCTTGATGTGCCCTATTTCATTGCAACCATAGCAGGTTGCGTCCTTTATGTCATGGCACTCCAAGGTCTTGTGCCCTTTCTTGTTACAAATCCCACAAGGCCTAGCTTGTGACTCCAGAGTGCATTTCCTTTTAGTTGCCTTCTTTGGGCAGCGGTTAATTATGTGCCCCCTCTCGCCACAATCATAGCATGTGGCGTCCTTCAAGTCCTTGCACTCATGGGTCTTGTGATCCATCTCCTTGCAGATGACACATCCCCCGGTCTGCTCATAGAAACATTTTCCGAAATGCTTCTTCTTGCAGGTTTTACATTTGGGTTTTGCCTCCTTTGGTTTGGACTGGTTATAGTTCGAACCGGTCTTACCCTTTTTACAACATTTATTTGGGGTATCATCGCACTTTCGCTTATGATCCTTCAACACACGGTCCACAACGTTGTTTACGGCTGTATCTATCATAGCCTGTAACTCGGTGCTTGTTAAGTTCAGTCTTGCATCATCATTCTGATCAACTAGACGATTGTAAGCTTCAGAGGAGTCAGCCATGGTGAAGCTTTGAAGGCTACAAACCAAGTAGTAATAAATTGGTTTAATTATATAGCGAATTGTCGAACTTGATAATTAAGTAGCCATGGTGCGAATAAACCATATGGGCCAACAGATAGTATTTAATTTATTTGATTATGTTTGCCTAAGTTTTTAAATAAACCATCTTTGGCGTTTAAACGGAATATAATCCTTCATATTTACTAGACAGGGGACATAAGTCACGACTGTCAATGTCATACTGACATCTTATATAGCACAACGGCTTGTTCCAAAGGACTTTTCGATGGCACAGATGCCTTGTCACTAGGGAAATTTTAAAACATAATCAATGATTCCTTTGGATCGGAAAATTTCATAATTCATTGTCTTGACAAGAAGTTATGAAATAAAACTATCGTTTTCATGTATGCATCTTTGTCCGTAGGTATACATCCCAGGTGGATGTTTAGATGTGTACATCATGTTCGACGTTTATTAGCCATGATTCCTATTGATTATATAGGCTAAATAAAGGGTTTGGAAGTTCCTAATATAAAGATGACAATCGTGATTTTATCGTATCACTGTTGTCGGGAGTGTTAACACGTTTTCAGATGTTAACAAGAATCTGAATCTCTTTTTAAACAGGTTTTACCATCTTAGCTAGGTCTTCAATGACATTCAAGCTAGGTCAAACCTTTTAAGATTCTCTTTAATATTTAAACCGGCAGGAAAGGAATGATATTATTTTCATTCAGGATTTTTATTATAATTATCCTGACTTTAATTAAAATATAACTATAGCACAAAAAGTCAAGTCACAAGGACATCTTTAAATTATAAACCATGATTTTGTAGAATCAAGGTATTTAGGCTTGAACGTGTCCACGCCTTTTCTTGACAGGGAGTTGTAGGCTACGACTGTCTTTAGTCTCAGAGGACGTTAATTATAGCCCGTAGGCATTATATCCCTAAAGGATGTTTAAATCACAAAATAAGAAAGGATTTCGGGAGAATCCAGTATAAGGATGATTTGTGTGACTTTATCGAACCACGTCTGCCAGAAAAGTTAATATGTTACAGATGTTAACAAGGATGTGAATCTCTTGAATAGGTCCTACCATCTTGGCCTCGTCATACAGGCTAGGTTTACCTTTAAGATTCCTTTTTAATAATTAACGCAGAACAATCCTAACTCGGGATGTTAATAAGGATCTGAACCTAAATTGAGGAACTGCCATCTTGGCCGGGTCTTAATAATGACACGAGGCTAGGTCTTGTCCTTTTTAGATTTTTCCATTTTATTATAATGGTAGATCTTATAACAGAAATGTTATTTTAATTTATTTCATATATTATATTCATATATAATGATATAAATGAAATTTAGATAAAACATCCCAATGGTTTTAAAAGAGGTATAGAATTGCCCTAAAAGGGACTTAAAAGAAATGATGTTGTCCTCAAAGGGACCAAAAGATAAATATCGTTATAAAGACTTTTAAGGAAACGATCTTCAGTAAAAGGAGTCTCTTCTTCATTTTAGTTCTGAATGTCATCTCCTTGGTCGTACGTTAATCCTAGTCGCAACACGAAGCTTGGCCTTTCCTAGGCTTCAAATGGGGAGAATTTCCATTACAGCTTCTTGCTTGGCGACATATTAAAATATAATCGAAGGTAATAATCTTCCGAATAGGGACGAGAGTATTCCTATGTTAAGTCTAGACTCAGAAGGTCAAAGGATGTGCTATCGTGTCATTGAGATTAAACACAAAAAGCTAGTGTTTAATTCACTCAATGTTGGCTCTGATACCAACCTGTCACACCCCAATTTTCCACGTGTCACCGGTGGGCCCGGTGGGGAGTATAGTGACGTAGTTGATATCATCATAGTCAAACAACACAATATTTAAATGCACAGTGGAAGCAAAAGATAAATATATTACAAACCGATATAAAGTAATATCAAGTATTACAAACGGAATGTAAAGGATCCACAGGCGGATCAAAAAAATAAAATGAATCATTTGTCCAACAGACTTTAAGGCGTCCAAGCTTGCGAGACTTATTGTGGACGCTAGAAGACAGCCAGCCTATTACGAGTAGTACCTGCACTTAACCTTTTGGAAAATACGTCAGTTTACACTAGTAAATACAATTTAACTGACTCATTTTGAAAAGGGTTGAAAATTGATTTGAATGCACGTGGCACAAAACATTTTATAACTTGGGATAATTATTTAATATTATAATCTTGTGAACGAATTACATGTTACTTGTGCGTTCAGTAGCCCGGATCTTGTCCGGGTTAAAGGTCAATAGACCCACCACAATATTGAGTTATACACTGACAGGTGTACGCCTACACCCCGTGCTCAGGTCGTGGCCATTTCATAAAATGATGTCAGGGATATCCGGGACATGGTCATTAACCCCCAAAGGCTTTAAGTGAACAAGACTGTTTAAACGAGCCGATCAAATTATTCAATTAACCACCCAACGATGTAAGATTTGATGCTCGATCAAGCGGTATTCTATATACCGTAACCCAAGCCCATATAGGGAAAATAAGTTAAAAGTATTTACCTGAGCTAAATATAAATTTAATCCCAGCCGTATACCACCAAGCAAGTACAGATAGCTTTTACTGGGCTCCTAAATCTGGAACGAAGGTTTTTAATAACCTATTAGATTCCTAACGGGTCTTTAATTAAGCCTAAGCTTAGACCGGTTAACTTTCACAAGGAAGACACGGTCAGACGCATGATAAAGCAAGACCGGTTTAGAATGTGGTTTTGACCCAACAAGCTTGTATGCTTGTTCAATATGGGTAACTTAAACACATTCTGGATTTTGAGACAAAAATGATATGGTTTGACCCGCTTCGGCTAATATATGCGAACTAGTCACATAAGTCGATCCGAACGCGACAAGTGCGTAACGAGTAACCAAAAGAGTCATATACAGGTTTCCTAAGTTAATATGCCTTTAATATGTTGTGATATCAGTAGGATATCTTCCATTATGCCCAAAACGAGTTTAATCTCAAAATAAGCCCCGTAGGGGTATTTTGGTCATTTTAAAGATTATAAAAGAGTTTATTTATAAATCTGAGTTACAGGTCTGATTTATACAGTAATTACACTTAATTTACATGTTATCACAGTAGGGTATGACCTATATGTGAAACTTATCATTTAAAACCAAACTATGCCCCTTAGGGGTATTTTGGTAATTTCACTTAGGCTAAAAAGGTCAAAACTGGAAACCTGAGTTTAAAAACTTTTACTTACTGTTAATATATAAAAATATACTAAAATATATCAGTAGGTATCAACCTTATATGTTTAATATGGTCTTAGCACATACTATGCGTTAAAAACGCTTAAAAGGACGATTTGGAGCCATTTCCGGGTTTTCAAAGAAAAGCTGATATTTTTATAATTCCAGAAGGCTCAAAATATTGTATTTATCGAATAAAATCAGTAGAAAAAGGTTTGGGGTCAAAAGGATTTGTAAAACTCATTTTATGGCTTAAAAGGGCAAAACCGTCATAACCCGAATCAACCTAGAGACCTATGTTATGCTCAGCCAAAAATTAAATAAAAATCTTCAAAAATCCCAAAATATTATATTACATCAGTGGGTAAAAAGTTTGATATCAAAAAGTGGGTTTAAATAGGCTATACGCTAATTACGCCAATTAATTAACATAAAGCTTTCAAATTACGCTAATGAGCATAACTTTTAATCTAGACCTCAAACTGATATCAAATTTTAGGTGCAAGTTTATAAATCAGTAACTAAGGTTTCTACTCTTTCACTTTTTCAAAAATCACGTTTTAAGGTCAAAAGGGCATAACGGTCAACATTTAGGCATTTAACGGAAACATGCATGAACTA
This sequence comes from Helianthus tuberosus, assembly GCA_030545235.1. NCBI lineage: Eukaryota > Viridiplantae > Streptophyta > Magnoliopsida > Asterales > Asteraceae > Helianthus > Helianthus tuberosus. The sequence continues at coordinate 191,664,080 of CM060401.1, read as the reverse complement.
GGATTTCTATGGAACCAAGTTGTATAACCTCAGAGGGTTATACTAACTTATAATATGGTCCTAATGGAATCCTAAGGCATATCTAAACTAAGCTAAATCGGGTCAGAACTGAAAGTCAAAGCAAAAGTCAACTTTTGTGACTTTCGGTTCCGAACCGAGCCTATACTTAGAATTGTCGGGTTGAACATGCTTAGACATGTTCAATTAATAATTACCAAGTTATTAATATGAGAAAACTGATTTTATGGCTTCTATATTAATAGTTATGTATTTATTTAAAACTAACCCGTTTGACTTTCATTTGACCCGACAATTTAACTAAGTAATCGTGGTAATTAGGAGGCGCCCTTTTGAGGGTTAATTACCTACCTAATTACGGTCACGTAGCCATGTTCGTTACGAACCATGGCTTAGCCGTTTAAAAGTCAAAGCGTTTATCGAAACGCTTGACTGTTCGGCTTTAACCGCTAAATAATTAAACTAAACACGAAAGGGGACTTACAAAGGGTCCAAGGGACTCAAGGAGGTTCTCAAAAAGGTTCAAGATCCTCACAACTCAGAGAATAGATCAGATTATAAGGAGATGTGCAAATGAGAGCCAAACATTCAATGGGTATTTATAGGATTTAGAGGACCGTTAGGATCGTTCCTCGATAAATGTAATCAAATCTGGACCGTACACCTTTACCCCTTGTTTTAGCAATCTATGGGCTGCCCAAGGACTGAAGAAAACCATTTTCAATTGATTAAAACAGCTGGTAACAGCTGGAAATCAAGTTTCAGAAATGGCAGTTTTGGTCCCTGCATGATTCTAGCCCCTTTCTGATGCGTTTGAGGCCCGTTAAACCATTTTTAAGCCTCTACAATGATTCCTAAACATGAGGGACATGAAACATGCTCAAAAACATGTAGGATGTCGGCCGTTTGGCCGTACGGTCACGTTGTTCGTCTAATTACGACGAAACACGATCGGACGTGAAAAACGGTCCAAATTACGCGACGAATGAAATTTTATCAAGGCGATCACTAAAATAAAATATTTTAGTGCTTACATAAATTTTTGGATGTCCGGATATATTCAGAACGTAAGATATGCGCGAAAATGCAAACTTGTGCACTTTTTGACACTTTTAGTCCCTGCTTGACATAAAAGTTTATTTTTGCGCACCGAACACCTCTAATCCTATATCTAAGCTATAGAAATGATAATTAGGGCATGTTTAACTCATGGAAAATTTCCGGAAGGTCCGTTACCATACGAATCGACATACTTTTGCAGTTTGACGCAAATAGTCCTTAAATTGCGCAAAGTAGCGCGAAATGCCGTTTAATGTTATACAAGCCTTCCATGGCCCATATTTATCCTTACCAAGCATATACTTAAATATTAATACGCTCTCGCTCAGTTAGATGGTCACCGAAAGGCATAGATTCAAAAGTTGACGCTTTAGGTCCCTCTATTGCGCAAACTTGAGCATCTCATCATTTAATAGCATTGAAGCCTCATCTAATCCATATTAGACATTCTTGAAAGTATTATTAAACATCACGATGCTTCGGATTTGCTAAAAGGTCATTCAGAGGTATAATTAAACATATTGACACTTTTAGCCCCTCTAACTTGCAAAGTTGCGCGTAACTTTACTTATAGGCATAAAAACCTTAGATGGCCATTATTTGGCATTCCCGAGAGTATAATTAAATATTATTAAGCTCTCGGTTTGTTAGAAGGTCACTCAGAGGTAAGAATTAACATGTTGACGCTTTTAACCCTTTATTGCGCAAACTTTCAATTAATTACGCAAACGACTACACTTATTCATCAAGTGGCACATTTGTGAATATAAACATCGTGAGAGGTTATTTGGAAACTTATTTTAGGTATGCTAACACTTCCAGTCCTTTTATTATCAAAGTTTTTCGATTTTTCAAAAAATTAGTCCCTTAAATTCAACATTGGACTTTATTAGGGTTTATTACACGTGTCAATACATCATTGGACGTGATTTTACGAGGTGTTACACAAGGTTATTTCCTACGCTTCACGACAGCTAAAGGTGCACGAGAAGAATTACACCACCCATGATTTGGAGTTGGGTGCCGTTGTATTTGCATTAAAATTATGGAGGCATTACTTGTATGGAACCCAGTGTGTGATCTATTCAGATCACAAGAGCCTTCAACACTTGTTCAATCAGAAGGACTTGAACATGCGACAAAGACGCTGGATGGAAACTCTAAATGACTATGATTGTGAGATAAAATACCATCCAGGCAAAGCAAATGTAGTTGCTGACGCCTTAAGCAGAAAAGAAAGAGTAAAGCCGATAAGAATCAATGCCAAGCGCATTGAAATAAGGAATAGTTTGAACGAAAGGGTGCTAGCAGCACAGAAGGAAGCTGTGCTGGAAGCTAACTATCCTGAAGAAAAACTGGGAGTAACTGAGGAGCAGTTATCCCATGACAAGGACGGAATGCTAAGATTGAATGGACGAATATGGGTTCCAGTTTATGGAGGACTTCGAGATGTTATTCTCCAGGAAGCCCATAGTTCCAAATATTCTGTTCATCCTGGAGCTGATAAGATGTACCAGGATTTAAAGGCAAACTACTGGTGGATTGGTTTGAAAAAGTCCATAGCTGCTTATGTAGCTAAATGTTTGACTTGTGCGCAAGTCAAAGCGGAACACCAGAAGCCGTCAGGTTTGTTACAACAACCTGAAATTCCCACATGGAAGTGGGAAATGGTGACAATGGATTTCATCACCAAGTTGCCAAAGACGAGGAAGGGAAACGATACTATATGGGTCATAGTAGATAGACTGACCAAGTCAGCACATTTCCTACCCATTAAGGAAACTTACAGCTCAGACATGTTAGCTCAATTATATGTAGATAAGATCGTAGCTCTACATGGTGTACCATTGTCAATTATCTCCGATAGAGATACGAGATACACCTCTCATTTTTGGAAAAGTTTCCAACAGTCTTTGGGCACGCGCTTGAATTTTAGTACGGCTTACCACCCACAAACAGACGGACAGAGTGAGCGTACCATCCAAACATTGGAAGACATGCTTCGTGCATGTGTGATTGATTTAGGTGGCAGTTGGGATAAGCATCTGCCATTGGTCGAGTTCTCCTATAACAATAGCTACCATACTAGTATTAAGGCTGCGCCCTTTGAGGCATTATATGGTAGAAAATGCAGAACACCCATTTGTTGGGCAGAAGTAGGAGACGTTCAATTGTCAGGACCAGATTTGGTTTTTGAAACGACGGACAAGATTGTCCAGATTCGCGATCGTTTGAAAGCTGCCAGGGATAGGCAGAAGAGCTATGTGGATCCAAAGCGTAAATCTTTTCACTTCGAAGTAGGTGATAAAGTATTGCTTAAAGTATCACCCTGGAAGGGAGTGATGCGATTTGGTAAGAAAGGCAAGCTAAGCCCGAGATACATAGGACCTTTCGAGGTTATCGAACGTGTCGGGTCAGTTGCTTATAAGTTAAACTTTCCTGAAGAGCTTAGTGCTATACATAATGTTTTTCACATCTGTAATCTGAAGAAGTGTTTCGCTGATGAATCACTGGTCATACCGCATACGGATGTACATATAGACGAGAGCTTGAAATTTGTGGAGAAACCATTGTCGATTGAGGATCGACAGGTGAAGAAGCTTCGAAGGAAGCATGTGCCTATTGTAAAGGTCAAATGGGATGCCCGTAGAGGTCCCGAATACACATGGGAGGTAGAATCCACGATGAAAGAAAAATACCCTCACTTGTTTCAGTAAATCTCGAGGTCGAGATTTCTTTTAAGGGGGTGAGGATGTAACACCTCGAAAAATTTACGTCCAATAAAGTATTGACACGTGTCACAGGCTTTGAATGTGTGAAAACATACTTTAGAGGGACTAAAGTTGACAAACAGTGAAACTATGTGAATATAAGGGTCCAAAGTGTCAACAATGGATAAATAGGCTCTACAATAACCCTACATGGTGTTTATAATCTTAAACGGATAAATCATGGATCATACGAAGCGGAAAATGAAAGAAAGTGAGGAATTACAAACTACAGGGGCTAAATGTGTCAACATGTTGAAAGTATACCTCTGAGTGACCTTTTGGCAAACCTGAAGCTTTGTAATGGTAAAATATACTCACTAGAATATGTGGTAAAAATTTCATCAAGTTTCGTTATCGTATGAGAAAGTTATGATCAAAACCGTGCACGAAGGGTTAAATACGTTAACGTTGAATTTCGTGACTTTTCGGGTGAGCACAAAGTTAACCAAGGACCTACCCAAGTTTGTAAATGTCCCAAGGCCCTTAAAAGTCAGGTTTAAGGGTCAAGAGTGCAAAATAAATAGCCAAAACCACGTTACAAAGTACAAGGACTGAATTGTAATTGTTGGAAACTTGCTTAGCTGGTTAACAGCTTGTACGCGGCCCGCGAGAGGCCCTTCGCGGCCCGCCTACAAGTGCCCAGCGACAAAATCAGCGACCAGGTGCCAGTTCAAGTCTGATTTCGAGTTGTAAACAGCTGGATCCGATACCTGAGCCTCACCAATGGAAGTACATGCATTTAGGGGCACTTGGACTCATCTTAGAACACTTGTAGACTCTTGTGGCAGCCTCACATGAGATCAAAACTAGTTATAAAAGATCATTGAAGTTGCAAACCTAGAACACTTGCATTCACAAAAATTCACAAGACAACTTCTGGAGCTCTCTGGACATCAAGCCAACTTCCTAGTGATCTCTAAGCTTAATTAGGACCATTGTAAGTGTTCATAACCTTTTCTAATTCGTTGTAGCCTAGTTATTTAGCTATTAGTCAAACCATCGTAATTTAAGTTTGACTTCATGATTAAACGAATTTTGCTCAGTCATTTCTCGAATTGAAAGTACCTACAAGTTGGTATTTATGTGGGTAACAAACCCTTAAAAGGGTATTTTCAGATTCCCACTCTAAGTATGATTATTGTCGAGTCAAAGCTTATCTTAAAAAGTCAACAGAATGATTATTTGCAAATTTAAGCATGATTAGCAATGTAGGGTACATGCAACCTGTTTGATCATTAAAATAACTTGGTAATTAATGTAAGAACATGTCTCAACATGTTCATCTCGACAATTTTCAGTTTAAACCCGAATCGGAACCGAAAGTCGCATAAATTGACTTTTTCTTTGACTATCAGTTCTGATCCGTTCATGCATGTTTGAGATCTGCCTTAGAGCTTATTTTGGACCAAGTTTCATATATGTATAACTCTCTGAGATTGTACAACTTGGTTCAATACCTATCCGATTCATATGCATGTTTCCGATTTATGCTTAAAAGTGACTATTATGCCCTTTTGACTATAAAACGTGATTTTTGAAAAAGTGAAAGAGTAGAAACATTTGTTACTGATTTATAAACTTGCACCAAAAATTTGATATCAGTTTGAGGTCTAGATTAAGAGTTATGCTCATTGTCGTAATTTGAAAGCTTTATGTTAATTAAATGGCGTAATTAGCAAATAGCCTATTTAAACCCACTTTTTGATATCAAAATTTTTACCCACTGATTTTATATAATATTTTGGGATTTTTAAAGATTTTTATTTAATTTTTGGCTGAGCATAACATAGGTCTCTAAGTTTAATCCGGTTAATACCGATTTTGCCCTTTTAAGCCATAAAATGAGTTTTATAAATCCTTTTGACCCCAAACCTTTTTCTACTGATTTTATTTGACAAATAAAATATTTTGAGCATTCTGGAATTATTAAAATATCATCTTTCTTTTAAAAACCCGGAAACGGCTCCAAATCGCCTTTTTAAGCGTTTTTAACGCATAGTATGTACTATAACCATATTAAACATATAAGGTTGATACCTACTGATGTTTTTAGTATATTTTTATAAAATAACAGTAAGTACAAGTTTTTGAACTCAGGTTTCCAGTTTAGACCTTTTTAGCCCTTGTGAAATTACCAAAATACCCCTAAGGTGCATAGTTTGGTTTTAAATGATAATTTTCACATATGGGTCATACCCTACTGTTATAACATGTTAAATTAAGTATATTTACTGTATAAACCAGACCTGTAACTCAGATTTCTAATTTAACTCTTTTATAATCTTTTAAATGACCAAAATGCCCTTATGAGGCATAAGTTAAGTTTAAATTCAATTGGGGCATAATAGAAGATATCTTACTGATATTATAACATATTTAAGCCATATTATCTCAGGGAACTTGCATATGACTCTTATGGTTACCCGTAACGCCCTTTTCGCGCTCGGTTCGGTTTATGTAACTAGTTTGCATAAATTGACCGAAACGGGTCAAACCTTATCATTTTTATCTCAAAATCCAGAATGTATTTAGTATACCCATATTATACAAGTATTCAAACTTGTCGGGTCTAAATCACATTCTATCCGGTCTTCGCTTAATCGTGCGTTTGAACCGTATCGTCCTTAACACTAGCCGGTCTAAGCTTAAGCTTAAATAAAGACCCGTTAGAAATCTAATAGGTTATTATAAACCTTTGTTCCAGAGTAAGAAGAACCAGTAAAAGCTACCTTCACTTGCTTATTGTGAATTATACTTTACTCAGGTAAATACTTTTAACTTATTTTCCCTATACGGGCTTGGGTTACGGTATATAGAATACCGCTTGATCGAGCATCAAATCTTACATCTTTGGGTGGTTAATTGAATAATTTGATCGGCTCGTTTAAACAGTCTTGTTCACTTAAAGCCTTTGGGGGGTTAATGACCATGTCCCGGATATCCTTGGCATCATCTTACGAGATGGCCACGACCTGAGCACGGGGTGTAGGCGTACACCTGTCAGTGTATAACTCTATAATGTGGTGTGTCTATTGATCTTTAACCTGGACAAGATCCGGGCTACTGAACGCATAAGTAACATGTAATTCATTCACAAGATTATATTACATAATTATCCCAAGTTATAAAAATGTTTTGTGCCACGTGCATTCAAATCAATTTTCAACCCTTTTCAAAATGAGTCAGTTAAATTGTATTTACCAGTGTAAACTGACGTATTTTTCCAAAAAGATTAAGTGCAGGTACTACTCGTACTAGGCTGGCTGTCTTCTAGCGCGTCCACAATAAGTCTCGCAAGCTTGGATGACAATAAAGCTGTTGAACAATATCTTATTTTATTTTGATCCGCCTGTGGATCCGTTTCAACTATTTGTGATATTTAATATTACACTTTATTAAAGTTGAAATGAATCTATCTTTGCTTCCGCTGTGCATTTATATATTGTGTTGTTTGTCTATGATGATACCAACTACGTCACTATACTCCCCACCGGGCCCACCGGTGACACGTGGAAAATAGGGGTGTGACAAGCGCATTGGGCCATCAAAACTGTTAATGCGGATTATGATGAAGCGGGTCGAGTAAGGAAGTTGCAATTGAATGAGATTAAGGAGATTAGAGATGAAGCCTACGAATGTGCTTCAGCATACAAAGACAAACTAAAGAAAGTTTATGATGCAAAGTTAAGGAAGAAGAACTTCGAAGTGGATCAAAAGGTGTGGTTGTACAATTCGAGGTTGAAGATGTTCGCGGGCAAACTCAAGAGCAAATGGATGGGTCCTTATGTCATCCGAAGAGTGGGAAGATTTGGAGATGTCGATATACAAGACGAACAAACCAATAAACAATAAACGGTGAATGAGCATCGGCTCAAACCGTATTTGGAAGGTAACGACATCAACAATCTTGAGCTTGACAAAGTGGGTTACATTTTACACCCATTGGATGATGAGGAAGCATGAGAGGCCCAGGTTTGATGTTTGTACATATTTAGTTTAGTTGTTTTGGTTTGAATAAAGTCCCATTTAAAACTTGTGTTTGAAACAAGTGTGGGGAAATCTGTACGAATTTCCCGAACATAGTGTTGAGGACAACACGGGTTTTTAACGGGGGGTAGGGATATAATTTTCATGTTTTCAAAAAGTCTAAAAAACCATAAAAATTAAAAAATTTAGAAAAGTTAAAAAAAACAGCATAAAACAAAAATTTTAAGTGGACAACTAATAAAATGACCGAAGCCAAGGACCCAGCGATCGCCGTAAGCTACGGCTATCGGCGTAGCTTACGGTGGCATACAATAAAAAATGTGTCTTACAGTGGTGACCTACTGTCGTACGGTGTCCCATTTTTTACCCAGATCTCGCCGTAACCTACGGCGTATGCCGTAGGCTACGGCACCGAGCAGCAAAGGGGGTGGCCTTTGGTCCTTGTCGACGAGTTATATATATAAAAAAACCGAAAATAAATTAATAACTAATAATAATCCATTTAATAAAATACAAATCACCCCAACCACACAATTATTCCAATCGATCCCATCCACAATCTATCTTTCTTCTCCATTTTTCTTCTTGAGTTAATTACTGTTTTCGTCCCTGTGGTTTGTCAAAAATCACTATTTCAGTCCATTAGTTTAAAAATTACGATTTCAGTCCCTGTGGTTTCACTTTTGTAACCATTTCAGTCCATGTGGTTTCACTTTCGTAACTATTTCAATCCATTATTCTGTTAAGTACAGGGACTGAAATGGTTACGAGGTGGACTGAAATGGTTACGAAAGTGAAACCACAGGGACTGAAATCGCAATTTTTAAACTAATGGACTGAAATAGTGATTTTTGACAAACCACAGGGACGAAAACAGTAATTAACTCTTTCTTCTTCTTCTTCATCTCTCTAAAAAAACCCTAGTTCTCCATATCTTCAAAGCTTCATATCTCCTTCAAATCTTAACCGATTTTGGTGATTCTTGAGTCTATTTTGGGTGAAATTTCACAAGGAATCTAGATTTATACTCATATTTCAAAGATTCCATCTTTTTGGGGTCGGATTTGAGCATAGGGGAGCCGAAATTTTGGGGGTTTTTGCGGGTTCTTGCTTAGAAGTGAAGTATTTGTTATTTTTATCTTCCACAAGACTAAGGTATGCAATTTCTTGTCATTCTTTGAAGTACATTGCGATTTGTAAGTTTCATGCTTATTTTTGCTTACACACTTGCTTGTAGATGATAGATGATAGGGTTTTGTTGAGCTATTGAATGTTTGGGTATAGATGTATTTGATGTTTAGTGAAAAATTTTTGGAAAAATTCTGATTTGTAAAGACATCATGCCGAATTTTTGTTTGGAAAGATGAATATTTGGTTTTTGTACATTTATACCCATAACATAAAGCAAGTGTGGGGAAGATTTTGGAGTTGAACTTACTTGATTGTTGTGTTTGGTTTGTGAATGTGTGTAGGTATGGTGAAAACGAAGGGTAAAGCGGGTGCAAGTTCGTCTACACAACCTTAATGGGAAGAGGAACAATCAAAGAGAAGGAGGTTGGCTCGGATAGGAGACCCGGACTCGGAGGAGGATGCGCCTCCATGGGGTCCAAAACCGGATTGGACATCTGGTTCATTATTAGACCAACCCGAAGAATGGCGAGAGGACTTGTTTCACGAACAAATGAACAAGTTGAAGCAAAGGAGTGAGGCGTTTATTTGTGAAAAGGAGATCCGGGAAGTTGATTTTGGGCCGTTCGGGATAACGGCAAAGTTTAAAGAATTGGGTTGGGGGGCAGCTTTGAAGTGTTATGATAACGAGGTGAAGAAGATGTATGATGCTCAGATTCAAGAGTGGATGGCTACACTCGAATGTCCCCCGTTTAAGGCCCCACAAAAGATGAAATTGGTTGGAACATGTAACGGGGTAAAGGTCGAGATGTCCTATGATTCATTGCGCCGAATAGCGAAGTTTGACGACCAACCATCCAATCAATACATCTACCCAAGCCTTAAGGATCTCTACTTCGAGCCCGATAAACATCCTCAATGGCAACAAATTTTGGATTACCTCTTTCTTCCGGGTACGACACATGGGAAATTGTTTAGACGAAAACTTGAGAATGGAGGCGAAGTTGTTGTTGGTTTTGTGTACACACAATGTCATCCCGCGGTGGGGTGATAAGATGGAGGTTCGGTTTCAAGAGGTGCCGATCTTGTATATGTTGATGCATGGTTCTCCCAAGGTTCCCTTCCGATTTCTAGTGTTGAACAACATTTGGTTGAGCCGAAATAGCGGAGAAAGAAAAATTGTACCTCATTGCCGGTTGATCACGACATTGTTAAAGAAATATGGGGCAATTGAAGGCAATGAAAAAGGTTCTTATAAGAGGTTTAAGCCGTTTGACATCAAGAATTTGGGTCAAGGATGGGAGTACAAGGAAACAGAAAGGTGTCACAAATTGAAGACCGATGGGCGAAGGTGGAGAGTGTTGAAAGCGGATGCGAGACCGCTACGACCGGGCGAGGCTGATGAACCCGAAATGACAGATGAAGAGGTTAGTGGTGACGATGACTACCGTGAAGACACGTTCATGGTTGATGCTCAGATAGGGGGCACTGGCCCAGGTGGAGTTCAGGGAGCAGGAGTACAGTCAGGATATGTGGGTAGTGCATTCGACTATGCACAACAGCCCTATGATCCCTATTGGGCTCATTCGGGGAATATGGGCCAGATTATCGAGCAGAGGCGACCCCCCACTTTTGGCGAATGGATTGAACCCAACCAAATGCTTTTCGATCAACAAACTTTTATGGGGGCGAGTATGGAGAGAGCTCTGAAGCAGAGCTATGACAGAAATGAGCAATGGAATCGTGCTCATATGTATGCCCGAGAAGAAGAGATGAATAATCGCTACTTAGACGACCGCCAGAGACGCTTGCATGATCAGTGGCATGTGGGCCAACCACTCGAAGCGGACCCGCCAGTTGTGGATTATACCACATTGCCACCATATGATGGTAGTGTGTCGTATCCCACCCCACCATTGCATCATTCTCAATGGGTGGATCCACACGTCATGAATTATCAGCAGGCGAATCAAGGTGGTGATCAAGGCAGTAGCAGCGGTAGCGGAGCTTTTGGGTTTGGCGAGTGGAATGACATGATGACATCCATTTTCGGGCCTCCACACCCAAAGTACTATTACCCAGGTCGTATCTTGCTCCTTTGTATATTTGTGTATATTTTTTTCTCGTACGTTTATGTTTATGGTTGGGAGGTAGGGTGGTGTTTAGATGTTGATGTGTTTTCTTGGGATGTGTTAGTGGTGGTGTGTTTGAATTTATATAAAAAAAAGAAACTTGGGATTTGAGAGTATTAGCGAAGGCTAATGTTTTTTATTAGAAGCGATCTTTCCCTCAAAACCATACATTGGGACAATGTATCCCAAGTGTGGGGATGGGGGAATTTTTTTGAGAATTTTAAAAAAAATTTGTGAAGCCGAGCGAAAATTGTCAAAATTTGAAAACTCGATATTGTTCCACTTGACACACCGACACCCATTCCTAGTCTTTTCTTGGTGAGAATTTGAGCCACATATGATTATTATAGATATTTCTTTGTTTTGAGTGGCGGTGTGTGTATTGTGTTTATAGAACTTGTGTACGAATTCTTGTTAAATCCTAGAGTTAGCATGCTTTTGAAAATGATAGGGGACTTGTAGGTAGCCTCGTCTAGACGTGTGAGAGTGCGGGATTGGTGGGTTGGACCTCATATTTTACATATATGAGCTTGGTATTGTGAGGGGTGGGGGTTTGGTCCTTAGAAAGCCATGTTTGAGCCTTATACCATTCGGTTGTGACCCAAAACCTACTTCCTACAAAATTTTACCTTTTGAGATGACCCAGTTTAGGAGATTTAGTATTTAGTGTTGATGTTCTTGTATATATTGTTGAAGTTTGATGTGTTATAAAAAAAAGAGAAAAATATATGAAAAATACAAAAAGAAGAATTGAGTTGTGATAGTAGTTGAGAATGTGAAGAAGTTTTGTATATGTTGGGTGTTTGCTTTGTTTAGTAGTAGAAAAAAAAAACCCGGGTCAAATCAATTAGCTCTTGCATATACATCTTACCATTTTCCTACCTTTGCACCTAGCCCCATTACAACCCGTAAGTCCTTTTTGATTCATAAGCATGCTAGGTATTTGTTAGGAGGAGACTTGATTCTTATACAAGCTTATTGTCATACAAACACACACACGCATTGAGTGGTGTAGCATTATGTGCTAATATTTCTTGTCACCGAGAGTTTTTGTGAGGGGTGTGTCTTGTGGTATGATTGAAATTTAGTAGAAGGACGGCACGTTTAGCATGGTTTGCATGATTGATCGCTTTGGTTATGAAATAGTGTTTGATTGGGTTGCTTGGGACAAGCAACGGGTAAGTGTGGGGATGTGACGGGTGGTCCGTAGGACAACCCTTAAGGCATTTAAATAGATTAAAATCCCATACTTTGTCCGGTTAATTGCTTGAATTTGGTAACCACAACATGTTTAATGTTACAGGTGCTAAAGTGCTTGAAATGCGGGTTTTAGGAAGCATAGATGGATGCTAGATGTTGGTGGAAACAAAACTTGAAGATGTAGCTTGTAATGAAGAAAACACAAAAAGGCACCACACTCAGCACCGTAACCTACGGTTCTCACCGTAGGTTACGGCTCCTCTTTGTCAAAAGATGACTGCCGTAAGACAGTGTATAACCAGCATAAGGAGAAGAATGCTCACCGTAAGCTACGGTATGTGCCGTAGCTTACGGCACTATGTTGACCCGTTGACCTGATGGCCGCCGTAAGCTACGGCAGGCGCCGTAGCTTACGGTGCCGACTGTCCTCAATGTGTAACTCCTGCATTTAAGTGTCATTTTCATGGGATTTATGGGGACTTATCATTGGATTCGGTTACACACTGATTAGCAACGAAAATTGGAGAATTTTTGGAGACTTTGAGCTTGAAGAACACTTGTTGATCTTAGTTTGTATATTTAGTGATTCCTATGAACATTAAGACTTTTGTTATGATGTTGATTCAAGCCATGAGTGGCTAAGCACTTTGTGATTATCTTTGGTGGAAGGTTATGTAAGACTTTATGCTTGAATTCCTTTTTTCTAGAATAACAATCTCTTTCGTTATTGAATTGCTTGTTATGGTGTGTGATTGTTTGTTAGTAAATTGTTAATCCTTATGTTGAACTAATTAGAAACCATACGTTCTTGGTGCCGTTGGCAATCGAGATATCATGGGTATAGTTAGACTTGGGTAAGGGTTGATTGATCATCGGGTAACAACCTCACGTTCTAGGAATCTGAGTACTTAGTTCCCTTTCATCACTGCAATTAATCACACATGAACTATGTCTATGTAGTTCTTTCTAGTGGAATGATAGCATGAATGTCAAGCAAACCGGAAACTGGAGATAATCATTTGTCTCTAATTTGTTTACAACCAAAACTTCCATTTTCGCATTTACATTAGTAATCTTAGTTTTTCAAAGCAAATCAATCAATCCAACTTTTGAACTTTACTTCTATTACAATTAGTTTAATTTAGTTAATTTAGATAAACCCCTAAATAACATACATTCCACAAACTCCCTGTGTTCGATACCCACTTACCGCTATCTATTAGTAGTATTTGGATTAAATTTGATTGTGACCTCGACGTCACGCTAGTGTATTTGCGAACTGAGTGAACAAATCTTGGCCATTGATTTACACACGTGGATGACTAGGATTTCATCATCAAATTGTAAAATACACTAGTGTATTTAATCATCAAATCCTGACCATTGATCTACACACATGTATTGCCAGGATTAGTTCGCTCAGTTCGCAAACTACACTAGTGTTCACTCTTGAACCAAATCATATATATATATATTGGGGAAGGTTCAAATGAAAACCACTAGTTATCACGAAAACTCGAAAACTAACTAAAAAACATAACAATTTTTTTTTCATACCAATTTTCGCTATTTAAATTATATAAAAAAACTTTTTTTCAAAAAAAAATCATTTTTTTGTAGTGTGCATGTGTAATATTACACATGTGTATGTGTACTACACATGTGAATTATTACACATGTGCACTACAAATTTTTTTTTTTTTGAAAAAAAAAATTATATAAAAAACTAACAATTTTTATAAAAAAATTGAATTTTTTTTTTGTGTTTTTAAGGCTTTTTTAGTTAGTTTTCGTAATAAAAATGGTTTTCATTTGAACCATCCCCTATATATTATGTATATATATATATAGAGAGAGAGAGAGAGAGAGAGATCATTAGGCAGAGATTTGACACTTTTCTCCAATGTTTTAAAAACCGGTAAATACCGGTCGGTTATACCGGTATTACCGTTTTCAGATGTAAATCCGCTACGAAACACCCCGGTAAATAAGTGAAACGGCATAAGGTTTGTACCGGCGGTAAAATCCGGTATACCGGTTTGAAACGTAATACCGGTACCGGCCCATGGTTATTTTAGTTTGGGTTGTTACTTATTTTTATTATATATATTACTTATCTTACGTAATTTTTATATATTATGATTATTCATAACTAAAAGTTCTTATTTAATATTGTATGAAACGAAAATAGTTATCCTCTAGTTGATGAGGATGGCGATAATAGTGAATTTCATGTTTTATGCGATCGTGAACTTGATGTATTCAACACTTAAATGGCTTAAACATATCGTACACTTTCATTTAAAAGAGCTTCTTGGAAGATTGAATGATTTTCGATTATCTTTTGGATTATTTTTTATTATGGATTTACTTTTGGATCATCTTTTAATATGTAATCATGCATTTTTGGATTAACTTTTGAGTTGATGTTGCAATTTATGAAATTATAGAGTTAGCTAGTCAATCCTGTTGAACCGCTCGGTACAATCTGGTTCAACCGGTTGAACCATTTTTAACCTAATCCGGTTTAATTTAAAAACCGGTTTTTAAAACATTGCTTTTCTCTACCTCTCTAAATTCAGGAGATGTCATTTTACCTAAATCATCCTAATCGTACACTATAAATAGAAACTCGATCAACATCAAAAACACGTCTATTTCTCTATTTGTTGTTGTTGGATTATCAAGTATACATGAGAGTTTTTTCCCAAACTAGTGTAGATACAAAAAGTATTTACCTATTTGGGTACTTTGAAAAATATGTACCTATTTGGGTACTTTTCTATATTCCTTTAATTTTTTTACCTGATTTATACTTTTCTTTTATTTTACTACCCAAAGAAATTAGATTAATCACAGAATTACAATCAACGAAAATATGGGTATTTATTTTTCGTAAAAAAAATAAAAAATTCTGCAAATATTCAAAAAAAATCTGCAAAAAATCTAAAAAAATCTGCAAAAAATCCACAAAAATTCTGCAAAAAATATATTAAAAAATTGTACAATAATTCTGCAAATATTCAAAAAAAATCTGAAAAAATATTATAAAACAATAAATTTCCAATAATCTCAACCACAAAATTAAAATAATTATCTTTTCAACCAATCAAATACAAATAAAATACCAAATAAAGTCATTTCGTTCATAATATCAATATCAAATACAAATTAAAAAATGTCAAAGAGACTCAACATGTTTAGGCGTCCATTCTTCTAGGCTTTGAGGGGCACGTTGCTCGATTATGACCACGTTGTTTACAAATTCCACAAAGGTTCGCCTTTTTCCTTTCTTTAATGTCCATTCCATTCCGTAATCTTGACAGCTCTAACAAATTCTGGACGTGATTCAACAACCTCAAAATGTTTGTGTGTTTTGATATTGTAGAGCTTGACAGCTCTAACAAATTCTTCCTTATCATTGAAAGAATCAATTCCCAACTCACGCATAAAATCATTTTTACTATTAGAATGTGGTGTCATCCAATTGTCATCAACTGTTATATTAGTTTCCTCTAAATTGGTATATGTTGAAGGTACTTGAACATTACCATATGAAGTTCCATCTCCATCTGTTTGAGTTTCATTTCCAATTTCATCTTCTAACTCGTCATCCGTTTCACTTTCAATGCAGTCTACAGGCTCTTCTTCTAACACATCTTCCACATCTTCATTGTTTGCAATAGCAATCCGAGACATCGCGTTAAAATCCTCATTTTGAATCATGTTTGATATTGCATTAACCCTATTCATCCTGAATGATAACACAATAACTTCAGTTCTTTAAAAGCTTCAATAACCATATATGTACATACAAGGAATATAACCTTAATATTTGAATATAATAAAATTGGAATCAGTTCTTTAGAACATGGAATCTGTGGTTGAAAAAAGTATTTTGCCTTTTTGCTTATGACCCTACTAGCGAATAAAGCCAACAGCACTAAATGGAATATAACCCTAATATCAAAGGACAAAGTATTTTTCTTTTTTGCTTATGACGCATTATTATGTTCGACCTGATGATACATACAAGGAATATAACCCTAATAGAAACCTAATATCAAAGGAAATCTGATAAACAATCAAACCTGATGATACGCGATCGGATTTTGGGGGAGATGAACAGTTCGTGATTTTGGGGGAGTAGCGATCGGAGACGAACAGTGATGGTCGATGGGAGACGATGGTCGCCGGGATGTCGCCGGGAAGTCGCCGGCCAGTTGACACCTTCGGTGGGAGACGAACAGTTTGGGGCAGTAGAGTAGCGATCGCC
Organism: Helianthus tuberosus; assembly: GCA_030545235.1. Taxonomy (NCBI): domain Eukaryota; kingdom Viridiplantae; phylum Streptophyta; class Magnoliopsida; order Asterales; family Asteraceae; genus Helianthus; species Helianthus tuberosus. The sequence goes on along the minus strand of CM060401.1, from coordinate 191,647,509 downwards.
GGAGAAAACAGTTGCACGCTTTGTGGTTTTTTTTTAACAAAAATAATAATAAAACTTTAAATCTACCCAAATAGGTAAATATTTTTCAAACTACCCAAATAGGTAAATATTTTTTGTATCTACACTAGTTTGGGAAAAAAACTCGTATACATGATCTATATTCTTGTTTTCTATTACTTGTTAAAGAATTCGTCAACAATAATTAGTATCATTTTACTTTTCAAAAAATGTCATACCAGTTTTTTTTATTGCTAATGTAAGATTAAATATATTTTTATATTAGAGTAGGGATCCTACGGAAAGTGTGTTTTTCCTAAAAAGTGTAAAAAGTCATAAAACACAATAATTTCAGGCATAAAACACACCTAAACCTCACAAATAATAGAATGAATATTACTAAAACACCATATTCAAACTCTAATAGTCCATAAAAACTTCAAACACACCATCGTAGAACTATGAATATAAAACACACAATGCTAAACAACATAAAACACAGTAATATTTGTTATTCCACAATCAGAGCCTTAACATCTAAAACACAACACAAAACCCACATACATGATGTTTTAGTAATCTTCATCATATTATTTGTGGGTTTTTAGTGTGTTTTATGGTTGACATTATGGTGTTTTATGACTTTTTACACTTTTTAGGAAATTTGGACTTTCTGGCCAACTCCTATCCTTTTATATTATATTTAATCTAGTAGCCATTATAATCATTTACATTATATGGATCAAAATATATAACAATCCTATTAAATAATTAGTTGGTAATTGTTGATGGGCCAAATTACCCTTATTAACTAATTAGGGTTTCCTCCTGGGTGCATATATAAGGAGACTTGTGTAGAGGTTCTAAGGTTAGACACATAACCTAACTAATTCACATAACATCACCATCGGCCTCCTCTCCATAACCGAACTCCCTTATTCGGTTTTCATCATCACCATCATTAGATTGCACCCTAAGGAGGAACCAGATCAATTTGACAATCATGTCAAACACTGTTGCTGCGTCTCCATCTGGATTCTCTGCTGGCCTGTACTGATGCAATCAAATGTATGTTTTCATGTTTTCCATTATGTCTTAACAGAACTGATCAACATGTGGTATCAGAGCATATGTTGATTAATCAGTTCTGTTTCCGTATCCATTATTCTGGGATTGAAATCTGGAAAACAGAAATTTTGAAAGCCTAATAAAATTAACAGCCATGTTTCGGGTCATAGTTCTCGAAATTACTGTTTTGAGAAAAAGAAAAGAACAAGAATGGTTTATCATGTGACTCGAAATCAAAACGGGTAAAATTTATGTCCGAAATCTGTATAAAAACATTAAAATTCAGGTTTCGGGTTCCAGAATTATTATTTTATTTTTTAGGGTTCATCATGTGTTCTTAGGAAAATTCGAAATTCCTTTATGTTTTGGAATATGATTTGGATTATTGAGTGTTTTTCCATGTTTTGATATGTTTTAACTATTAAAAATTTTCGAAAAATCTGTTATTAGATCAACAGATAAAGTTTTCAAAATATTTGATGAAATTAGATCATCATTAAAACAGGAAACCATATCTCAAAATCCCGTAGAATTCGAATTTTCAGTTATGCTTTTACATTAACAGCTGTAGCAGTGGACTCGAGACCATCAGGTTTCGACTCGAGACCAAGATCTCGACTCGAGACCACAAGGCCTCAACTCGAAATCATAAGTGTTCTCAAATGTTTACAACTCGAGACAACGATTTCGACTCGAGACCATAAGGTTTCGACTCGAGACCATAAGGTTTCGACTCGAGACCACTGAGGTTTCGACTAAGGGCTTCAATCTTCACAACTCGAGACCATGGTTGCGACTCGAGATCTCATAAAACACAGTAGTCGAGACCATGATTACGACTCGAGACACTGAGGTTGCGACTCGAGACCATTAATGAGTCGAGACCTCATAATGTTGCAAGATGAGTTGAGACTTGACTCGAGACCTCACTCGAGACCTCATAATTAAGTCGAGATCTCACCTGAAACCTCATTATTTTAGGTTGTTTAATGTGAACTAAGATTTAGCTCGGGGCTCCGCGCTAACAGGTGGTTTGCTACTAAATAATTGGTTTTGTAAATACTTAGTTAATTAATAAGGATCAAATAATGTTTCACAAAACCAAAATGGCTTAACTTGAATGAGCTCCTGATGTATCACTTCTGGCCAAAGCTGATTTGATGCATCTACTTATCATTCAAGTATTACGAAAGCTATGTTAAGTGTGCATCATAAACATGAATGTCTTAATATCTGGTCAAAGCTGATTTAATTCCTTCATAGATGGCATACTTAACGAGTGCATAACTAAAGTGATTGTTTCAATTCTGGCCAAAGCTGATTTGTCACAAATACTTTGCACACATGCTTAAATGATTACACTTCTGGCCAAAGCTGATTTGTCTTCGTTTAAGTAGAACTCTAAATAAGTCTATTATTTTGATGTTAGTAATAGACATATCACAACCTCTTCACATAATGATCCTTAGATTAATGATCCTTTATTTTTATTTTATGATCATTTCGTCTGCCTTATTTCTTAGTACCCATAATTTTACTCACTATAATTTTCTTCTATAAATCTATATCTCATCCACTCTAATTCTTAAGCCTAAAATGTTTTGCTTTATTTAAAGTTTCTATAAGAATTAGCTCTTAAATTAAATCCTTGATTATCTCTTAAGACACGATAATCCTATTGCTCTCTTCTGATAAAGCACTACAGAAGAAAAGTTGAGCATGATGATTAGGATAAATCGAACATGATGTCTCTTATGATAATCAAGAACTCTCTAACATAATTGCTATCACTAAAGTTATTCCAGATTAAGCATTTCCTAAAACTAATCTATTATTGTGGAATAATCACAAGAGCTCCTAAGATGCATGTCTTCATTTAAAATTCTAAACTATAAAGTTAAGTGGTGTATGTGAATATATTATAATGTACAATACCATGACCCATAAAGTTAAGGGCTTACGCATGGAAATAAGTACAATTTTTTTCAGTACATTACCTACTAAGATTTTCATTTGTACAATTTTGATGCCTTATAAATCAACTATAACACTCAAAAGTACCAAAGGAAAATGAGTGTGTTGATAAGCAACATATGTACAAAGAAATAAATATTTGAAGCTGGAAAATAAGTTGTTACTCACCTTACAACCACTTAAACTTTAAAAGAGGATTGTTCTAAGGTCCATAGACAAATTACAAGTGTTAATTCCACCTCTAAGGTTCTTCAAGGGAAAATCTCACTGCATAATTATGCCATTAGACTAGGCATAAGCAACGAGACTATTCATTATTCAGAAGAACGGTTGGATAAGCTAATTAGGTAGTCACTTACTAATGATATTTAAGTCTGATAATTTTTAATATTCCAATTAACACATGATTAGTTGACTCTAGTTCTAAACGTTTCCTTACCAGAAGTCAACAAATAACTAACATGAGAGTTAGTGACAAAATTAAATGTTAAGGCTATAAGAACCATAATAAGCAATCTTCTAACAACGCTTTTCGATACCTTATATATTCTGAAGATTAATCAGAATATAGTATCATAATTAAGCAATGTTATGAATGTTGTGATGTTTGCATAGTCAACATAAAGTCACACTTACCTTAAACTCTCATTTTATTTGTTCCAAATATCTGGATTGAAACATTACTAAGATAAAACTAGATGATACCTAACATTTTCACAACTTTTGTCATCATGCAAATGAGAATTTGACAAAAGAAAAAATGAGACTTATAAATTTCATCCATTATAACCGAAATTCATGAGAAATCATGACATGGTTAATGAGGATGATTTTTTTATCTAATCTTATTCTAAGTGATTTTAAATCATGACATTATAGCCCTAAATATTACTTGGCTTAAGGAATAAGTATGGGTCCATCATAAGTCATTCATTGACATTCGTGGAACTTATTCCAAATGGAATATTCAGACATAATTCATTTATCATTTAACAGACTATCAGCTTGTATCTAAATTTTGTCGCATATGGCTCACGGTCTTAGAAGAAATCTATTCATATATATATATATACTTAATAAGATTTCTATTAAATATGTCCCTAAAGTTTCTTATGATATCTGGACATTAAAGAAATCAAATAAAGTCTAACATATATGTGATAGGTTCCCACATCATGTAGCTCATTGAAACTTCTCTTGTAGCATTCTAGAGATATTAAAGATCAGTGGGAGCATTAAGTGTCTTAATAATAACTTGGAATAGTTGCAAGAGGTGGGGAGTGAAAACTTTATATTACTTCAACTTACACCTCTTGTACAATACACCGCTCCATCACGACACTGTTCCATCAAAAACTTGTCTCCTTAAAATTTAATGCTACTCTTACAAAAGTTTCATTGTTGCTTAATTGTGGGTACACTTATATTTCTTACCTAAACTAACATAATCCTCAACAAGAGAAATCACAACGACTAACGTCATTAATTTGTTTTCTCTATTAGAATTTGTTGGTCGTTAAATATTGACCCTAAGCATGCTGAGTTCCTAAAGATTTCTAAGGTCAGTGGGAGTAGTCAAATTCCTTATCATGACTTGCAAGGAATACAAGAGGCGGGGGGAAGAGTGTCATTAAATTTCACTCCGAATTTAACTCCGATTACACCTCTTGTACACTATACTACACCAACTCTTACAAACTTAGAATCCTGAAAACGATAGCAACCTAAACAAGAGCTAATCCATAAAACTGAAACTTCTAACAAACCCAAAAATCAACTCAGGAGGTCATCTAGGTTTAAAAGCCTACTAACTTTGATGATTACATAACCTCCCTAACTGAAGTTGAAATGGATTTTGGAAAAGTTTACTGGTCCTATCTCTTCAAATTAAGCCATTAGTGTCAATTAATCTTCTAAATGGAATAAAACAGTTTTCTAGTAAAACTGATTTTGTATTCATATAACGTTTGGGATTTGATTGAATTACCTAAGAGTGTTCATAACTAAACCAAATCCTGATACAAACGTTAAGACACTAAGAAGCATGATTAATTGTCAAAGGTTATACTTAGGAAGAGATAAATTATCAAAGATTTCTTTGAGGATCGTCACTGTTCAAGTAGCTAATAATAGTTTAAAGCTACATTAGATGAACATTAAAAACAATTTTCCTTAACAAATGGCTGACATATTTACATGTTCATAAAACAACCTGAAAGTTCCAAACTGAAGGTTAAAGAACACTTTGTTTGTAAGCCAATAAAATCCATGTATGGGTTAATGCAAACATCATAATGTGATGAAATCTTAACGTAATTATTTTCATCAACAACCAAGTGGATTAATGTACCTACCTCAAAATGAATGGGAGCAACTAAGATAAACTTGTCTATATGGATGATATTCTTTTGACAAGTATATGTTACATAAGTCAAAGCATTGTTAACACAAACTTTGATATAATAAATCTCAGAGATATCTCTTATGTAATAGATATCATAACATACCGAGATAGACCCAATGGGACATTAGTTTCGCTCCTTAAGTTTAACCTTAAATGGGTCCTTACGCATGTAACAAACAATACTGCTCTCCTTTAGAGGATAATATGATAAATGAGATTATTTCCTTACGCTTCATTAATTAGAAGCCTTATGTAAGTTTAAGTCTATACTCGTTTAGATATTACTCACATTGCAACACACTAGATATGTCTAGATTATTGTGAAGCATCTAATAGAGTATCATAATATCTTTAAAGAAACGAGAGACTATATTTTAAAGAAGAAGTGAGAACTCAAACCGGTTTATTACTTTAACTTTGTAATGTTCAAAGATGACAAAATGTAATTTCGGGTATATCCTTATGTCAGCAGACAAAACCTATCTTATGGAGGAGTCATAATAAACTGATAATAACAACCTAAGTTATAACGACATAATATAGTCACTAAATGTTGTTGGAAATCTATTAGTGGACTCATAAGTTTATTAACTCCATATAATTAATGTTTTGAAGACTTAGTGTGATAAAGTCAGCTACCATGACTCCTTGAACAGTAACAGTTCAAGAGGTGCTGCATTAAATTTCGATACGCAATTAATTATTCGTTTATGAACGAACTGAGGAAACTAAGTTTTGTATCGAATACATTCATGATATGCTTAAGGATCCTATAATTGAAGGGCTATTACCCATAAGTCTTATTAAGAGAGCTCATAGACGGGTATTAATTAATGGCCGTGCACAATTGCATATCGTACTATGAATGACTAAGTATTAGTTAAGTTTCCTCATCAGTTTGATTTTGTATGTCTCTAAGAATATGTCAAGTCGACATAATGGCATATAGACAAATAAAGTTACAATTCAAACAAAGGGCTTATGCATATTTTGATCATGACGATTAGGTTTTAAATTAAGGCTATAGTATGACTAATGGGGGTCCTGAGTCGCATAATGATTCAACGGCTGTATTTCTCTGCTATAGTTCTTGTTTAAGGCTAAAATGAGTGTTAACTCCTGATCAGGCTTATCTAATACTCATAGTAAATGATTACTCGGCTAAGTGGGAGAATGTAAGATTAAATATATTTTTATATTATATTTAATCTAGTAGCCATTATAATCATTTACATTATATGGATCAAAATATATAACAATCCTATTAAATAATTAGTTGGTAATTGTTGATGGGCCAAATTACCCTTATTAACTAATTAGGGTTTCCTCCTGGGTGCATATATAAGGAGACTTGTGTAGAGGTTCTAAGGTTAGACACATAACCTAACTAATTCACATAACATCACCATCAGCCTCCTCTCCATAACCGAACTCCCTTATTCGGTTTTCATCATCACCATCATTAGATTGCACCCTAAGGAGGAACCAGATCAATCTGACAATCATGTCAAACACTGTTGCTACGTCTCCATCTGGATTCTCTGCTGGCCTGTACTGATGCAATCAAATGTATGTTTTCATGTTTTCCATTATGTCTTAACAGAACTGATCAACAGCTAATAGTAATTTTTACGGTTGACATTCGATGTTTGATACTTTTTGTTTTACGTAAGTTATGTTTGGTTGATAGATATAAATCACTATGCATGCGAGTTTTAAGTATATTGAAATAATAATGGGTTTGATATACCCAACCCCTTTGGATGGTTTGCAGAAACCCAATTTCAAAGGTGTCACTTTAATTTGTTTTTGAGTAAATTACGTTTTTGGCCCTTGTGGTTATATCACTTTTACTATATTAGCCCAAAATAAGAATTTTTAACATATCTGCCCCCATGGTATCTATAACTAACCATATTGGCCCCTAAGTCTAACCATTTTGGCCCCCATGGTCTCTATAACTAACCATTTTGCCCCCCATGATCTCTAGACTGGTTAGTTATAGAGACCATGGGGGCAGATATATTAAAAATTATTATTTTAGGATAATATAGTAAAAGTGATATAACCACAAGGCCAAAAACATAATTTACTCTTTGTTTTTTAAATCATACATTTCAAGTTTCAACTAAACACGTATTAGACTACGAGTAGTGGTCTACTAGGTGAAATGACATTTCACATCATGTGTCATCTACGTTATAAAAACCATTTTCTTTCACAAAATAGTGGTTCACTCACATTCATCAATAACTTTTTTTTTGAAAGGTAAATTTCATTAACACGGCCGGACTGCTAAAAAACGCAGAACCGCGCCAAACAACTAGATTACAACATATACAAGGGCCAATTACACCATTCCCTCCAAACAACGTTACCTATATTAGATCTACTTTTCAACCATAAGAAACTAACCGCTTTAATATCTCCAATAATCTCTTCAGACGTCGGGGCACCATGAGAGAAGATCTTCCCGTTCCTGGCTTTCCAAATGCACCAAATGGATACCCGAATGATATCTTCAACGATAACCTTAGCTTTATTGTCCTCAACCAAACTATTGTGTATGTCCAGAAGATCCGAGAAAGAAAATGCAAAAAACGGAGGGACTTTTAACCAATCACATACCCGGCTCCAGACCTGAACAGCACAAGCACAACCTGAGAACAGGTGATCGACCGATTCAATAGCTTCTTCACATAAAACACAATCCGATTCATCAATTACTATAATGATTCTTTATTTATATTTTTTGGTTATATTTTTTTGTTATACCTAGACAATAGTTATAAAACATAAATAAACGGTTGTACGGTGGCGTCTCAGGCACCACTTCGATTTAAAATTCGGAAAAAGTAAACGGTTGTGTCATTTGCGTTTGTTGAAAATCCATAAGATTTTCTTGATACCCAAAACATACATTGGCATGTTTTGAATCATGCTAAATCACACATGGTATGTGGGATTGAACGAGTTACTGAATGGAAAGATCTTGAATAAAAAAATTTTAGAGAATAGGTTAAAGAGTGTATGAAGTGTGTAAAATTTTTGTGTGTTTAAACAAATACAGTGAAAAAAAAACTTAGGCAAGGAAAATTTCACGTAATTTATATATATAATGTCACACCCCCAAAATACCACATGCGGGAACACCGCGGGGCGTGTGACGTATCAAGATCCAGCCAACAATCACATTGAAGTATATCAAGATATTAAATAAGAGTTTCCATTTATTTCCAAAAATAATTCCAAAACACGACTTAAAACAGATACGTTCAGCGGAAACATAATGTAAATTGTTATTCAAGTGTTTCAAAGCAAATATGCGAAATCAATGAACATGTATCCAAGAGTCTCGACCCATGACCACTCCAGTACTCCCAGATAGCAAGTTCCATAACCATGAATCTAACGACCTGCAAGCATGCAGACAAGTGTATCAAACAACGCTGGTGAGTTCAAAGTTTTGTGAAAACATTAATTGCCAAGAGTTTAGTTCAGTTTAATTTTTAATGTTGATAATAACTCGCGTACCGTACAAGATGCCTCCCAGATTGTTTTGCCCGTCCCCAATGCCCCCTATCTAAGCATTGGTCATGATTAAGGTCATTAGTTCACGCCCGTCCTCTCAGGTACGGTGTGAGGTTGCCAAGCCTAATAGCGCTATCAACTAATACCCCGTCACCTCTCAGGTTACTCATTCGGTATAAGATGGGACTTAAGGTGATAGGACATGAGTGTATTATCTAACATTCCAGTTTTTACCCACAAGACTTATTCCTCTAATGAATACCCAAATGACTGTCCCACCCACCGGGACGCATGCTCAAGAGAAATGAACTCACCTTAGATTGCTCGGAATGATATGTTACCCATTCCAAGTTAGTCAACCAATGTGATATCCCACATCGGTTGTGAAGGGGAACAAAAGCTTCCTTATAAGGGGCTGGATACCTTCACCATCATGACGCGTTTTGAAAACCGTGAGGGGCGGACGCTGAGGGCGTGCTGGCCGCCAAAGCGGACAATATCATGGTGCGGTTATGCTGGGCTGTTACAGATGGTATCAGAGCCAGGGTCGGACCGAGGGTGCCAGGTCCCGCGAGGACGCTGTACCCCTTAAGGGGTGGATTGTGATATCCCACATCGGTTGTGAAGGGGAACAAAAGTTTCCTTATAAGTGGCTGGATACCTTCACCATCATGACGCGTTTTGAAAACCGTGAGGGGCAGACGCTGAGGGCGTGCTGGCCGCCAAAGCGGACAATATCATGGTGCGGTTACGCTGGGCTGTTACAACCAAACCCTACCGTGGTTACCAAAGACAGTAAGTTTGTATGCACATAAATCACGTATTCCACATTCATGTTGTGTACACGAAGCACTCATAGCACATGTCATAATAGTTAACATAGTTGCTCGTTTTCATCAAGTAATCACATAGCATGTATTCGGTTCTCATATAAGTTTACACCAAAATCCCAATATGGTCACCAATGGTAATCAGTTTCATATGCAATGAGTCATGTTCTCTTCACATACATTAAACAAGTGTCGTACAAGCATTTACACACATTGTTTACATGTCATAACAGTAAATACAGCATTCATAGCATTGTTTATTTCACATAATGATCATCAGAATAGATCTATCATTGTTTATTACAAAAACATCATAGCATTGTTTATTTCACATAATGCCCTTGGCTATCACATTGTTTAAACATCAAATATCTAAAAGTACTCGAAATATTGATATGGCATAAATGATAATCCTAAAAAGCATATCACATTTTTTGATTAAAACAAAACTACAAACACATGGCCGCCATTTTTCTTCAAAGCTATCAATCTTGCCAGACCACTTACCTTCACATTTATTGGACCACTAAAACTACTAGTATCTCAAAATTGGTTATTTGAATTTTGTGAATTCAGTGGACAACTTTGATTGGACCAAACACAATTAGTGGGTTCGAACAAATACAAAGTAGATCAGTTCTTGTTTGTGATCATCGACTGATGCAATAGTAACGAGGGGCATACATCAAACCAAGAGAATCACACATTGATTACATGCACACATCGATATCAAACAAGCACATATATCCATAACTTAACCCCTTAAGAATGCCAGCAAACATAGATGAATATACTAACCGAATGCTGGTGTGTGGACAAGTGTTAGAACGAGGAAGAGGGGGCGGAAGAATGTTGCCGCCAAGCTTGAGAGAATTAGGGTTTGAAGTCGTGTGTGTGCTTTCGGAATGGTGGGAATACCCATGTGCATGCGATATTAGTTAGGGGTGTCTGGGCTTCGATTGGGCTTATGGAAGCTGAGCCGGGAACAAGTAAGCATAGGAGAGGTGTTCGGCCCTTAACCTAAGTGTGCGACTTGGGTGTGTTGTGCGACTAGGCTTATATGAACGATGACCTCATGTAACGGTAACTCGTATATCTATAAACACCGAAGACCAGACCCAGTAGTTTAACATAACATACATTCACTATACGTTCACACAAACAGTCCTTCGCGACATGAATAGCCAAGCATATTTAATCAACTTAACATATGATGCATCCAACTATAACATGGACTGGGACGTGAAAGAGATAATACCGAACCGATGGACGCTAGATTAGGCGACATCGACCTCGAAAGTTCGGGTTGTCACATCATCCCCAACTTGAAAGAAATTTCTTCCCGAATTCTGATGAGCAGTAACGAAGAAAAGAAGTGATATCTCAGAATGACTGGGGATTTTTCCTCGGGTATCACATCATCCCCAACTTGAAAGAGAATTTTGTCCCGAAATTCTCTAGTTGCATCCGGATTCAATTCAACATTTTTAAACATGTTAGGGTACTTGGACTTCATCTGGTCCTCACGTTCCCATGTGAACTTCGGTCCATGACTTAAGTTCCAACGAGCTCTCACGATTGGAATTTGACTGCACTTGGGTTTCTCAATACCTACAACTTATCATCTATTTATGGTTCTTGCAAAGAGACCACAAGTGTTTAATCAGCAAACACTCCTTTGTATTTGATACGTGCACAATAACATGAATATTGCCCCGTCTGTCAAATATCCCGAGTCTACAATGTGGATAGGCTTGCCGGGCTTTCCAAGGCGCACCACACCCTTCCAGGGTGAAATTCTCAACGTAAAACAATTGCCTACTGTGAATTCTAAGGACCTCCTACACTTAACAGCTTTTCTGGCGGTCACGCGCTGCCGTCATGCGATTTCTGATCTAAACAGTCTGCCCAGGAGTTTTAAGTACAAGTTCTAGGTCTATGATTAGGCTGTCACCCACCTCAGCCTCACAAAGAGGTCGGCACATTCACCCAGACAATGCCTCGAACGGAGCTGCTTGGATACTAGCATGGTAACTGTTGCAGCAGAACTCAACCAAAGGTAGGTGTCCTTCCAATTTTCACTAAATCCAATCCCACACCTGCTCGCAGCATGTCTTCGAGTGTCAGGATGGTTCGTTTACTCTGATCGTTTATCCAACAGCGATAAGCAATGCTCACGTCTAGACGTGAGCCAAGAGTGTTGTGTATTGCCTGACATAAATCAGGTATAGATCAAAATCAGAGGTAATAGGAGTTGGCACCCCGTGCCTAGAAACCGCTCTTCACAGGTATTTACTCATAGGATACGAAGACTTGTCAATTTTCCCTGATTGCTAGAAAGTGTACAGATTACATGAGACATTCAACGATCCCCCAGGTGATATTGTTTCCGATCTGAGTTTTAGGTAGACCAGTGACAAAATCCATGGCAGTCTGTTCCCATTTCCATATGGGTGTTTCCGGTTGTTGGCACAGAGCAGAAGGTTTCTGATATTCCACCTTGAGTTTCGCACAAGTCAAACATCGTTCACATACTTTGCTATAAGGATCTTCATGCCCGGTTATCAGTACAAGACTTATAAATCCTAATATCTCTTATCAAAACCTAGACTACTAGAATATCGAGGCTGGTGTGCTTTGCTCAACACAAGTTTCCTACGGTTGCCGCATAGTGGAATCCATATTCGTTCCCTGGAGTAGCGAATATCGTCCGCTTGCCAAAAGTTGCTCCTCCATGCCCCGCATGGACCCAACTTGAAAATTCTCTTCCTTCAATGCTTCAGTTTGAACAGGGCGAATCTGATCAGGTAGGTTAGAGTCGATGGTGTGCTGCGAGACTCGTACACGTCTAGGTTTCACAGTCGAATTCAAAGGTTCCATCCAGCGATGCCATCACATGTTTAGCTTTTTCGAAACAAGGGTACACAGGAGGCCCTTGTGATCGGTCTAAGTAGTGCATTTGGTACCGTCCAAGTAATGCCTCCAACTTAAATCCAAAGACCATGGCTTCCACCACAGGTTGTGACTCATGCAATTTTCCTTGTAACTCCACCACGTAAGCCATCAACTTCTCGTGTTGCATCTACGTGTAACTGGGACTCTGATTCGAACCATCATTGTATACCACTAGATCACCCGTTCCCTCGGGTAAGGACGATGCTCAGTGCATTGTAGAGTTGGGATTCAAAAGCTGAAAAGACGTCTTCCTGTTTTGTCTCCCTGCTGTGCTAAAGAGGTTAAAGCTGCACGACCTTCGAAAATCCCTTGATGAATCTGCGATAGTATCTAGCGAAACCAAGAAATTTGATTTATCCCCAAATGACTCTTTGGTGCTGTTCGATCTCCAATAAAATGGATCTCAGTGAGATCCACGTGTATCCCCACTTCATTGACTACGTGATCAAGAAAATGTACTTCTCAAATCTTGAAGTCACACTTAGGTAAACTTCGCATGGGGTTGCTCCTCCCCTAGGAGCTCTAAGATGAAATACAAGAGCCGTTCATGGTGTTCCTTTCTCCTGGAAGTGATTCAAAACGTCATAGATAAACACGGTTGGCGAATCTAGCGAGATGAGGTTGACTCATACTACCCATGTGATCCCTAAGGCTGCTGGTGTGTTGGATAACTTAAACAACATGAACGGAAAATCGTAGTGGTCGTACTGTGTCTGTAACGCCATGTTAGGAATCATCCTCCCCTGGGTCTTCCATCAGGTAACAGCTCGTTCTTAAGTCAGTTTCCGAATAGAAGCTTGATCATTGCGGTGGGTCAAGCAGGTCGTTGATGCGAGATAGAGGGTAACGGTCTATGATTGCCACCTTGTGGTAGTCTGTACACATACGAAAGAACTCGTCCTTCATTTCCACAATAGAACTCGGGCTCCCCAGGATGAGGAGCTAGATCGATAAAACTCCCATCCAGTAGTTCCTGAAGTTGATTAGACAGTTCTTACAACCCCCTTGGTACAAGACGGTAAGGAGTACGAGTAACCAAGGCTGCCTCTGGCGTGAGATCAAACTGAGATTCTACCTAACAGTTGCAGAAGTAAACCTGAAAGTTCCTCGGGTAGCTCACCGAGAGGAATCACAAACAATTGGTGGATTCCTCGATCCTCTTTTCCTTAGCCTTAACATTAGTAACGCTTGCTAGCATAACGGGGTAATCCCTCCGTTGACACTTCTGGGATTTCATAGCTGAAATGATGCTAACACTTGCACCACTCTGACGCTTTAGAACAAATAACGATTCTCCACTAGGGAGAGGGCTACGCAAGATTTTCTCCCCACAGGGTATATCTGCTCGATATCTGGATAACCAATCCACACTAACTACTGCATCAAAACTATCAAGGGTAGCAGAAGGAAAGTCGATGTCGAACACTTGTCCCACAAGGTCGAGTTTGTATTCCAACAAACATATGAGGTTCCATTTGACTTGCCATCAGCCGATTCCACAACAGGTTCGGTTTCAAGAAGCATCAGGGTTAAACAGAACAGAGACGAAGCGATTAGCTACCCATACAAACTACCATGTTGCTATTATGCCTGGCGTCGCCTACGCCAATCCTAAATGCCCTTCCATGAGCATCATTTCCAGTGTTGTTGTTTTCGTTACGAGAATTTCTAGTACTGCCGCCGTTCCCTTGATTGTTGTCGTCTTGATTTAACAACGGCTGATCCATGTCGTAGGCACCTTCATTTCCATGTTGTAGGCTACGATTACGAGTATCTTGATGTTGCCGTGGCTGTTGCCTCTAATGTCGTAGCTTGAAACGGAGCCCTACAATCGTTCACTAACAGGGTCCATCTTTTCACATTCCGTGTCACGTCCAAAGGCACTACTCATTGTGCTGGCAAATATACATTCCACACTATAGTCAATTGTCATCGCTTATGTCCCGATTGATTCGTAAGAGTTAACTTCCATAAGTCGCTGACTAGGGTTAAGAATTCGATTGTAGCCAATTTGCCGGTGTTCGTTGCCGGTAATCAGGGTCGTCCTAATACTGAGATCGGTAAGGTATTGCGCTCATCCCCTTGTCCATCGATCTTGCAAGTTGATTGAGTAATACACGGTATGTTGCTATAGTGTTGCAGAAGTGATCGCACATCGAGATCTAAGGCGTCAATATGTTGAGTTCCAGCATACAAAGAAAAGTGAGAAAGGTATAGACCAATCATTCGACGCTGCGACATCCAACTCAGAGACCTTCGTACTGGCACCTAACATTTTGTACAGTTCGCTAGACGTTCAGATGAGTGTTTAGGTAATACTCGATAGCGCAGGATTCGTAAGGATTCAAAGAGGAGTGAAAAGATCACGTTCAAGTAGGAGACAATCACTGC
Organism: Helianthus tuberosus; assembly: GCA_030545235.1. Taxonomy (NCBI): domain Eukaryota; kingdom Viridiplantae; phylum Streptophyta; class Magnoliopsida; order Asterales; family Asteraceae; genus Helianthus; species Helianthus tuberosus. Next base: position 191,632,359 of record CM060401.1, on the reverse strand, counting down.
TATGACTCCTATAGATTTGGTATGTTTCTCATTGATCGAACAATGGAACAGAACCCCTTTTTCACTTGTTAAGCCTCACTGGGACTCACATGCACCCCACATTATTATTATGTGTTCACCCACAATAATATTGTGATTTGCATGCTCATCTCAGTTCCTCCTAACTCATGTCAAATGGTTCCACAAACTCAGATGTCAAACGGAGGTTGTCAAAATGATAAGATCACAGAAATCCAAGGATTATGACATACTCTCAACGCATCATAATGTATGCAAGCACTTCATGTAATCATGCTATAGTGACAAGTGTGTGTTCGTACGCTACATCATAAACAAATGTGTACTAGTCATGTAATGTATGCAGCAGGTGAAAAAAAGACGAACCTTGCAATCTGGAGCTGAGTGTCATGGTCGTATTCACATATTCAGAACTGTTTGGTTATCGTCTGATTTTATAAAAACATTTTTAAAACCTAGTTCACTATAACCAGTGGATCTGATACCAAACTGTCACATCCCAAAATACCACATGCGGGAACACCGCGGGGCGTGTGACGTACCAGGATCCAGCCAACAATCACATTGAACTATATCAAGATATTAAATAAGAGTTTCCATTTATTTCCAAAAATAATTCCAAAACACGACTTAAAACAGATACGTTCAGCGGAAGCATAATGTAAATTGTTATTCAAGTGTTTCAAAGCAAATATGTTAAATCAATGAACATGTATCCAAGGGTCTCGACCCATGACCACTCCAACACTCCCAGATAGCAAGTTCCATAACCATGAATCTAACGAACTGCAAGCATGCAGACAAGTGTATCAGACAACGCTGGTGAGTTCAAAGTTTTGTGAAAACATTAATTGCCAAGAGTTTAGTTCAGTTTAATTTTTAATGTTGATAATAACTCGAGTACCGTACAAGATGGCTCCCAGATTGTTTTGCCTGTCCCCAATGCCCCCTATCTAAGCATTGGTCATGATTAAGGTCATTAGTTCACGCCCGTCCTCTCAGGTACGGTATGAGGTTGCCAAGCCTAATAGCGCTATCAACTAATACCCCATCACCTCTCAGGTTACTCATTCGGTATAAGATGGGACTTAAGGTGATAGGAAATGAGTGTATTATCTAAAATTCCAGTTTTTACCCACAAGACTTATTCCTCTCAGGAATACCCAAATGACTGTCCCACCCACCAGGACGCATGCTCAAGAGAAATGAACTCAGCTTAGATTGCTCGGTATGATATGTTACCCATTCCAAGTTAGTTAACCAAACCCTACCTTGGTTACCAAAGACAGTCAGTTTGTATGCACATAAATCATGTATTCCACATTCATGTTGTGTACAAGAAGCACTCATATAGCACATGTCAAAATAGTTAACATAGTTGCCCGTTTTCATCAAGTAATCACATAGCATGTATTCGGTTCTCATATAAGTTTACACCAAAATCCCAATATGGTCACCAATGGTAATCAGTTTCATATGCAATGAGTCATGTTCTCTTCACATACATTAAACAAGTGTCGTACAAGCATTTACACACATTGTTTACATGTCATAACAGTAAATACAGCATTCATAGCGTTCATCACGTAATGTACGGCCCATCTAAGTCTAGGCCCAATGAAGTGTGTGAGTGGATCTGGACTTGTGCGATCAGGTCTCACTTGTGTGACCAGCTTCATCTTGTGCGACCAATTTCAACTTGTGCGACCAAGTGTAACCAAACCCCAACAGAATGTGCGATCAATCAAGTTTGACATGAAGAGTACGGCTAGAGTTTTAAGTGGGCGGTCCGTTATTCATTTCCTTAATTCATGGCAATTTAGTTACATTAATTCCTCTAATTCTATTCCCAACAATTTATAAAAGAAATTGTGATTGAATAATCATTCAATTTAGATCAACCAGTTTACTTCCATCGATTTAAGTGAACCCTAATCATCATTTTAGTACTTAACACCATTACCAATATCTAATCATCCCTAATCAGACCAACCCTTCGCTAATGTCACAACATCCCCCACATCGTTAATAATCATCAGAATAGATCTATCATTGTTTATTACAAAAACATCATAGCATTGTTTATTTCACATAATGCCCTTGGCTATCACATTGTTTAAACATCAAATCTCTAAAAGTACTCGAAATATTGATATGGCATAAATGATAATCCTAAAAAGTATATCACATTGTTTGATTAAATCAAAACTACAAACACATGGCTGCCATTTTTATTCAAAGCTATCAATCTTGCCAGACCACTTACCTTCACATTTATTGGACCACTAAAACTACTAGTATCTCAAAATTGGTTATTTGAATTTTGTGAATTCAGTGGACAACTTTGATTGGACCAAACACAATTAGTGGGTTCGAACAAATACAAAGTAGATCAGTTCTTGTCACGGCCCCAGCCCCGGTTTGACCCAGTAGGAGCCGCGGGACAGGAACCCGTGGTATTTATGATGTGACAGCGGAAGATTTTAACAGGATCTTTTTAAAATTTGAAATGCCCGATTATTTTATTTCATAATTCGGGATAAACCCCGTAAATTTACAATAGAGGAATTTTACTAGGAAATTCCCTGATTTATTAAAACATGTTTATTCATTTTAACTGAGCCACCTCTTCAAGCTTGTTTGTGCTCCGTATCACGTTTTCCTTGATTTACAGCAGGTCGCCTGAAACATGTTTTAAAAATATTTGTCAGCGGTGAAATACTGGTGAATCATTCATTTTGACAAAATGACACATAGTTATAAATTACAGCATAAGAGCGATTACAATGGCTTCTATCTTATTTTTATCTGGCGCCGTGTCACCTGGTGACGATGGTCATACCAATATTGGGTTTTTCCCCAAGTAGTGACGTTTATCACTGTTAGGATTTATTAGCCTAACCCGTGAGAAATTAGTAATGTGCACAATACCCCACTAGCCAGTGATTTAAGATAACCACGACTTAATCCCTGTAATTATAACATTTGAAAAATGGAGTATTGTAAAATATTTGATAAAAAGAGAATGACTCACTTTGCAGATTTACGGGGGCAGAGTTTAGCCTACTGATTAGCCTGATAACCTAATTTAATTAATAATGCACACGAACTTGGTTAGTAACTAATACAGCATTTACGATAACTCACGAGATTAAACCCTCACAACGAATGACAAAGTGCAATACTTAAACATCCATCGAATTCACGACAAATGACAAAGTATAAACCCAATTTGAGCAGCACTTAAACATTCATCGGATAGTTTCAATCGATCGGACATTGAATCGTAGCAGCGATCGAGTTAATACCCTGTATCGTAGCAGCACCTCGCTATTTTGATTGTAATTTTGACTTTGGAGCAGTATAACTTCGTTTTTGAGTTTTGGTTTCGACACAGAATGAAAGCTCCTGATCAAAGCTATTTATAGGTGAAATATGGGGCTGTCGCGGCCCGCGTGAGCCATAGGCTCACCCTTACGCGGCTCGCCTAGCCACCTAGTCTACGCGTAGGTTTGCTGGGTCACGAGTTAGGGTTGCCAGATGTGTTATATGTGGCCCGGATGCTTATCCGGTCAAATTTCAAGTTGACGCGGCCCGCGTAAGGGTCTGGTCATCCTTTACGCGGCCCGCCTGAATACCATATTTCTTGATTTCTTGATTTTTAACATGGATTGGGGTTTCAGGGGTCCAGGTTTCTACTTACGGGTTGTTTTGGGATATTTTTGGAGGTCCTTACATCCTCCCCACCTTATTTAAAATCTCGTCCTCGAGATTTACTGAAATAAGTGAGGATGCTTTCGCTTCATTTCTGATTCCAGCTCCCAAGTGTATTCAAGTCCTCTTTTTAAATCCCACTTGACTTTGACTAGTACCAATCGCTTGTGCTTGAGAAACTTGATCTTTCGGTCTTCTATTTGTACTGGTTTCTCTACGAATTTTAACTTTTCATTTACCTCTATATCTTGAAGAGGTACTACCAGAGATTCATCAGATAAACATTTCTTGAGGTTGGATACATGAAATACATCATGTACCCCAGCTAACTCTTCTGGTAGTTGCAAGCGATAAGCAACTGGTCCTATACGTTGGATCACTGGAAATGGTCCTACGTATCTTGGACTTAGCTTTCCTTTCTTACCAAACCGAACTACTCCTTTCCAAGGAGAAACTTTCAAGAGTACCTTGTCTCCCACTTGGAATTCCAGTGGTTTACGTCGATTATCGGCATAACTTTTCTGGCGATCTCGAGCCGTTTTCAGTCTTTCCTTGATTTGAGTGATCTTGTCAGTGGTCTCTTGCACAATTTCAGGACCTGATAATTGACTTTCTCCTACCTCTGCCCAACAAACTGGAGTTCTACACTTGCGTCCATACAGTGCTTCGAATGGGGCAGCTTCAATGCTTGAATGATAGCTATTGTTATAGGAGAATTCAATTAAAGGTAGGTGATCGTCCCAGTTTCCACCAAAATCTATCACACATGCCCGGAGCATGTCTTCCAGGGTTTGTATCGTCCTTTCACTTTGTCCGTCTGTTTGTGGATGATATGCAGTACTTAAATTTAGTCGGGTTCCCATTGCTTCCTGGAAACTAGTCCAGAAATGGGAAGTGAAACGACTATCCCTATCCGATACAATGGAGAGTGGAACTCCATGTAAGGATACTACTTCGTCTACATACAATTTGGCTAACCTTTCCATGCTAAAGGTTTCTTTCATGGGTAGAAAATGGGCTGACTTGGTTAATCGATCCACAATTACCCAAATCGCATCATTACCTTTTCTGGTTTTGGGTAACTTAGTAACAAAATCCATAGTTATAAGTTCCTATTTCCATACAGGCATTTCTAATTGTTGTAGTAGACCTGAGGGTTTCTGGTGTTCTACTTTAACTTGTGAACAAGTAAGACATTTAGAAACATAACTAGCTATGTCCTTTTTCATTCCTATCCACCAGAAATTACTTCTTAAATCTTGGTACATCTTATTGTTACCAGGATGCACAGTATACCTAGATTTATGGGCTTCCTCTAAAATCTTATTTCTTAATTCTCCTTGTTTAGGTACCTATATCCTTTTCTTGTGGAATCTCCAAATTCCATCACTTCCTTGTTCTAATTCTTTTACTCGTCCCTTCATTCCTTCAGAATCATCTTTGATTGTTGTATCTTGAACATTCTTCAGTTGTTCCATTAAATCTAATCGTAGATTTAATCTAAGAGCACGAACTCGTCGTTGTTTCTCATGATACTTACGACTTAATGCATCTGCAACTACGTTTGCTTTTCCTTCGTGATATTGAATATCACAGTCGTAATCACTTAGAATCTCCATCCATCTCCTTTGCCTCATGTTTAATTCTTTTTGCCCAAATATGTATCTTAAGCTCTTATGATCTGTATAGACAGTAAACTTGCTTCCATACAGATAATGTCTCCAAATCTTAAGGGCAAAAATTATGGCTCCTAACTCTAAGTCATGAGTCGTATAGTTTTCCTCATGTTTTTTCAATTGTCTTGAGGCATACGCAATTACCTTCTTGCGTTGCATTAGCACACATCCTAATCCTAGCTTAGAAGCATCACAGTAAACTTCAAAATCTTCTGTTCCTTCTGGTAAGGCTAGAATTGGGGTGTTTGTTAACTTTTGCTTTAAAATCCTAAAGGCCTCTTCTTGCCTAGATCCCCATTCAAACTTGGCTGCTTTATAGGTTAGCTTAGTTAATGGTACCGCTATTTTAGAAACATCCTTAATAAATCGTCTATAGTATCCAGCTAACCCTAGAAAGCTTCTAATTTCCATGGCTGATTGCGGGACTTTCCATTTGGTGATTGCTTCTATTTTGGAGGGATCTACGTGAATACCTTCATGATTCACCATGTGTCCTAAAAATTGCACCTCCTGTAGCCAAAATTCACATTTTGAGAATTTGGCGTAAAGTTTCTCCTTTCTTAACAAGGTTAAGAGTGCATGCAAGTGCTGACAATGTTCCTCCTGACTTTTGGAATAAATAAGTATATCGTCGATGAAGACAATTACAAATTTATCCAAATATGGTTTACAGATTCTATTCATCATGTCCATGAATGCCGCAGGTGCATTCGTTAGTCCGAAGGGCATGACTGTAAACTCGTAATGACCATACCTAGTTCTGAAAGCAGTTTTAGGTATGTCTTCTTCTTGTACCTTCAATTGATGGTATCCGGAGCGTAAGTCTATCTTAGAAAAATATCTAGCTCCTTGGAGTTGATCAAAGAGATCATCGATCCTAGGTAATGGATATCGATTCTTAATTGTAACCTTATTTAATTCCCTGTAATCGATACACATTCTCATTGACCCATCTTTCTTTTTCACAAACAACACTGGAGCTCCCCACGGGGATGAACTAGGTTGTATAAACCCTTTGCTTAATAATTCATCTAACTGCCTTTTCAGTTCTAGCATTTCTGTGGGTGCTAACCGATAAGGTGCCTTGGCTATTGGTGTAGTTCCCGGAATTATATGAATTCTAAATTCTACTTCCCTATTGGGTGGTAATCCAGGTAGTTCTTCTGGAAAGACATCTGGGTATTCTGATACTACCGGAATTTCCTTAAGTTCCTTACCTTTCGTGTTAATGATTACTGAAATCATATACTCCATTTCTTGTTTTCTTGAATAACTGGCCAACTTCATTATTGAAATGAATTTCAGTGGCTTTCGTGGCTTATCTCCTGTAATCACTACTAATTCTCCTGTGGGTGTATGAATTTCTATGGCATTTTTATCACAAAAAATTCGAGCATGGTTGGCTACTAACCAATCCATTCCTAACGCAACATCAAATCCTGCTAAATTCATAGGTAACAGGTTTGCAGAAAATTTATGTCCTAAGAGTTCTATCTTTCCTTCACGCAAAACCTTATCTATGTTTACAGAATTTCCATCTGCCGTTTCGACTGTAAAAATCTGCCTAAGGTTGGCTAAGGGTAAGTTAAGAGCTTGGCAGAATGAAGTATTTATAAAACTTTGGTTTGCACCAGAGTCAAATAATACTTTTGCATAAACGTCGTGAACTAGGAACGTACCAGCTATTACGTCAGGAATTAGTTCGGCTTCCTGCGTAGTGAGTTGAAAAGCTCTTATGTTCTTCTTTGTAGCTCCTTCTGCAGGTTTGGCTTTGTTGTCAGCTGGTTTGACCAATTTCGGACAGTCTGGTCTAAAATGTCCAGCTTCCCCACAGTTGTAGCAAACTGTTGCTTTCTTCTTACTGCAATATTCCTTTTGGTGTCCTAGAATTTTACAAAAATTGCAATACCCCTTGCATCTTCCAAAATGCTTTCTTTTGCAGGAATTGCAAAATGGAACAGTGGAAGATTGTCCGGTCCCCCTTCTCTTAAAATTACTACGGTTACCCATACGAAATCCTTGGGTAATCTTTTGGGCTACTTCCTTTTTCCGGTTTTCTTCACTTGTGCGTACCAGCTCGTCAGTTAGGGTATTAGCTAATTCTACCACATCGTCAATAGTGTGAGGTCTCGCAGCTTTAACGATATTACGGATTTCGCCAATCAATCCCCAAATATAGCGGGAAATAAGCACCGGTTCTGGCGATGCCAGGGTTGGTACCACTCTCGCATACTCAAAGAATGTCGAAGTATATCCTCGATAATCTACACCCATCATCCGATGGTTCAGGAACTTATTCGCCATTTGTTCCTTTTCATATTCGGGACAGAATTTTCTTTCCATTAGTTGCTTAAATTCTTCCCAACTCATGGCATAGGCCATATTTCTTCCTTTGGCTTGAAGTACCGTATTCCACCATTCTAGCGCCCCTTCTTTAAAAAGATGCGACGCATACATAACCTTGTCTTCTTCAGCACATTTACTAATCATAATGACTGCTTCGGTTTTCTCCAACCAACGCAGTGCCGTAGTCGCCCCTTCATTGCCTGCAAATTCAGCTGGTTTACAAGCAAGAAATTCTTTGTAAGTGCAACCAGGCGTTGCAGCTTTCATTTTCTTAGGAAGTGGGGCCTGCCGTGGATCATTATCGTGATTAGTATGGTTGCCGCCTCCGTTTACACTATTACTGAAGTTATCTTCTTGAGTACGTTTACTAGGAATAATTTGTTGAGGTTCAACAGGTTTCTGGGCAGCAGCAAGGATTGCTGGAATAGCATTGGCTATTACTTGAGCAACGATATTCTCGATATCTTGCCTAGTCATAAATTGATCTTCTTGATTTTGCTCTGATTGGTTTACTTCATTAACTGGTTCATTATTAGCAGGTTCCATCTGGTAATTAATATATATAAATTATTAGCATAAAATAAATAATAGCTATATGCAATTAATCACACAATTTCACAACACATGTTTAGTCAAAATTGTTGATTTCTCAACTGCCATTTTTTTATATATTATAATATGCATTAGTACACACTGTTATCTTACAAAAGTTTTATTTGTAGATTATTTACAGACTTATTTTATTATTATTATTACTATTATACAATCACAGTTTCACAACCATCCTATCCCTGGACACCTTAGAAGCGACGCTCCCTCTCGTCGTATTTCCAGGAGATCTGTTCTCCTACCTCCCGAATTCTATTCCCTGCATTCATCAGTTCCTCACCAAAATGGCGGAGTTCAGCTAAGTTTTCATTGCTCATTGGTGGGTTTGGTATAGGTTCTAGGTCGAACTAAGGGAAAAAGGTATAAGGGTTATTGAGGAGGTTTTGAAACTGCCAATCATTGGTCCACCACTCGTCTATTTCTCCTAGAGGTTGGGTATGGATCAGAGGATCTGGAATAGCCGGTTCTAGGTTTATTGGAAGTTGGGTTTCAGCAGGATAAGGGTAGAGGTTGGTGTTGGTGTTGATAGGTCTAATGATATCACAGCTTGCTAGTAAGCGATCTAATTCTTCTTGCAAAGGCAATTCCTCGATTTGCCTAGAACTTTCCCCAATTTCTATTTCTACTTGCCTAGCATTTCCCTCAATCTCGATCCCTTTTCCTTTATCAATGGGATTTTCTATTTTGGGAACTTTCCTAGTTGCTGGTTTTTTCCTGCGTACACCCCTCCAGCCTATAAATCTTCTCTTTTTCTTAGGCCTTGGTTTCTCCGGAGGTGGAGCTTGAAATTCCATAGGTTCCTCTACATCGGGTAAGTAACCAGTAAAGTCTTTGGAAACTTCCACTTTCACGGGATAGAGATTGAGATTCTGAAGGGCTTCAGATAACTCATTCATGCTGTTTAGCATATATGCAAAATGCACACAAAATGCTAAGTTAAAATTTTATAATAAAAATTTCACAGGCGAATATTTAATATAATTATTCAAATATTATTGAACATACTACGATTTTCTAATACAGATTGCAAATAAAATTCACAATATACTAAGGTTGCGCAATCCTAATTTATTTTATTTTCTCTTACTAAGTTGTTTAAAAGTTTCTGACTTGTAGGTGATATAGGACTGGGTCAGGGTATTTAAACGTTAGCATTTACTGCTATAGTAGCTAACATATAGAGATCTGCCCATTTTTCATCTAACTCATCTTCCCATGGTGGGTTATTGCTTATTTCTTAAGTTTCCTTAGGAATCATCACTTCTTTTGGTTGTGACTTCTTTATTTTCTCTTGACTTTTTCTAATAATCCGACTTCTTTTCTTAGGAGAAAGTGGTTTCTCAAACTGTGCCTTACGGACAAATATTCCTTCCTCAGTATCTGTTGGGTATTTTGAGGATGAAGTTCCTTTTTCTTTCGGTGAAGTATCTAATTTATGATAGATGTCCGAAAGTCTTTGTTTACCCATACTGTAAACAAATATTCAAATAATAAAATATGTAACCACAAAATGGCAATTAGTAAAAATTAAGTATTCTCTAAATACTTAATTGGCTTAAATCAGTGGCTCTGATACCAAATTTTCCTGTCACGGCCCCAGCCCCGGTTTGACCCAGTCAGGAGCCGCGGGACAGGAACCCGTGGTATTTATGATGTGACAGCGGAATATTTTAACAGGATCTTTTTAAAATTTTAAATGTCCGATTATTTTATTTCATAATTCGGGATAAACCCCGTAAATTTACAATAGAGGAATTTTACTAGGAAATTCCCTGATTTATTAAAACATGTTTATTCATTTTAACTGAGCCACCTCTTCAAGCTTATTTGTGCTCCGTATCACGTTTTCCTTGATTTACAGCAGGTCGCCTGAAACATGTTTTAAAATATTTTTGTCAGCGGGGAAATACTGGTGAATCATTCATTTTGACAAAATGACACATAGTTATAAATTACAGCATAAGAGCGATTACAATGGCTTCTATCTTATTTTTATCTGGCGCCGTGTCACCTGGTGACGATGGTCATACCACTATTGGGTCTTTCCCCAAGTAGTGACGTTTATCACTGTTAGGATTTATTAGCCTAACCCGTGAGAAATTAGTAATGTGCACAATACCCCACTAGCCAGTGATTTAAGATAACCACGACTTAATCCCTGTAATTATAACATTTGAAAAATGGAGTATTGTAAAATATTTGATAAAAAGAGAATGACTCAGTTTGCAGATTTACGCGGGCAGAGTTTAACCTACTGATTAGCCTGATAACCTAATTTAATTAACAATGCACACGAACTAGGTTAGTAACTAATACAGCATTTACGATAACTTACGAGATTAAACCCTCACAACGAATGACAAAGTGCAATACTTAAACATCCATCGAATTCACGACAAATGACAAAGTATAAACCCAATTTGAGCAGCACTTAAACATTCATCGGATAGTTTCAATCGATCGGACATTGAATCGTAGCAGCGATCGAGTTAATACCTTGTATCGTAGCAGCACCTCGCTATTTTGATTGTAATTTTGACTTTGGAGCAGTATAACTTCGTTTTTGAGTTTTGGTTTCGACACAGAATGAAAGCTCCAGATCAAAGCTATTTATAGGTGAAATATGGGGCTGTCGCGGCCCGCGTGAGCCATAGGCTCACCCTTACGCGGCCCGCCTAGCCACCTAGTCTACGCGTAGGTTTGCTGGGTCACGAGTTAGGGTTGCCAGATGGGTTATACGATGCCCGGATGCTTATCCGGTCAAATTTTAAGTTGACGCGGCCCGCGTAAGGGTCTGGTCATCCTTTACGCGGCCCGCCTGAATACCATATTTCTTGATTTCTTGATTTTTAATATGGATTAGGGTTTCAGGGGTTCGCGTTTCTACTTACGGGTTGTTTTGGGATATTTTTGGAGGTCCTTACAGTTCTTGTTTGTGATCATCGACTAATTCAATAGTAACGAGGGGCATACATCAAACCAAGAGAATCACACATTGATTACATGCACACATCAATATCAAACAAGCACATATATTCATAACTTAACCCCTTAAGAATGCCAGCAAACAAAGATGAATATACTAACCGAATGCTGGTGTGTGGACAAGTGTTAGAACGAGGAAGAGAGGGAGGAAGAATGTTGCCGCCAAGCTTGAGAGAATTAGGGTTTGAAGCCGTGTGTGTGCTTTCAGAATGGTGGGAATACCCATGTGCATGCGATATTAGTTAGGGGTGTTTGGGCTTCGATTGGGCTTCTGGAAGCTGAGCCGGGAACAAGTAAACATAGGAGAGGTGTTCGGCCCTTAACCTAAGTGTGCGACTTGGGTGTGTTGTGCGACTAGGCTTATATGAACGATGACCTCATGTAACGGTAACTCGTATATCTATAAACACCGAAGACCAGACTCAGTAGTTTAACATAACATACATTCATTATACGTTCACACAAACATTCCTTCGCGACATGAATAGCCAAGCATATTTAATCAACTTAACATATGATGCATCCAACTATAACATGGACTGGGACGTGAAAGAGATAATACCAAACCAATGGCCGCTAGATTAGGCGACATTGACCTCGAAAGTTCGGGTTGTCACATATAATTTAGCTAATATTACAAGAGTTCCTTGTAGCACAATTTGTATACAACATGTATACATAAGAACCCAATAAAACTTTTAAGTATATGATATAATGTTGATGATGTACAAAAAATGCCTCAAGAAACTAGAAAGCCAAGTTAATTAAGCTCAAGCTCATTTTAACTAGTTTAGGTTAACTGCAAACTTAGCTAAGTAGCTTTTCAAGTCTTGATGGTGCTTACATAATCTAGTGTCCAAGTCCAGTTGTTTTCACGTGAAACGAACAATGGCAAACGCCAACATTGTGGGTGCTCTTATATATTAGTGTATGGAGGTAAGAATACTCTTCTCTCTAGTAAAGGTGAATATAACTTCTACGAGTATTGATACTAGGGCTGGCAATTCTGACACGAACATGATAACACGACACGAACCTATACGAAATTATCATGTTTCGTGTTTGACCTTAACAGGTTTCGTGTCTAAAACAGGTCGACACGATAAGACCTTAACAGGTTTCGTGTCTAAACAGGTTAAAACCCGTTAACCTGTTAACACCCGTTAAGCACATGTTAATAATTAAAAAATTAAAAAATATTATATGAGGGTGTAGACATGGGGTCATCAATCGTGGTACCTGAGATGAATTATACATAAACACACGCGGTTCTTTTTCCACAATCCAATCCCTAATTTTTAAATCTCTCACAAACACCACCATTCCCTACCTGGTTCACAGCTTCCCCAATTCGGTCGTGTTCATGTCTTAAACAGGTCGTGTTCGTGTCTTAACAGGTCGTGTTCGTGTCTTAAACAGGTCGTATGATACGTTGGTAATTTTTTCGTGTATTAACAGGTCGTTTCGTGTAACTTGTTTATTAACAGGTTCGTGTTTGTGTTTCTAAAATCCGACACGATAAGATTTCGTGTCGTGTTCGTGTTTACGTGTTTCGAGTTCGTATCTTATCGTGTTCGTGTCTTAACAGATCGGGTTAACCCGTTATGCCAGCCCTAATTGATACATGATATCACTTACAATTAATAAATGTTTGAAAGAAATTACAATTTAACTTCCATCAAAATCTCCTTTTGCTAATTTTAGTAGATTAGAGTTTTCTATTCAGAAGGGGATGGCGGCGCAGTTTGTTGCTCGTCTACCTGCTATCCTTATGTAATTTGCCCTGGTGATTGTAATGAAATTTCATATGATTTCAACAATATATGTATATAGGGTAAGGTTCATGCGAGAACCACCTTTATTGCGAGAACCGCGAGAACCAATGTAAACACAACCTAAAATAGCTAAAAAAACCCAACCCCCCCCCCCAAGCTAAATGCTAAAAACTAAACCCCCCCCCCCCCCCCCAAAAAAAAAAACCTAAAAAAACCTAAACCCCCCTCCCCGCGCGTATCTTATCGTGTTCGTGTCTTAACAGATCGGGTTAACCCGTTATGCCAGCCCTAATTGATACATGTTATCACTTACAATTAATAAATGTTTGAAAGAAATTACAATTTAACTTCCTTCAAAATCTCCTTTTGCTAATTTTAGTAGATTAGAGTTTTCTATTCAGAAGGGGATGACGGCACAATTTGTTGCTCGTCTACCTGCTATCCTTATGTAATTTGCCCTGGTGATTGTAATGAAATTTCATATGATTTCAACAATATATATATATATATATATATAGGGTAAGGTTCATGCGAGAACCACCTTTATTGCGAGAACCGCGATAACCAATGTAAACACAACCTAAAATAGCTAAAAAAAAACCAACCCCCACCCCCCACCCTCCCCCCCCCCCCCCCAAGCTAAATGCTAAAAACTAAACCCCCCCAAAAAAAACCTAACCCCCCCCCCCCCCACCCCACCCCCCCAAAAACCTAAACCCTCCCAACCCCCCCCCCCCCCCAAAAAAAAAAAAGCTAAAATGCTAAAAACTAAACCCCCAAAACATCTAAAAAATCAAAAAAAAAACACACAAATTTTTTTTTTATATTTTTTACATTAAAATTGCTACTTTTATTAGCCAAAAAAAAAATTTTTAAACATTAAAAAAAAAAAAAATTTGGCTACCAAAAGTAGCGATTTTTTATAAAAAAATATTAAAAAAAATTGTGTGTTTTTTAGCTATTTTTAGCTATTTTTGGTTGTGTTCACATTGCTTCTCGCGGTTCTCGCAATAAAGGGTGCTTCCTAACGGATCCTTCTCATATATATATATATATATATATATGAAAAATCCTTAGAGATTTATAAATAAATCTAAAACTATATATGTAATATGTATAGAAAAATTAAAAATACTAGCTAAGGCGTGTGAGATGATGATTCTAGAGTTAACTTTATATAAGAAAAACAAGTCAGCTTTAAAAAGTGTGGACAATAGAGATCCTATCTTATTCTAACATCTTTCTTAAGAAAATCTTTAGGTGGAGGATAGAATAGTTGTCATATGTCACATGACAAAACACATACTTTAGTGAATGATAAGTCTTGCATTGCATATATGGTGTCAACTTTAAAAACGATAAGATCATAAGATTAGTTCATCACCATATTTCTTTCCCGTCATCAAATGTATAACATTGATGTAATATCATACCACTAAGGTTATCTAACTTGTATCTTATGATCACATTGTAACATTAATTTAATAAAATATTTTGTTAATAGGAAAAAAAATACATCTAATACAGAGTTTAGTTAATATAGAAATTATAAGACTATTTTTTTCAGTTATTTTAATTCTAAATAGAGTGTTAATTAATGTAATTAAACTAGTGGGATTCCCGCGCTTCCCGGCGGGCTTTTGGTTGATATTGGCTCGGTTCGTTAAAGTATCGGTACGATACCTGCACTTGGTATAGCAACCCAAAGAAATACGCCTAAAAGGATACCGACATGTGTTTTACGTCGATCGAAAACTATAGAAACAAATACCGGCACGGGTACCGATGTTGTTCGGGTGGAGCAAGGTTTGGTCACTGACACTCGTGCTATAACATGCGGTACTAAAAATACTCTATTGCCAATAAAATTTTGTTTTTAATCGCCTATATAGCGCCACATTGAGAAAATCAGAAAAACGAATATGGTGCCAGTACCGATATAGTTCAGACAATAATGGTTCGGTTCGTCATGGTAAAGAACAAAAAAAGGGTAAATGGCTTCTAAAACGTCGTAATAATAACTAACAAAAAGGGTAAACGACATCACTTTAAATTATTGTGTATAACTCGGTTTTAAATAGAATTTATGTCTAAACATAGATAAAAATAATCACATCTCAATGACGTCTTATCCAAAGGAATTATATAATTTTATACACCATATTTTTAATATTTTTTAAGTTATAAACGAAAAACAAAATCTTATCAAAGGAATTATAACAATAAAATATTATATTGGGAAATTATATAAATAAAAAATCAAGGAAACTTTTGATAGACTCCATTATAACAATTCACTTTTAAAAAGTAATTAAAAACAAAAAAAAAAACTAAAAAAATGTGATTGGTCCAAATAGACCAATTAGCATAAGCTACTGTATAAGTCCTTCGAAAATGTAAGTTACAAGAATGCCTTCTTTACAATTTTAATACTTTTAACATGTGTTGGCATAAGGTTATATGTACCTTATATTATTTGTGGTATTCCTTCAAAGTATCTAAGTGAATATAGTGTGCAAATCGGTACAATTTCAATTTAAATAGACATCATGCCTAATGTCTTCAAGATTGCGTTAGTATATAGTTCCTTATATATATATATATATATATATAAAGCTATATTGAAAAGGTCTAAATAAAGACATTGAAGGGGTGACAATAATGTTGGAAAAAGACAATAATTATATACGGATTTAAAAGGTAAAATAAAAAGAAGATTATTGGGACCTAAAAATATGTATAATGAAATAAGTGGAGCCAATGAATCGGATAGCCTCCAGTTGTAACCCAATTATTTTATTCCTCCTTCACCTTTTTAAAAATGCATGGATCAAGTTGAAAGAGATGTTTCATGGGCAACATTTATTTTCATTACGAAAGGCTCAACCTATTCACACACCCTATCTACCTATTTAGACACCCTTTGCATCGTATAGGTCTATACGAGGCGTATAGGGTTACATCAAAGTCAGTGTCTGACTCATGTTACTTCTGGTTTGACTGCTTCAATATGCCTCGTATAGGACTATACTGGGCGTATAGGTCTCATATATGACCCTTTGCCCCTTATATGCCTCGTATAGGCCTATACTGGGCGTATATAAGGGTTTCTTTTCTTTTTTTTAACAAACATTTTATACAATATTAATCGTTTTAGCAAACTTTTATACAAAAACAAGTTTTTTATTTTAAATAATTAATATTAGGACCCCTCGTTGGTGTTTTTTTGAGTTGAAAAATGGATGTTTTGGTAGGATAATTTGATTGTTTTTGGAGGGTGATGTTTTTTTGAGTAAAAAAATGGGTGTTTTGGTGGGGTAATTTGAGTTGTTTTTTAAGAAAAGTTTTATTTTTTTATAAAAATATTTTACCGTTTTCAAGATCGGCCTTTAAAAATATTCGATCGTAGAAATATTACATTGTTTTTAACATATAGTGTAGTATAGGTCTCGTATAGGTACCTTATAGGTCTTGTATAGGCCTATCGACGTATACGGGCGTTGTATCATATCCTATAGTATCGTATCGCATTGTATTGTATTGTATCGTATAGTGTAGTATAAGTCTCGTATAGGTCTCGTATAGACCTATATGGGACCTATACGAGACTTATACTATACACTATACGATACAATACGATACCATACTATACGATACTATCGTATCATATAGTGTAGTATAGGTCCCTTATAGGTCTTGTATAGGCCTATCGACGTATACGGGTGTTGTATCATATCCTATAGTTTCGTATCGTATCGTATCGTATCGTATAGTGTATAGTATAAGTCTAGTATAGGTCCCCTATAGGTCTTGTATAAGCCTATAGGCCTAAACGGGACCTAAACCACACCTATAGTCCTATACGAGTGTTGTATCTTATCCAATAGTCTAGTATCGTATTGTATTGTATTGTATTGTATTGTATCGTATCGTATCGTATCGTATCGTATCGTATCGTATCGTATAGTGTAGTATAAATCTCGTATAGGTCTCGTATAGGCATTGTATGGGCCTATGGATGTAGTATCGTATCCTATAGTATCGTGTTGTATCGCATCGTATCGTATAGTATAGTGTAGTATAAGTCTCGTATAGGTCTTGTATAAGCCTATCGTGTTGTATCGTATCGTATAGTATAGTATAGTATAGTATAAGTCTCGTATAGGCATCGTATAACTAATATTAGTGTTATTATAATTAATATGAGTTTTTTATAATTAATATTAGTGTTATTAATATTAATATGAGTTTTTTATAGTTAATATTAGTGTTATTGATATTTAAAAAGAGAAAACAAAAAAAAAAATAAAAATAGACGCCCAGTATAGGGCTATACTGGGCGTCTATGTGGACCAAAAGACCATTATACCCCTGAATTAGGCCTATACTGGGGGCAAAACAGGGTTATAATGGTCTTTTTGACCCCTCGTATAGGCCCATTATAGCCCTATACTGAGCGTCTATTTTTTTTTTCTCTTTTTAAATATTTAAAAAGAGAAAAAAAATAGACGCCCAGTATAGGGCTATATTGGGCGTATACCGGTGTCCAAAAGACCATTATAGCCCTGTTTTGCCCCCAGTATAGGCCTAACTCAGGGGTAAAATGGTAATTTGAATTATATACATACGCCTCATATAGGTCTATACTAAGCATATATGAGAGGCAAAAAAGACCAATTTACCCTCAGTATAGGCCTAAATCAGGGGTTAAATGGTCTTTTTTCGCCTAGACGCCCAGTATAGGCCTATACGAGGCAAATAAGACAAAATATGACATAATCAGAGATTCTCTTGGAAATTGAAAAAGGTAATATGCCTCGTATAGGTCTATACGAGGCGTCTTGAAGGGTGTGGAAATAGGGAGTTGGGTGTGTGAATATGTAGACCCTTATGAAATATGTTTTCATACATTATAATTATAATATTATTAAAGTTAGTTGATCAAACTTAGACCTAAAGCAACCTGTTCGATGAGACGTTTAAGTTGAATGAACAGTTAATATATGAGCAAATGTGTGTTGTTTGTAATGATACTAGAATAGAGTTCAAATGCTTAATATTTCTTTAATAATTTGAATATTTTCTCATATATGGTTATGACATATGAATAATTTTACGTATATAGTTATAACATATATAGAGTATGTATTTTCTTGTGACATATGAATAATTTTACGTATATAGTTATGACATATATAGAGTATGTATTTTCTTGTGTCTCATATTAGCATAAATAATTTTACGTATCGTTTTTTTCCTCTTTCTCTGTCTTGTATACTTTCATATCTAACAAATGACAATTATCTCTCCATGTATCCTATTTACATATGGTACTTACATGTTTATGCTCTTCTCTCTATTACTCATGCTCCTTATTAAAGGACACAAAAAACTCTTTACTAAACGATGAGAATTTGACACAAATTTTGCATATAATTACATCATTTCTACTAACATGATTAACATCATGAAACTAGGGACTAGCATGGTATATCACCATTTATTAATAAAAGCCGTTGGAGCATTACTAAATTTTCAAATGGCTTGAATATTCTACAAATTAAAATGATGAGTTAATTATTGTTTTCGTCCATGTGGTTTATCAAAAATCATTATTTCAGTCCATTAGTTTAAAAATTGTGATTTCAGTCCCTACGGTTTCACTTTCGTAACCATTTCAGTCCACCCCGTAACCATTTCAGTCCCTGTACTTAACATAATAATGGATTGAAATCGTTACGAAAGTGAAACCACAGGAACTGAAATTGTTACGAAAGTAAAACCACAGGGACTAAAATCGCAATTTTTAAACTAATGGACTGAAATAGTAATTTTTGACAAACCACAGGGACGAAAACAGTAATTAACTCTAAAATGGTCTTTTTACAAAAATTGACAACAATGAACGAGGAGACTATATGGGTATGACATTCAATATTTTGGCGTTAACACCAAAAATGCAAGCTATACCAGAACTTTGTTTGATCCTTAACTATACATTTACCGTTATTATTACCACAATGGCACAAACAAACTAGGGTGAAATCCTCTTAAACAAAGACTTTGAGTATGAACGACAAAATCCATCACAACTGAATATATTTATGTGAATTATCATTGTTTGCTTCATTTGGTTATTCCTTTGGGCTTTGATACAGATTTTGTCAAATATTCGGCATTTTATATACTTTTATGGGCTACTTACATTGTTCCTTATTATATTACTTATCATTTATCATGTAAGTTCAAAGCTACAAACATATAAATATATGATTGTTGATCAATTCTTTAATATCTAATAGAAACCAAGTATGTAAATCACGTGTACATGTTAATCCTGAAATCGTAGAGATGGAGGTAGACATGTTCTTGATTGTTCGAGAGTCTGTTTAGGGTGTAGAGTTAGGATGGGTTAGGTTATCTTGAATGATCACGTTTTTAGGGGGAGAAGAGCGACGAATTACGATGTTATGATTGTGATTGTGTAACATTTAACCTCTCTACTAATCTCTTTACACATGTACTCAAGAGAAAACCTCATGTTTATCTAGTAGGGGTAATTACGTCCATCGAATAATTACCAATTAATAATATAGGGATAATAATAAATTGAATGATATCTTTTAGATAAAAGATAATAAGGGTGCCACTTAGGCTTTGGCCTAGTGGTCAAGAGAAATTATCTCTTGTGAGGAGACCAAGGTTCAATCCTTGGGAGATGCAAGTATTTGGAAAAAAAAATTAACTGTTCAAAAAAAAGATAATAAGGGTCATATAATATACTTATAATAAATATATTCTTACAATGATTTGATGCATTGAACTAGGCCATGACAACACTATCACCAAAACTAGCCATAGGATTCAGACAAATTAGTTTATACAACAAAAGCTCCTTCTTCAAAGACCCTGGTTCGATATAACCATGCTTTAATCGGACGACTTTGGCTATGACCTGACCCTCCTTATCACATCTATACTTGGCGTCTAATGATACACATGATGTTTTACTTGAGCGTCTGGCTCTAGCTACAATTAAACATTCATTATCATATCTCGGCCACGCGCCTCACACTTGATAGTAAATGAGAATTTTTTATTATCTCAAGTGTACATATGTTACTATTTCACAACTTCTTTTGTTTTTGTTATTAATATTTTTCTATTTTTATATTTTTAATTATGTTTGTTTGTTTGTCGTTTGGGTTGGAGGTTTGGAGTTGAGGGTCTCTCTGTTTTCCAGGATAAAGGTAAGATTTATCTACATTCCACACTCCCTAGACCCTATCTATAGTTTATGCTATTTGTGTAATCTACATGATTGTTGTTATCAAGTGTAAATGTGTTTAGGTTTTTTCTGGTAGAACTAGATACCAACATAATATTTTCATTCAACCCAATAGCTAACATCCATGTGAATTGCTTCTAAGACTATGTGGTATGGGTGACCAAACCACGATGCAGGATTACGTTGATGCCGTTTACAGCGTGGAACATTGCCCCGGTGGTGGCATGAGAACGACGTGGAGGTTGGTGCGTAGAGGTCTTCTGGCCCGTTGCATTTTTTTTTATTTACAAATATTGAATGTGATGACTGTTGAACCATCAAAAAGTAATTAATAATTTTTTAATGTTACCAAGTTACTTCTAAACTTCATATATTTTTTAATGTTACCAACTCAACAAAATTTAACCCATACTTTACATAATTCCACTACAACCCAATTCAAATTTTCTTTCACTCTCAAAACCTTTTTTCCTCCTATGTAAAGTTTTTTAACATATTCGTGTAATGTTTTTATTTTTTTTTTTTTACAAGTTATCAAAAATAAACTATTTTTTATATTTAAAAAATAAACTTAGTGTGGTAGACTGGTAGTGGAAAGTGGAACCATAACGCATGTCGGAAAAGAAAGTAAATTAGAGTAGAATCTAATATGAAGGTAAGGTGATTCTTTCCATGGAAAGTGAAACCAATACGTGATAATAATCATTAACCTGGCTGCTCCAAATTTCTATAAACAATATGGGCCGCCAATTCAAGAAAAGGCGAACTTTCGTGGGCCAATATTTCCGTGACTCTAGACTATCTGGGCCAACTGCTATTTTTTTTATTTTTTTTTAAAAGTATCTATTATTCACAGCCACCACCCTCAAGACAAGGGCAGCAAACAACAGGGGGAGAAAACCCAATTATATGACAGAAAAAGAAATCCAATCAGACCAAGATACAACCTTATTTTTGGGCCTGTTTCTATACCATAAAAAACCTAGCGACTTAATATCCATAACAATATTGGCTACCGATCTTTGCGTATTGGAAAACCTTCTTTCGTTCCTCGCCTTCCAAATGCACCAGCATCCGACCATAATAATGCCCTTGAGAATTTCCTTAGCCTTAACATCCATACCAGAGAACTTGTGAACCTACAGCAAGTCATTCAACGAGAAAGCAAAGATTGGACCAATTCGGCACCAACGGCTGATACGGTACCAGACCTCAGCAGCCACTGAACAGGAACAGAACAAGTGTTCCGCAGTCTCGGATCCCTCGTTACACAGAGTACACGTTTCATCGCCGCTATAACAATTACGTTTACTAAGGGCGTCCAACGTGGCGATCCGCCCCATTTGAGCCCGCCACATAAAAATATTCACTTTTTTCGGAACCCATTTCGACCATTCGAACACAGAATAGCTACTGAGATCTTCACTGCTCCGGAGGAAACGTTTAACGGATCCGACCGAAAACTCCTGATTATCTTCCCCAACCCATTCCCACCTGTCTCTAGAATCAGAAAGCACAACCTGGTCCAGCAGCTGTGAGGCTCCTCCCATTCGGTCAACTCAACCGGAGAGACCGGGTTCCGGCTCCAACCCCAAGCCTCCGAGAACTTCTACAGCCGATCGTTGAACCGATCCAAAACCAAGCATCTCTTTTCTGTTTCCAAACTAAACAAAGCAGCAAACCGATCCTTCAACGGTTGATTACAGACCCACGGATCCAGCCAGAACCTGATCGCCTGCCCATCCCCAACCCGACCCTCGATATTTTGTAAAAGATGAACTCCTCCGACTTTAGCTTTTTCAATGTCTGATACAATACCTTTCCAGACCCCGCCCATGTATTTGTTTACCGGAACCGAGGACCAGTTCCTCTTTGAACCATGAATCGAATTAATGACATCTTTCCACAACGCTCTACCCTCAACGCGATACCTCCACACCCACTTACTTAACAGAGCCGTATTAGTATCTTTCAGCCTAGAGAGACCAATACCGCCCTTATTAATAGGAGCCGTGGCACGGCTCCAGGCCACCCAGTACAACTTACTATTCGAGCCACCTCCTCCCCATAGAAACTTCTTCATAATCGCCTCCAAGCCTTTCGACACTGCAACCGGAACTTTAAAAAGTGACATATAGTAGTTGGGCAAACTTTCAAGGACCGATTTAATGAGAGTGACACGACCTCCGATAGACAACAACGAGGCTTTCCAAAGAGCAAGACGGGATTCAAAAATATCAAAAATAGACTTCCAACTTGCCACTCTACTCATCTTAGCACCAACCGGGACGCCCAAATGGATGAAAGGAATCCTGCCAGCCGAACACCTCATCACGGCGGCCATTTCTTCAACGTCAGAGTCACTCACTCCTATCCCAAAAAGACTCGATTTTTTCAAATTAGTATGTAAACCGGAGCAAATATGGAAGCATCTAAGCAGAAGCGTCACGTTTTTTAAGTTGTTGCTTGCCTATTCTCCCAATAACACACAATCGTCTGCATAAATGAGGTAGGTGAGCACTGGGCCATCATTAGGAAGAATGAGACCCCTCAAAGCTCCCACCCGACTCGCTTTCCTAATCATGATCGAAAAAGCCTCCATAACAAATAAAAAAAAGAACGGGGAGATAGGGTCGCCTTGTCTCATACCTTTATGACAAGGGAACTCAAACGTGGGCGAGCCATTAACTAGCACCGAGGATCGAGCCGACGAAAGAATACCATGAATCCAGTTACACCATCTATTAGGGAAACCCAATTGTTCCATAACCGACACGACAAAATTCCAGTTGACATTGTCATAAGCCTTGGCGAAATCGATTTTAAACAAAAACATTTTCCTTCCATTCTTCTTAGCCCACGCTGTGACCTCATTTAAGATGAGAGGACCATCCAAGATAAGTCTATCTTTTATAAACGTTGATTCATTAAATGAGATTACCTAACCAATCACCCTCTTCAGTCTGTTTGCGAGCACTTTCGAAACCAATTTATTGATAATACCCACAAGGTTAATGGGGCGATAATCACGTAAACCTTCCGGGTCTTTAACCTTCGGGACCAGAGTTATCAACGATGAGCTGCACCCTCTACTGAAGCAACCAGTTTCATAAAAATTTTCAAAAATGTTTTCGAAGTCCTTAGCAAACGAATCCCAAAAGTATTTTATAAACTTCATATTGAAACCATCCGGGCCAGGGGCCTTTTCACTGCCACAATCGAAAACGGCTTGTTTTATTTCCTCCATAGAAAAATTTTCAGTAAGGAAGGCGGCGTCCTGTTTCGACACTTTATGGTCAAAAGAGCAACTTAGACCCGGCCGATTGGGCATTTCCTCCACAAAAATGTCCCGAAAGAACTTAAAAACCATACGTTTAACTCTTCTTGGTTTGGTGACCCACTCATCATTGTCCATAAGGCCCGGGATCGCATTAGAGGACTTACGGTTATTTATCAAACCATGGAAGAATTTCGAGTTGTCATCACCATCCATTGCCCATTTCACCCTGGCCCTCTGTTTAAGGTACTTAACTTTAAAGCTTTCTGCCTCCAAGAGCCTGTGTTTGCACTCTAATCGGACCCACTCCTCATCCTCAGAAAACTCTCTGTACTACATTACCTCTTCAAGAAATTCAAGTTCCTGTCTCGCGCACTCCTCTTCCTCTCTTTCCTTGTACCTTGTATCATCTCTCCAAATTTTGATTTTATTTCGAAGATGTCTAAGCTTAAGAATCAGCTTCAGGTCTGCAGGCCCCTCAAATTGAAAATCGTCGAAAGCCGTCGTAACCACCTGAACAAAATCAGGTCTGTCCAACCAGGAGCTAAAGGACCGAAAAGGTTTGTGGCCATAATTCAACTACTTAATCACCATCAGCAGAGGGTTGTGATCGGAAAACTTCCTAGGCAGAACCCTCACAGATGCCTCTGGCCAAGTATCCTGGAAGACTTTACAAACTAACATCCTGTCGGTTTTGCTGAACTTGGGACCATTTTCTCCTTCGACCATAAACGTGAATTTACTACCCTTTAAGTTGAAATCGCAAAGATCCGCATCATGAATAAACTAGTTAAAGTCCCTGGCACAGGTAGCTTTAAACCTGGAATTTTTACGCTCCTCAGCACCGCGAATCGCGTTAAAATCACCAATCAAAAGCCACATGCCCCCCAATCCTCCCGATTTCACAACCAATAACCGTTGCCAAAGAGCCCATTTGTCAACCGATTTCTGCGGAGCATACACATTCACTATATTCACCACCTCCGAGCAGCCTTTAATTGAACCGTTGACCAACAAAAAATTGGGATCCTTGACAACCGAGTTGAGCGAGAAAACTCCAGGATCCCAGACACTCAGAAGACCCCCGGACCTCCCAGCCGGGTCAACGGTTTCTTTAGACCAAGATGACCGACCCCAAAACTTCTCAATATCCTTGTCCGGAATGCCCGATCTATTAGTTTCCTGGAAAGCTATAAAAGAGACCTTATCCCTGTGTCTTAACTCCTTTATCCAACCCGCTTTATAATCCACCCCAAAACCCCTAATATTAATCGAAATCACATTCATCGCTGAACCCCATTAATACCTTCATCTCTGATCACTTTCTCTACACTTTCCTCAAAACCCTCCAGGTTAGTTCCCACTAATCTATCGAACTCAATGGTGTCGATAACTTCTTTCATCTTCCGGATTTCCTGAGTGTCACCAACATCAGAAACAACCTCGCTTCTGACTTCATCTCCACCACCCGCACTTTTAGAACTTGAAACCCTAGACAATGAAGCCTCCGGAGCGACGTTTAGATTCAGGTCCCCTCTTTTCTCTTTGTCAGTACCTTCTTTGATGACCGGGCTGGGTAAGTCAAGATCCACAGATGAGGGGTTAACCACCTGCACAAAATCACTGTCTAAACAATCTTCAAATGGGTTGGATCCACCGCTTCTAGGTTTTTTCCTGGGCCTGGGAGAGGGCTGGCCCACTAAATTAGCCCAGTGATCTCCAAAAGGAATACCAACCTGATTGGACAAGGGAATGACTTTTTCTGAAGCCGCAAAAGCAAAACGTTTAACAGGGGTCCCTTGGAATTATCTTCTTGCATGGGAAACTCACTCACATCCACGTGCGCCGTCTGACTCGAATCCCCATGCTGACCTTCTGACTTCTCTTTCTCGCTCCAAACCCTTACAACTTCCTCAGCTGCCGGCGACTTCTGATCACGACCTCCGTCCTTATGCTCAAATTCCGTCGACATTACCTCCACCTGGCTCAGGTCTCCCAGGAAATCCGGAACCCAGGCACTAGGTTCCTCCGACACCCAGACTCGGTATGTCTTATCTTTCCATATCAATTTTAGAAAGCCTGAGAGGAGGTTTCCACTGTCCGTTAAGACCCCAAGGCAGTCCGTAGTTAGGTCTCCATCGTCATCCTGCACCTGAGACTCCTGCACCACCCTACCGTACTTCCCGCCAATGGAATTAAACACAACTGAAGAGAACAAACGAGGCGGGACTCCATGAATATTAATCCATGCCAGACGCTCGAACGGCAGCGATTGACCTAACCATGGATCAACGGATACAAACCACCGACTTCAGACCTCCTTATTATCAACAAAAGCTTTAGCTACCTCCTCCTGTTTGAACGTAAGCAGAACCGAAAGGCCCCCAAAGTACTGAATCTGTAACTCCTGGAAACCCGCTTCCCTTAACATCTCATCTAAAGACCTGAGCACTTTGAAGTTAATTAATCTACCCACCACGGCTTTACCGAACTTATCTGACAAGGCAACCACAGAGGAGTCGACATCTAATACCTCTTCCTCCATAACAGGAGCAGATTTGTTTAACATGATATCCATGAAAGAACGGTTGCTGGTGTAACACCCCCTGTTTTCGGGAAGTCAAAGTCAAAGTAGAGGTCAAAGTCAACGACCAATTTCGAGCAACTCGACTTGTAGAGAATTTCTTTTATGTGTTTAATTTAGTTGTATTATGTGGAGTAAGTGTCAATAATTACAATAATCGACGTATGTTACTCGCGAACTATTCGACTTACGACTGTGAACTTTAGGAAGTAACAATGCGATAAAGCTTAACGATAATCAAACTATGCTAATCGAATCGACTTCATAATCGCAACTCGAACTACGTATTTTAATTATTGTTATACGTGTGTGTGTGCCTTACGTGTTACCTGTGCATGTTTAATTTTGTATGTTGTGGAAATCAATCGAAACACGAAATGCAATCATACTCAATCGACATCGAATTCAAGTCACAATCGAACTGTGATAATTAGTGGAGAAAGGATAGCGCAAGATATGAGAGGTTGGGATTAAAAGTAATTTGACTAGGAAACCCTATCGTATCGAACCGCTCGCAACCGAAATCGAAATATCAAAAATCGTCGCACCGAACACTCGAAACGTGCAACTGATCGATCAGGCTACCAGCCGATCGAACAGCCAGCCGATCGGACTGCTGTCCGATCGAACAGGCTGTCCGATTGAGCTGCCTGGCCGATCGGCCAGCACTTTCCTCGTCTGGCATCCTATAAATACCCATGTCATTGTCAACCTTTCCACTTTTGGAAACCTCTGTCCGACCAGCACGCTTAGTTCATCTTTTTCTCAGATTCCTCTCGATTCCGGTAAGATTTCGTCCTAAATCTTGTACTTTCTTAATCTACACGCACTCCTACACCTTTCTATCTTTCAAATCTTAACTTTTAACCGTGAAATCATCAAGATTCAAGTGTTTTAGGATGATGTCATCATGGGTTCTTGAAGAACTTCATGTTTTGGCCTCAACCCATCAAGAATAACTTGGATCTAGCCGATTTCAACATAAACAAACAAAGATCTTCATAGATCTAAACATATACACGGTGAAAAGGATTGAAAGATGGATTTTCCAACCTTCTTCCAACTCTTTTTCACTCAATGCCTTCAAACCGATAGAAACGGAACTTGTGCCGGCTTACAAAATCACTCCGGTGATTGCGTGGTTCAAGATCCGGATTCTATCCACGAGGTTAACCGATTTCGGGTTAAACGTTAAACTCCGTTCCGAACAGTCCGTCGGCCGGATTTGGGTGATTCCTGTCCGACCAGGGGGACTAAGTAAGGACGAGGGATCTATGGTTCGACTCGTTGTCAGAATACCTCGATAAAACGACAAATAAACAGAACAACCAAGTGTTAGACGGATAGGCTGATCAGGTCAGGGTGCTGACCGATCGGACTGCTGTCCGAACGGACAGCCAGCCGATCGATTAACACATGGTCCCACACTTAATCAATTTATTTTGAAGACTAGTATCGAACGAACTGTTGTTCGATCGGACTACTGTCCGATCGGATTACTCTTCGGATCATGAGATACTATACTTCAACACTTAATCGATTTTTTTCAACATGTTCGATGCACTAGGAGTGCCACCCGATCGAACAGCCGTCCGATCAGATGACACCTTGCTAAGAATTTGTCATGGTTATTCATGCATGTTGTCCGATCGAACAACATTAGTGTTCGATCGATCAGTTATCCGATCCACTGCACCATACCTTGCATTTCATTTAAAGTGGTTGACTATTGTTGACTTGCCAACCGATCGGTAAACAAATCATTAAGTTTTTGACTTGTTGACCTGTCTGATCGAACACCTGTCCGATCCAAAGCAAATCACTACAATTCATTAAAATACCTAACCGATCGGGTTGCCGGCCGATCGAACAGCCGTCCGATCGACCGACCTGAAGGGTAAAGGTACTTCAATGTTTTTAAATGCTACAACGAAAACTTCAAAAGTCAAACCACCATACACAAACACATCCTTCTCAAAGGAAGAAACAATCCACTCGAACAGCCATCCGATCGGCCTACCGACCGACCGGACAGCTGTCCGAGCGGAATGTCAACCGAACGGTCAGCCGTCCGATCGACCAGCTGTCCGACTCTCCAACACTTGTTTTTCGTTTTACGCGTCGCTTATTATTATGCTATCAAACTATTCAGGCTAACCCTACTCGCTAAGCGCTCCCTTCAATCCATCAACCGCTGTGAGTATACTCGATCCCCTTTTGCTTTATGCACTTTTGGGTGTTACATACGTTACAACTATTCAAATCACATCGAACACACTACTCAATACTATTTGAACGCTAACCTTTAATGCATGTTATACGTGGCTTATGAATGCTTGTTTGTTATGTTTACACATGGAATGTTGTCTACCTGCCTTAGCAACGATAGTACTATAGTTTGGACTCAGCACCCATTCACACGGGGGTTGTTAAGGACAATTACTTGCATGGATTACGGTGGTAATCATGTATTGTGAACTGCTCCGGGCAGTCAACTCGTAGTCATTGGTACCGATGGATCTATGTCGATAACTAACGTGCTTCATTTCACTATGTGTACGTGCTGGTTATGTGTAAACGAATTCGAACTATATATGCTATTATCAAACTTGTATGCTCATCTTTACATTATATGTATTGACTTTATTTTAACGTATGTGACAGGTGCTTAGGATGCACACATGATAGGAAGTTGAAGCTAGAATAAAGCTTTAGAGCCCAACAAATAGTTGTCTGTAGTAATTGAATCAAGGGTCTCTAGAAGCAGATAAACAATTGCTCTATTTTGAAATCTGAGTTCTCGGAATAGAATATTTGCCTGGATTTTGTCTGTAATAATTTGTTTACTGTTTGAGACATGGTATGAGACATGTTATTTTAAATTGAATAGTAATGATAATTGTTATGGAAACTTCTGGACAATCTATTTCGCTCAGTGCCATGCCCCGATGTTTCCACCATCGGTTGGGGTGTGACAGATTGGTATCAGAGCCATAACTATAGGGAATTAGGCAAGACACGACCTAGTCCGGGTCAATGTCTCAGAGACCTAGTCTATAGTTAGGAACCAACAGACCGACTTGTGCATATCCAGTAGGGACTAAGTACGAGCTTATTTCTCACTATTCTCGCTTATGCTACACTATCACTGCACTCGAAATTTTCAACCATAAATAAGAAATTGAGTCGAGATTAGGTGTGAAAACCGCAAACTCTCGACTAAAGTTGCTTAATCAACCCTCATTTTATCTACAAACAAGGAAAATTATGCCAAATCAGGAGTGAAATCCGTATTTTGATGAATAATCTCCTCTATTTTATTAAAACAGGGACGAAGTTGTTAAGCTAGGGGTGAAACCCTAACCTTGATGACTTATTCCGCTTTTATACAAAACTCTCACCAAAGTCTTGACGGACTCCAACGACCTGAAGTCACAATACGACTAACGGGACGTGTGCCAAACGCCCAAGAATCAAGGCAAAGGCATAGTCCTGAAGGTCAAATGTGCACAACGGATCCTTGCGAATAGTCGAATCACTTTGGTTAGTCGAAGTCTATTAGCCGCAGACAATCTATTTCTTGATTTTTATGTGTTTCGATTCTGAGCCCGCAATTGCTGACTCAGATGATTCGTCGATTTTATGTGCTATATGTGTGTTTACCTGTTTATGTGTTTAAATTTTGGGAATTCACTCGATTTTTGCTTTCACATCGATCGACATATACGACTCGCACTGTAATTCTATCTCAAAACGTTAATAAGTCGTTAAATTATGGACGACCTTATGCTACGATATACGCTTATACTACGCTAATCGATATACTAGACGGAACCGCTATATTCGAACGCACGTGAATTTTGAATAATAGGTTTCTGTATTCTGAGGCGGTCGGAATGCTCTACGTGTCTCGATATGATCCTATGCGCCTCTGTGATTACGTGCGTATGTGGTTATGTGCTTCTGTGCTCTACGTGCTTATGTGTTTACGTGATTATGTGGTTCTGTGTTCTACATGGTTATGTGTCTATGCGTTTACATGATATGTTCCTGAGCTTTAGTAAGTAGTAGACGTGTGAGGTGAGATTCGAATAAAATGTGTTGAGTCCTGTGACGATGTCTGTTGCAGACAATGTCATCTGGATCCCGTCATTCCCTACTTTCTCGTCAAGAAAAGAGAGACAAACGCCTTGCTGCCATCATCGCTAAAAGCGTAGCAAAGGCTGTGAGTGATGTTTACGAGAACGTCAGCAAGTCGTCTGAGGAGTCGAGAACCGAAGCCCCTAAAGCTGCCACCAAAGCCTTCAATTTCAAGCAATTCAAGTCGTGTGGTCCTACTGCACTATTCCAATGGTTTGATTCCATTGAGGTCACTCTACGATAGAGTGGTTTCCCCGATGACATCCGAACTCTGAATGCTACCGGTGTTTTCCAGTCCCGTGCACTAGACTGGTGGACGGCCGAGAGGAACAAGCGAGGGAACGATGCAGCCTACGGTCTGTCGTGGGACGAGCTCAAGGAAGTCATGCTGGAAGAATTCTGCCCTCCTCATGAACGTCAAAAGCTAGAGGATGAATTTTTGCACATACAACAAAAGGATGGTGAAAATGCTGCACTCACTGCTCGCTTCAAGCAGCTCAGCATTATTTGTCCCAATCAGGTCAAGACTCCAGATATGGCAATCAAGAAGTATATCCGAACCCTGCCTGACTGTGTTGCTGATTTCGTGCAAGCGGCTAAGACTACGACGATCGAAGAGACTTATCTACTGGCCGCTGAAATCAACAACAAGCGGGTCAAGGCTGGTGTCTGGGATAAAACTTGAAAGCACCTGCATCAAGCTACCAACACCGCACCAACTGCTGAAACCACCTCATCGAGCAACAAGAGGAAGAACAAGAGAAAGAACAGCTCCAGCAACAAGAACTGTGTGATCACTGCTGCACCAATTCAAGCTGTACCAGCCCAACAGCGTCAAGTAGCGGCGCCTGTGGCTAATGCACCGCCTGCCAAGCGTGCATACACTGGGCCACACCCGCTCTGCCCTACTTGTACCTACCACCACCCGACTGCCATTGCTTGCCGTTTTTGTGCTCATTGCAATATGTACGGCCATTTTACTACCAGCTGCCGTGTTCGACAAGCTCCTGCTCATCAAGCTCTACTCACCGCCCCTCAGGGTCAACAAGCTCTTCCGGCACCCGCGGTCAAAGCCAGAGCCTGCTTCGCATGTGGCGATCCTAACCATTTCGCCAACATGTGCCCGAACAGGGTTGTGAAACAAGAGCCCCAGCAGCAGCAGCCTCAACAGCAGCAGCAGCACCAGCAACAACAGCAGCAACAGCAATAACAGGCCGCACGCGCCAGAACTTTCAACATCAACGTGCGTCAAGCCCAAGCCGACAACAACATGGTCAATGGTACGTTCATTGTGAATGGTTTTTATGCTTCATGTTTGTTTGATACTGGAGCCGATAATTGCTTTGTGTCGTTCGAATTCGAGAAACTCCTTAGTCGTAAACGCTCTCATCTCTCCTCGACATTCGATGTTGAAGTCGCTACCGGAAGAACGGTCGCCGTCAATTCCGTTCTTCGTGATTGTACTCTCGAGCTCAACAATCACATCTTCCCAATCGACCTTATTCCGATGCAACTCGGAAGTTTTGACGTCATAGTAGGCATGGACTTTCTTCGCGAAAACCATGCTGAAGTTGTGTGCTTCGACAAGATGATTCGATTCTCGCTGGCGAATGGTGATTTATTGTGTGTTTACGGTGACACTACTTCGAAGGGTCTCAAGCTCATGTCATGTGTTCAAGCTAGCAAGTACCTCCGCAAGGAATACAGATCTTTCTTGGCTAACATTGTAGTAGCAGAGAAGGAAAAGAAAGAGAAGAAGGAAGTGAAAGACTTTCCTGTTGTTCGAGAATTTCCTAATGTTTTTCCAGAGGATCTTCCCGGACTACCGCCAAGTCGTGATATCGACTTTCGTATCGACCTCATTCCTGGAGCCAACCCTATTGCCAATGCTCCCTACCGACTCGCGCCGTCAGAAATGCGTGAACTTTCAAACCAACTCCAGGAATTACTTGAGAAAGGCTTCATTCGCCCGAGCACCTCTCCTTGGGGCGCGCCAGTCCTTTTCGTCAAAAAGAAGGATGGGTCGTTCAGGATGTGTATCGAATATCGGGAGTTGAATAAGTTAACTATCAAGAACCGCTACCCTCTACCTCGTATCGATGATTTGTTTGATCAACTACAAGGTGCTATGTGTTTCTCGAAGATCGATCTACGTTCAGGCTATCACCAACTACGCATTCAAGAGGAGGATATACCCAAAACCGCATTTCGCACTCGTTACGGCCACTACGAATTCGTTATTATGCCCTTTGGTTTAACCAACGCACCTGCGGTTTTCATGGATCTGATGAATCGCGTGTGTAAACCATATCTCGACCGTTTCGGCATCGTATTCATCGACGATGTCTTGATCTATTCCAAATAGAAAACCGAACATGCGCAACATCTACGTTTGGTTCTCGAGCTACTCTAGGGGAACCAACTCTATGCCAAGTTCTCCAAGTGTGAATTCTGGTTGGAGGAAGTTCAGTTTCTGGGTCATATTGTCAATAGTCAAGGTATTCACGTCGATCCTACGAAGATTGAAGCTGTTAAGGGTTGGATTGCGCCTAAGAACCCATCGGAAGTTCGTTCTTTTCTCGGACTGGCGGGCTATTATCGACGATTTATCGAAGGGTTCTCAAAGATCGTTGTGCCACTTACCCCTCTCACGCATAAAGACAAGCCTTTTGTTTGGGGAACTGAACAAGAGTCTGCCTTTCGAACCCTCAAGCATAAGCTCTGCAACGCTCCTGTTCTCACATTGCCCGACGGAAACAACGATTTCATTGTCTATTGTGATGCTTCCAACCTTGGTCTTGGTTGTGTCCTTATACAGCGGGACAAGGTTATAGCTTACGCATCTCGTCAGCTCAAAATCCACGAGAAGAACTATACAACCCATGATCTCGAGCTAGGCGCAATTGTTTTTGCGTTAAAGATTTGGCGACACTACCTGTACGGTACCAAGTGTACGATATTCACCGATCATAGGAGCCTACAACATATCTTTAATCAGAAGGAACTTAATATGCGTCAACGCCGATGGGTAGAACTTCTCAACGATTATGACTGTGAGATTCGTTATCACCCAGGCAAGGCAAATGTTGTTGCCGACGCACTCAGTAGACGGAGTTATCTGCTTAGCACTCGTAATGTTCAAGCCCGACACGATCTCGAAACCCTCATTCGCGAAGCTCAGCATGCATGTTTTAATGAACGCACACTGAAGAAGGAAAGAATCTACCACGATGGAGCCCAGCTTGTGAGCAAATCAAATGGGATATTCCACTTTCTGGACCGAATTTGGATTCCCAAACGAACCAATTTGCGACAAATCTTGATGGACGAAGCCCACAAATCCTGGTATTCTATTCATCCCGGTGCCGACAAAATGTACCAGGATCTTCGCTACAAGTACTGGTGGCCCGGCATGAAAAGGGATATTGCCCTCTACGTTGGAAAATGCCTGACATGCGCAAGAGTCAAGGCTGAACATCAAAGACCCTCTGGCTTACTCGAACAACCACTGATCCCCATGTGGAAGTGGGAGAGTATAGCTATGGACTTTATAACCAAGCTACCACACACATCATCAGGTCACGACAGCATTTGGGTTGTGGTTGATCGATTGACTAAATCTGCTCACTTTTTGCCAATACGGGAAGACTACAAGGTAGAACGATTAGCCCGAATCTACACCGACGAGATCATTTGTAATCATGGTACGCCTCGCGACATCATCTCTGATCGTGATGCTCGGTTCACCTCGCGACTGTGGGAAACGTTTCAAACGGCACTCGGTACATCGCTTAATCTGAGTACCGCTTTCCACCCTCAAACCGACGGTCAGACTGAAAGAACGATTCGTACTCTTGAAGACATGCTCCATTCGTGTGTCATAGACTTCGGTGGTAATTGGGATAGGTACCTGCCGTTAGTCGAATTCTCGTATAACAACAGCTACCATTCCAGCATTCAAATGGCACCATTCGAGGCTTTATACGGAAGAAGATGTCGATCGCCTATTGTGTGGCACGAGAACGGCCATTCGCAATTAACCGGTCCTGAGCTATTACAAGAAACGACAGACAGAATTTTCCAAATTCGAGACAACCTGGTAAAAGCTCGGAATCGACAGAAAAGTTATGCCGATAGACGACGCAAGCCCCTTGAATTTGACGTTGGTGACTACGTACTCCTAAAGGTATCACCTTGGAAGGGTGTGGTCCGATTCGACAAGAAAGGAAAGCTCGCGCCTCGATATGTTGGACCTTTTAAGATTCTGGATAGGATCGGAAAAGTCGCCTACAGACTCGAACTACCGGAGGAACTTAGTAACGTCCACCCGACTTTCCACGTGTCAAACCTCCGAAAGTGCCTAGCCGACCACGACTTACATGTACCTCTCGATGACCTTCAAGTAAACGAAACATTACACTTCGTGGAGAAGCCTGTCGAAATCATGGACCGCCAAACCAAGCAACTCAGACGCTCTCGCATTCCTATTGTGAAGGTCCGATGGGAAGGCAAACGAGGCGCGCAGTTCACTTGGGAACTCGAAAGCGACATGAAGGCGAAGTACCCGCAGTTGTTTAAGGAGAAAGTCCAGAAAGAGAAAGTTCTCAAACGTGATTCACGGTGTGGTACAACTTTCAGCTTAATTTCAGGACGAAATTCCCTAAACAAGGGGAGGCTGTAACACCCCATGTTTTCGGGAAGTCAAAGTCAAAGTAGAGGTCAAAGTCAACGACCAATTTCGCGCAACTCGACTTGTAGAGAATTTCTTTTATGTGTTTAATTTAGTTGTATTATGTGGAGTAAGTGTCAATAATTACAATAATCGACGTATGTTACTCGCGAACTATTCGACTTACGACTGTGAACTGTAGGAAGTAACAATGCGATAAAGCTTAACGATAATCAAACTATGCTAATCGAATCGACTTCATAATCGCAACTCGAACTACGTATTTTAATTATTGTTATACGTGTGTGTGTGCCTTACGTGTTACCTGTGCATGTTTAATTTTGTATGTTGTGGAAATCAATCGAAACACGAAATGCAATCATACTCAATCGACATCGAATTCAAGTCACAATCGAACTGTGATAATTAGTGGAGAAAGGATAGCGCAAGATATGAGAGGTTGGGATTAAAAGTAATTTGACTAGGAAACCCTATCGTATCGAACCGCTCGCAACCGAAATCGAAATATAAAAAATCATCGCACCGAACACTCGAAACGTGCAACTGATCGATCAGGCTACCAGCCGATCGAACAGCCAGCCGATCGGACTGCTGTCCGATCGAACAGGCTGTCCGATTGAGCTGCCTGGCCGATCGGCCAGCACTTTCCTCGTCTGGCATCCTATAAATACCCATGTCATTGTCAACCTTTCCACTTTTGGAAACCTCTGTCCGACCAGCACGCTTAGTTCATCTTTTTCTCAGATTCCTCTCGATTCCGGTAAGATTTCGTCCTAAATCTTGTACTTTCTTAATCTACACGCACTCCTACACCTTTCTATCTTTCAAATCTTAACTTTTAACCGTGAAATCATCAAGATTCAAGTGTTTTAGGATGATGTCATCATGGGTTCTTGAAGAACTTCATGTTTTGGCCTCAACCCATCAAGAATAACTTGGATCTAGCCGATTTCAACATAAACAAACAAAGATCTTCATAGATCTAAACATATACACGGTGAAAAGGATTGAAAGATGGATTTTCCAACCTTCTTCCAACTCTTTTTCACTCAATGCCTTCAAACCGATAGAAACGGAACTTGTGCCGGCTTACAAAATCACTCCGGTGATTGCGTGGTTCAAGATCCGGATTCTATCCACGAGGTTAACCGATTTCGGGTTAAACGTTAAACTCCGTTCCGAACAGTCCGTCGGCCGGATTTGGGTGATTCCTGTCCGACCAGGGGGACTAAGTAAGGACGAGGGATCTATGGTTCGACTCGTTGTCAGAATACCTCGATAAAACGACAAACAAACAGAACAACCAAGTGTTAGACGGATAGGCTGATCAGGTCAGGGTGCTGACCGATCGGACTGCTGTCCGAACGGACAGCCAGCCGATCGGACAGTCAGCCGATCGACTGGCCAGCCGATCGATTAACACATGGTCCCACACTTAATCAATTTATTTTGAAGACTAGTATCGAACGAAATGTTGTTCGATCGGACTACTGTCCGATCGGATTACTCTTCGGATCATGAGATACTATACTTCAACACTTAATCAATTTTTTTCAACATGTTCGATGCACTAGGAGTGCCACCCGATCGAACAGTCGTCCGATCAGATGACACCTTGCTAAGAATTTGTCATGGTTATTCATGCATGTTGTCCGATCGAACAACATTAGTGTTCGATCGATCAGTTATCCGATCCACTGCACCATACCTTGCATTTCATTTAAAGTGGTTGACTATTGTTGACTTGCCAACCGATCGGTCAGCAAATCATTAAGTTTTTGACTTGTTGACCTGTCCGATCCAAAGCAAATCACTGCAATTCATTAAAATACCTAACCGATCGGGTTGCCGGCCGATCGAACAGCCGTCCGATCGACCGACCTGAAGGGTAAAGGTACTTCAATGTTTTCAAATGCTACAACGAAAACTTCAAAAGTCAAACCACCATACACAAACACATCCTTCTCAAAGGAAGAAACAATCCACTCGAACAGCCATCCGATCGGCCTACCGACCGACCGGACAGTTGTCCGAGCGGACTGTCAACCGAACGGTCAGCCATCCGATCGAACTACCATCCGATCGACCAGCTGTCCGACTCTCCAACACTTGTTTTCCGTTTTACGCATCGCTTATTATTATGCTATCAAACTATTCAGGCTAACCCTACTCGCTAAGCGCTCCCTTCAATCCATCAACCGCTGTGAGTATACTCGATCCCTTTTTGCTTTATGCACTTTTGGGTGTTACATACGTTACAACTATTCAAATCACATCAAACACACTACTCAATACTATTTGAACGCTAACCGTTAATGCATGTTATACGTGGCTTATGAATGCTTGTTTGTTATGTTTACACATGGAATGATGTCTACCTGCCTTAGCAACGATAGTACTATAGTTTGGACTCAGCACCCGTTCACACGGGGGTTGTTAAGGACAATTACTTGTATGGATTACGGTGGTAATCATGTATTGCGAACTGCCCCGGGCAGCCAACTCGTAGTCATTGGTACCGATGGATCTATGTCGATAACTAACGTGCTTCATTTCACTATGTGTACGTGCTGGTTATGCGTAAACGAATTCGAACTCTATATGCTATTATCAAACTTGTATGCTCATCTTTACATTATATGTATTGACTTTATTTTAACGTATGTGACAGGTGCTTAGGATGCACACATGATAGGAAGTTGAAGCTAGAATAAAGCTTTAGAGCCCAACAAATAGTTGTCTGTAGTAAATGAATCAAGGGTCTCTAGAAGCATATAAACAATTGCTCTATTTTGAAATCTGGGTTGTCGGAATAGAATATTTGCCTGGATTTTGTCTGTAATAATTTGTTTACTGTTTGAGACATGGTATGGGACATGTTATTTTAAATTGAATAGTAATGATAATTGTTATGGAAACTTCTGGACAATCTGTTTCGCTCAGTGCCATGCCCCGATGTTTCCGCCATCGGTTGGGGTGTGACAGCTGGTCACCTTATTACTCCCCAACCCAGACCTATAAGAAAGGCCACCATTATGCATGCCCTGCTGGAAATTGGGCTCTCCCTTAGTCTGCTCTTTCCTACTTGCCTCCTTCACCACCTCCACATTTTCCATGGCAAACCTGGAAACATTCACCACCAGCTTATTCCCGCATAGCTTCATATTCGAAAACCTGGCTTCCAACCCCAACGGATCTCGAACCCCACAAAAGCCGACAAAACCAAAAGTCCTTCCAACCTTGTCCTTTTTCTAAGCTATGAAAGCACCAGCTATCTCCCCAAACACCCTGAAGGCATTGGCCAGATCCCATGGCCGACACCCTTTCGGGATATTAGTGACAAAGAACTTCACAATTTGAGTTTTGACTCCTGTCCCAGCCCCTGACCTTTTACCTCCTCCTGCCGTATCTGACCGCTCCCCCTCATCTCTATCGTTCTCCATCCCAAGACAGAGGATCCCAAGAAGCGAATGGAATAGGCAGAACCTAATTAGCTAGAAAGGTTAGATTAAAACTTGCAAACAGTAAGCAAGTTGTTTAAACCTCGCTATCTAATCGGATTGAGCTTTCTTCGTCGAGCACACTTGGCGACACAGAGGGAGAACTTGAAGGGTTTCGACGGGTCACAGAGAAACACCGGAGAAAAAGAAAGACGAGACAACACCACCGTCTGAACGGGCTCAATAACTCTGCTAACAATCTCGTTATGATCGGCAGGTAGGAATCCGCTAGATCAATCACAGTCTGTTATACAGTGCCTGAGCCTTCGCCGGAGAAGATGGGCCAACTGCTGTCAATCTTATTAAATATTAACATCATAGGTTACTCTATATAGTTTAGACCATGGGGTATGGGGGTCGCCCCTCCCCGTCCCAGTTCGTCCCCAACGTCGCACACCGCCCTCCCTGGGCTTATCGCGGCACCGGCGTCTTCTCCAAGCCGTTGAAGACGAAGCAAACAAGTGGGCCCCCCTCTGACTTCTCTCTCTCCCCTTTATTATATATTATATTATATTGGTTTTTTATAATAGGTTGGGTAGTTTTCCATACACCCTTGGGTAGTTCCCAAGGGGATGGTCCTCCACCCTTGGTGAGGTGGCCTCTACGTGGCGGGTAGTCTCTTTGGGGACTAACCAAACCACACCGGGTAGTCTTAGGAGTTTAGGGTAGAGGTGCACGCATCGAGTTTTTTATAATACCTAGTTTCGGGTATGGATGGGTATTAAAAATCAGGTATTGAGAGAAACGGAGTAAGGTTTGGGTACAGGTGAGGAGAAAAACCATACCTTATATACTTTGGTAGGGTATGATCAGGTATAACCGTTATTAGAACTGTTAAGTGATCCATAATTGATGAATCTTCAATTACTAACTTTGTCATAAAATAACAAGATGAGATGTTAGGTGATCCATGAAAGTAATGGTCATAATTCTTTCTTTTTTTTGTTAATGTTTTTTATGTTAAATATTTAATTATTTATGCTAATATGAGAAGTGTTGAGGGTTTAAATGAGAAGAATTTTTTTGTAAGAAGAAAAAAGAAGAAGTTTCAACCAATAAGAATGTTTTATTTACTTCATTTAATATTTGCATTTAATTTTAATATAAGGGTATATTGGTAAATTTACATAAATCATTAATTTGTATTTTTTCCCTTTAATAACTAACTAAATTAAATTTGTAACTCCTTTTCAAAATATATACTTTTTCCAAATTAAAAAAAAACAACTTAATTTAAAGTGTAGAATAATTACTAGTTGTGTAGAATAAATTACGAGTTGTGTAGGATATATTTAGAGGTGTGTAGGATAAATTTCGACTGTGTAGGATAAAATTCTATAATGCGTAGGATATATGTAGGAAAATTTTGATATGTGTAGGTTTTTGTAGATTATATGTAAGATAATTAATGATTAGTTAACTAATTAATTAATGAGAGAAAAATTAAAGATATGAGTTATAAATGAAATAATATTTTACTAATGTGCTTTTTTTTTCTTCTCACGTTAAATTTCTTTTCAAATAAGCATCCCTCTATGAGAAGTTATGATGATGCTATAAAATATAAATTCAAAAATAAATACAGTTAATATTGCTATATAGAATTGTGTATTCTCCAAAATGGAGATTTTGATTTAGTAAAAGAAAAATACCAAAAATAAAATAAAATAGCGAACCATAGTTTGGATTTTAACAACTAAACAACCAGCTAATTACATACCTGAAAAAACGTGCTTCGTGTCCTTTTCCGTTACAAATACGTTTATTAAAGTAGATTTTACGACGTCTTTTCAAGCTATACATTGAATACGAATTAAAAGGGAAGGATGCCTAACGAAACGATGCAAAACAAGATTAGAGTTATAAAAAGCCAAATTTCTTGATCACATGATGCCACCCATGTTTATTATTAATTTGCACCATAACTCAACCAAGCAAAGGGAATTAACTTTAACTCCTTTTATTTTATTATGTGACCCTTAAGCAATTATTTAATGGACACGTTTCAAGAGTGCTAACGACTCAAAACACTCGTGAGTTACTTAAAATTGGTTTGTTAAAGACTCTAATGAAGTCAGGTTTAAACGAGGTCAAACCTAAAAATAAGTTTGTTTGATAAACAAGCTTAAACTCGAGCCCGAGTTTTATTTATTAAACTCGAACTGGCTCGCGAGCCTCAACCGACTTACTATTTTCATAACTTTTATTTGATATATTAAATATACACTATTAAATAAATATCAATATATATGAGAAAAATAACAAAATAATGTACATTATGTTATATATGAAATTTATATTATAAAAGGTTAGTGTAAAAGGAACATTTTTTTTCGAAAAAATGTAAGAAGTCTATGTAGGTATGGTGTTTTTTAATGTCGTATAATATAGATTAACATCAAACATAACAATTTATAACATAATCGTATGTATTCTAGGCATTTAATTTAAAACACATTGATTAAATTCTTTGTATGGTGTTTTAGATTTCATGTCTGGAATACATTTAGTTGTGTTTTAAATGGTTACGTTTGGTAGTTTTCTATATAACACCATATCAAAAAAAATATATATAAAACATTATACCGAAAATTTAAAACACCATGCCTATATAGACTTTCTACACTTTGTACGAAACATGCCCTTTTTATAGGAACCCTTACCTTTATAAATACACATAGAATGTTAAACGAGCCGGTCTTAAGATAGAACTCGAATGAGCTAAACTCTAAACTCGAGTTTTCGTAGGTTGAACGAGTCAAACTAGGACTCGACTTATTTACGCCCATACGTTCACTATAAAACATTAAAAAGAGAATCGTAAAAGCACATAAGAGAGATCGAGATGATTAAAAACTCACCTTTTTTATCATATCTGGTACACATGTTTATCTAGTTTTTATAACTCTCTTAATTATTATGTATTAGTTATTAACATCCTCTAAACAACTAAGCATATAAAAAGTATAATCCAAACAGTCATTCATGTCACATTCTTCCTTAAAAAACCTCTTCCTAACATGGTTATAACTTATACACTCCCCTTATAAATTATGATTATTAGTAACATATTTCCAAAATAAGAATAATAATAATAATAAATCACATTTTCAACCCCTTCCTAACATGGTTACAACTCATACACTCCCCTTATATATA
The DNA here is from genome assembly GCA_030545235.1 of Helianthus tuberosus. Lineage (NCBI taxonomy): Eukaryota > Viridiplantae > Streptophyta > Magnoliopsida > Asterales > Asteraceae > Helianthus > Helianthus tuberosus. The sequence continues at coordinate 191,590,598 of CM060401.1, read as the reverse complement.
TATGAACAGCCTTCTTCTCAATTCCATCAACTCTCATCGTCTGTTTGTCTGTCAATAATCTCTCATTCTCTCGTAATCTTGACTATGTCTGTGCCGGCAACTGCCGTAACACCACCGTTGGCCGATGATTTGGACATCGTCATCCCTACGATCAGAAACCTCGATTTTCTAGAGCAGTGGAGGCCCTTCTTCCAGCCTTACCATTTGATCATTGTCCAAGATGGTGATCCAACCAAAACCATCAGAGTACCCGATGGGTTTGACTACGAGCTCTACAACCGCAACGATATCAATCGGATCTTGGGTCCAAGATCCAGTTGCATTTCCTTTAAAGATTCTGCTTGTCGCTGCTTTGGTTTTCTCGTCTCCAAGAAGAAGTACATCTTCACCATTGATGATGACTGCTTCGTAAGTCTCTAAGATCTTCAATTCTTTTCTAACTGAGAATGTCTATCAACTTGATCGTAATTCTAAACGGCTCGGGTTCGTGAGTTCAACCTGACCCGAACCTGAAAATCGTGAGATGCATATAAACCTGAACACGACCCGAATATTCACGAGCTGACCCGAACACAACCCGAATTTTTTTATTTTTTTTTTCTGCAAATTAACATATTAAAATTAAAATATACTAAAATAATACACAAATCTTCCTATACTAATAAACAATTTTTTTTGGACACGTGTCACTTTATAATGTTTTCTCACCTTATTTTAATATTTATCTCTCATACTAAATAATAATAACTAGTATTAACACCCCCACCCTCACCCTCACCCACCGTACATGCGCATTGTGGTGGGGTCGTAAAGCCATGACAAATAGCACCAATACCACACCACCGTCAGTGACCACCAACACTGAAGTTACGACGTGTTAATGCGGAGAAATGAGACCGAGACGTAAAACATGGAAAATAATAACTAAGTCGATTAAAGTCTCGCGTGTTGCGACGGGCCTGTCAAACGGGAAAAAATAGATGACATAAAAACGTTGAACCACACACGTATGTTGCACCATGTTAACTTGCAAAATATAGAACAAAACAAAACGTAAAAAACATTGAACCACACACGAACGTTGTGTCATGTTAACTCGCAAAATTTAGAACAAAAGGTAAAATGAAAATTTTGCGAAATATGAATAGTTAGGGGACCAAAGTTGAAAGTTAAAGAAAATTATAAGATTAAATTGGAAAACATGAAAACTTTTGGACTAAAAGTAAAATATCAATTAATTTTAGGACTAAAAGTATAACATTATATATATTTTTTGAAAACTACCCTATGCATAGAGTACAACACCTATATGCATTGAAATGTTGCTTATTTATAGTAGATAAATAATTTTAAACAAAATATGTTTTCTTATAATCATATTAAATAAAAATTACAATTTTAAACAAAAAATTAAATAAGAATAAAAATGTTTGTTTTTATTATGATCATATTAAATTATAATCGCACAATTCTTTATATAAAATTACATTTATGCAAAACAAAAAAAACTAAGTAAAATGTTATAATAAGTAAATAGTACATCAATATTCATTTTTAAAGATAAATTTTGATGATTGTTTGTGTTAACATGTGACATTATATTTTATTCAGCACGTGCAATATACAAGTTTTTTTAAAGACATATATTTTTTATTATTAGTTATATAAAATTATATTTATGGAACTCGTGTAATACACGGAGTTCTAACCTAGTGTATATAATATAATTACATTTAGATTATAAATGTTGTGTCGGTTTCTCTTTTTAAGTTATAATTATGGCATAAAAGACACACCCAATTTAATTTATAATATAAAACATATTGTAAAAAAAATATAATATGATATAAATGGGTTAAATGGGTCAATCCACCAACCCGAACGGGTTGGCCTGAACCCGACCCAAACCTGCTTAGACTAAACACAAACCCCAAATTTCGTGTCGTGTCAGAAATTCACACCCCTACATCTATCTGAGTACATCTTTTTATGCTACACTATATCTGTGGTATGCTTTTGAGTCCAATGTGTTTGTCAGGGTAGAAAGTCTTACTTCCAAATAAACTTAGACTATATACTGTGGGAGTGGAAAAGTGGCGCGGAAGCCATTTCACCCTCGGCACACCATCCCGGACAGTGGCAGAACTAGCCTATTAAATCAGGGGTATCCCAATTTTTTTTACCGTGCAATCATACAATATAAAAAAACTACAATAAATAAATCAAGTAATACAAATACCTAACTAATTTGGCCACAATGTCAATCATATTATTAATAATTTGGGCAATTGGGCCACTGTTTCAATCAAGCTCCCTTATTCCATAAGTTTTGGTTGGTTAGGGACTTAGGGGTATCCTTGTATTATTTTAGGGGTATCTTTGGTATTAAACCGGAAAAAAATAAAAAAAAAATACACTATAAATATGCACTTGAGCCATAGCCCGTGCTATGGCTGCTAAAGCATTGGGTCCGCCCCTGATCCCTGATACGGTGTGGAGGTCGGCATTGTTGAAGAGGCGGCAAGAATTCCACCAGCGTGGAGGGCATTGTGGGAGACGGCGTGGTCGCATGTGATTTGTTGCAATTAATATTAATGTTTTTTTATTTAAATTTAATAGATTTTTAATATTATTTTAGTATATAATAATAATAATAATAATAATAATAATAATAATAATAATAATAATAATAATAATAATATGTGTCACGTGTCGAATAACGCTACCATTTTACGCCCCGTTCCACTCCTCTCTTTTTTGCATCACGCCACTTTTCTAACATGTGCTGACATGGTTGTCACATATCGCATAACGCCCCATTTTCATGCCCCTCCACACCGAATGGTATTACAACTGTTGATCCATAAACTACAAGTCACGAAAAAAAGATTGCTTTAATTTTGAGTATTTTATCTCTGGAATGAGTAAAGAGTAAATATCTATAGTAGTTGGTAAATCTTTTAAGTAATTGTTGTAATGAAGGTGGCTAAGGATCCATCAGGACAAGAGATAAATGCATTGGCTCAGCACATTCATAACCTGCTAACACCCGCAACACCCTACTTCTTCAACACCCTATACGACCCATTCAGGGAAGGCGCAGATTTCGTGAGGGGGTACCCCTTCAGCTTAAGAGAAGGTGTCACCACCGCCATCTCGCATGGCCTTTGGCTCAACATCCCTGACTATGACGCGCCTACTCAGCTAGTCAAACCCCTTGAACGTAACTCCAGGTCTGTTACAAACTTACAATCATCATACCAAGTAGACTTGTATTAACGATGATAACAATGTTGGTTGGTGCAGGTATGTGGATGCGGTTTTGACCATCCCAAAAGGAACATTGTTCCCAATGTGTGGGATGAACCTTGGGTTCCATAGGGAACTGATTGGACCAGCAATGTACTTTGGTCTCATGGGTGATGGTCAGCCCATTGGTCGATACGACGACATGTGGGCCGGTTGGTGTGCGAAGGTGATATGCGACCATTTGGGACTAGGGGTGAAAACAGGGTTGCCATACATCTGGCATAGCAAAGCTAGCAACCCATTTGTTAACTTGAAGAAAGAATACAAGGGTATCTACTGGCAAGAAGAGATTATTCCGTTTTTTCAATCGGTGGTTCTACCTAAAGACTGCACAACCCCACAGAAATGCTACGTTGAGCTCTCGAAGCTTGTGAAGGAAAAACTTGGACCTGTTGATCCTTATTTTGTGAAGCTTGCCGGTGAGATGGTTACGTGGATCGATGCTTGGAATGAGCTCAACCCGTCAGCCGATGTGGCTCCGGTCAAGAAAACAGATGCTGTTGCACCAAAAAAGAAGTAAACTAATGCAGTTTTGCCATACCTATTTGGGTTTGTGATAAGTTTGTTAATTTTCAGTGTTCATTATTGTTGGAATAAGGTTTCTTTAGAAACTGTTTGCTTGACGGCACTTGTTTATGTTTCGAGGACAATAAAGAGTTCTAACTTATTTTTCTTTGTTACAAATCAATCCAACTTAATATCATTATTAACATATATTGCATTTTCAGCTCCCCTATATATGGCATTATTTATAACCAAGTTTGAGATCAGAGTTGGTACAATTACAAAAGGATTCAAGATTTGGTTTTCATCAAACAATTGCACCATAAAAATAAAAATACAAATAGATAAAGTTAGAACAATCCCTCAAATTTAGCAATTTCGGTCACAAGTTTTAGCTAGATTCTACGGTTATCAACTTTTAAGAGGTGGAAATATCCTCTATGAGGCCTTTCCCGTCCACCGCGTCGAAAAAGAAGAAATTTTTCAAGGGGTCACCTTTGCCTGATATTGCTTTAATTACTTCCTGTAAATTCAGATTTAATCCGAAACAATGAGATTGTGTTTAATATGTAAATTTCACTATGCACAAGATAATCAAATTATATACGATTCGAATAGTTTACCTGACCGAGTATACCACCAAGTACAGCAGAGACGGGTGGGAATTCTTTTGTCGACACAACTAATCTTTCTAGGAGGGCGTCTGGAATCTGAGATTCATTAAGTGACTGCAATAATATCATGAAATAAATGTATAAGAAAAGTAAGGTTAATTTATTTCATTTAACATTTAACAAACAAAGTGATTAGTATATACATACGTGTGCTAGGCAAAGTTCATTTCTTAGTTTCAAAACATTTGGCAGGTCTTCAATGGAAGTCTCTCCTGGTTTACGCCTTTCAACCTCTTCAAACCTTTCTACCACTGCAAAACAATTTTAGTTAACAAAAGTACAATACATAATCGTAGTTAAAAAAATTTAAGAAAAAGAATCAACAGTTTATGGTACCTCTCATAGCAAAATACAGCTTTGATACGCGTTTAGGAAGTGACCTCCAGGGTATTGCAATTGCTTCCTATAAAATACATATCATATTTGAATTTAATATCCTATATACTTAACTTGACCACTAAGAAATCGTGTATAAAATAAATATCATATTTGAATTGATCAAGCCATACCTCAAATGATGGATACTGCAATTGGCATTCAACTGTCTCATCAGCTTTTTTCTGCAAAAATATAAGTAAAAAAGTTAGATAAATATACAGCGGTTTGTATTTTTATTACCATTTACGTTTGTGTAGTTTCAATCCTGAGTAACAATACTAATACGACACTAGGGGATTAGGTTTATCTCAGTTTTATGAACCTTCTTTTATATCTAAGAAGAAATCAAAAGTACTTATTGGATAATCATGAAAATTTTGTTACAGAAGCTATTCAGATCTACAAAAGAAAACCGTGATTCATTGAAAGTAGGAAATCAACATTTATAATCTATCACCTTGGCATACGCATACTTCTGCAAATCAACAAATATTTCACCACAAGAGTCCCTGCAATCAACGGTATAAAACGCAACTCGCTTTGACAATTTGCGGCATTTCTCATTCACTGATTTCTGCAGCATGAGAGAAAAACTATGAAAATAGCTACTATGGGTTATCAACTTTCTGGTAAGTTGATAAAAACTATAAGTGTTTCATTTATTGTAAAGATAACACAAACTGATAAAAGACAAGTATACTTTGGCAGCAAGTGAGCAGCAACTGATAACCACCACATCAAACTTTTCAAAGAAATCCACATCAAAGCTTGACAAATCGCCTGCATAGAATGAATAATTATGATGAGGCATTGGTATATTTCAAAACAATACTAATATAAGAATTAAGAAATGCTAGTTGCATAAATAATTAGAGTTAAAAACTCAGAGCTGATAAATCTTAAAGATCATTGTGTCCTATGACGAAACTAACGCATACCTTTTTCTACAGAAACATGAACCATAGGGTTAAAATCTTTCAAAGAATCACAGCAAAGCTCTGCGAGAGAACCTCCGCCACCCATGTTTTCATCAAACGGAATCAAAAAGTTTGCAGCTAACGCTTCTTCAGTAACTGGATTATCGTCGTTCAAGGTCAAACTTCCTACCCCTGCTAGAACAATGTTCTTGCAGAGCTGCATCCATAATTCCAGAACCAATCCAAAACAATATAATATACATTTAAAATTTAAACAACCCCAAATTAAAATGACAAACCATCAGGTAGCTCAAAGTAAGTTAAAACGAAGATGTACCATTGGCCATATATGATTCTAAGGTCCAATCAACTACTATTAGACATAACATAAACATGTATAATCTAACAAACAACAGTTTAAATAGCTAAATTATCAACACTTCATAGCAACATTACAAAACATAACAGTTTGTCTATTGTTCCGGATACTGAGTCAAAGTTTCAACGAAATAATTGCACAAATTAAAAAAAAAAGTGTAAAAAATTTAGGGCAATAATCTAAATAATTCCAAATTATGATGAAAAATCATCAGGTAGCTCAAAATCTATGATTCTAAGGTCCAATCAACAAGTATTAGACCTCAACTTTAACATGAAAAATCAAACAGTAACAGTTTAAATAGCTAAATTATCAACACTTCATAGCAACATTACAAAACATAAACAACTGGCTAATGTTCCTTATTCTGAGTCAAAGTCAACAACAATTTCAACAAAATAGGGCAAAAATATAAAGAATTGAACGAATAAAAACCTCTATAACGGTGCCTTTGAGTCCACCGACGAAAACGTGAGATTTGCTGAGCCTAAAACCAAACAACAAATTAAATTCAGGTAAATGTAACGTTATAGAAAACGAAATTGCAAACAAAAGGTGAAAAAACAGTTAAGTTCATACCTTCTTTGTGCATCAACGCCCCAAACCCTAATTTGACGATCATACAGAGCCGTTTCCTGCTCGGTCAACTCCTCACCGTTCATCTTTGAATTCTAGTAAGCAAACACTGAGATTTAAGAATAAAAAACGAGAGAAAGTTACTGCTTTGAAGATTCAATCTTCGTGGAAACGTATCTATGGCGGAAATTTTGGGACTTCGGAACTCGAAAAGAGAAGAGTTTGATTTGAAACTTTTGGGCCCAGCAGATACAGGCCCAACATGTATTGTTTACGTTTGTAGATTGTTGCAACTTTGATCCATAAACTTCTGTAAACTTGTCCTTTTTAAGTTTTAGAGTTGAGTGTCTTTTTTTTTTTTCATGTAGCTTGTTTAATTATATAAGTCCAGACTAAATTTTAAATTTGTACTATTTTTGTCTCTGACATTCTTGAAACGTGTTACTTCAACCCAAAACGTTAAAGCCCGTTACAAAGTTATCGGACTTTAACGTTTTGGGTTGAACTAACACGTTTCAAGAATGTCAGGGATGGAAATGGTACAAATTTAAAATTTAGCCTAAACTGGCATAATAAACTTCTCACATTTTATAAAAAATGCCTACAATTTAAAACGCAATGCCTATATAAACTTCTCACATTTTGTAGAAAAAATGCATTTCGTAGAGGAACCGTTACCTATATATGCGTGTGTGTGTTTTTCAATCAGTCACTTTCTTATCTATTGTTTTTTTACAAATAGCTGACATATAAAATATTGTTCTATACTATTAATTTCAAATATGACCGAGGAACAGTGATTAAACGGTAATGGCGTTACCGACGAACTTTCAATCATAAGACAATTGTGTCCCTGTAGCCACTGATCAATTTACAATTATGCCCTTAGTGCAATTATCAAACTGCAATATTACCCCGAGCCTCATTTATTAGGAGACAGACAGTGGATTAACAATCGCGGTGGCAAGTGGGTCCTTTGGTCCAACCGGCATAGAGTCGCTGGATGCCGATGGATCGGCTAGATGGGGTTCCGATCTACGTCATATAACGACCCTTGACGCCTTCTCTCTCCTGAAGACCATAGCCGCCACCACCCGTGATCACCAAAACACCGCCACCGCCACTTACAGAAGAACGTGCCTGTTCTGTCCGAATCACCGTTGTCGCCGCAGCTTGATGCAATGGTTCTACTCTGATCAACCACCAAACAAGACAATGTCGCCACTCACCAAAATGCCTATTGGTTGTCGGAAAAATATTGTCCTAACCGGAGGATATAAACAAAAGTCGTTCCACTCAAGGGATGTGTGTGGTGGCAGTTGGCTTGAAAGACGAAAACTTGACCCTCAATTTGTTGTTTGACCATTTTTTTTTTGTTGACTTATCAACACATGCAATGGCGGCCGGCGGGTGATAAAGCTAATTTAGATTTTAGAGAGAGGATGAAATCAGAGTGAAATGAAAGAGTAAAGAGGAAGTAGAGACAATATGTTTTCACTTTTGAGTGTGTTCGGGTGGACATTGGTTTGGTAAATCATTCGGACTTCAACACTTATTAAACTCTATTTATTTTCTTTTCATTTTAACGTATATACAAAATCTTATTTTACCCATTTGAATAAATATTTTAAATTGAATAATACCATGTAACAGGTGTATATATGGGTTAACAACGTGGGAAGCTCATGTAACAGGTGTACATATGGGTTAACAACATGGGAAGTCATGTTTTTGTTTTATGTTTTATGTTTTTTTTTACCTTGGTCGTTGTTTGATTAGCATGGTTTTATACTTCCAACCTAACGCTTTTAACATAGTTTTACGTTCCCCGCCCGCAACCGGGGGGCTTAACACTAGTTAGTCATAAGAATATAGTATTGTAAATGAAAGAATGCTACCAAACTCGGATTAGTTAATTAGTTATCATAAGATGTTGACTAATTTAGTTTTTAACCAAATAATTAGAAAAAGATTCAGTTGACTGAGAAGACATAGGATGGTTAATAAAATTTATAAAAGCAAAACAAAATATGTTTAAAAGTCACTATAGTATAAAAATAATATGCAATTATACATATATATATATATACACACAAAAGGCAACCTAGTTCCGGTGTAATACACTAATACCGCCAAAAACTGAGTCGTCCTGGTTTTCTTTAAAAATCATAGGAATAAAGTCAAAGCTCAACGGTTGCGTCGTTTCTTTTTATGTAAGCACCGCTTCACCAAAAAGTAAAGGGTTGTGATGCAATCCTTCACCTAAATCCCAACAAGTATAATTATCAGATGAACAACTATAATTGTTGGTTCGATTCATTCAATGTTAAATTCATCATGTGATTGTTGTGTTTCTTGATTCTAGGACTTATAATTGATATCAGATGGCGAGGAATTCATGATGATTTGACCAACCTAAATCACCATCATCGTCGAACACCCTGCGATCTTCTACAATTCTTCACTCTGCAAAGTGGGCATATCATTTAAATCGGTATGTTGTTACAATCTTATTTCTAAAATTGACATTCCTCATATTTGTGAATCGGTAGTTTGTTTAATAACGCCCTATGTGGTTTCAAGTTCGAAACTGGCCTTCAAATTGGTGCCATCATCAACCATTAAATTTGATCGATATTGTGTTTGTTCTGTCAAATCCCGATTACAGCCACCGGTGATACAATCCTGATTCTTTTGAACTCATTTTGTTTGGTGATGTTTGTTATTTTTAAATGGTGAGACACCGCCACCACAACCGGATTTGCGGTGGTGGTGCTTTTGGTCACGACTGCTAGATCCACACCCACCAATCAGAGACAAAGAGATGGTTGGAAAAGGAAAAGGGGTGGTGGCAGAAACTAGAAAGCGACGACAACTAGGGGAAGGGATCAAGTCGGCGATAGTGAGGATGAAGGGTGGTTTGGCAGAGATGGGAAAGCAACAATAGTGAACTATAATTAATTGTGTGGATGCGTTTTATTATTTTACTATCCCTCTTATCTTTGTTTTGTTATAGATATAGTTTTCTGTAATATTGTAATATTTTATTGGTTTTATAATTATTGTTATGACTTTTTATATTTTTAAATAAAAAATTCAAAATAATTTTCATTAATAATAAGTAAGTTAACTTTTAAAAAGAATATAATAAAAATATAGCTTTTAGGAGAATGTGCATGTGATTCATCTGTTAAATCACTTCATTTAACCTTAAATTAATTTCACCGATTGCTTAACCTCTAAGAATTTATTTTACTAATCACGAGAATAATATGAAAAGATTTTAATTAATTACAATAAATTTGAATATATCATGCTTTGCACGTGTTGTATTACAATTTTTAAATAAAGACGTAAGGTGTTTTTTTTATGTTTCTATATGTAGAATCGAGCCGCAACAATGAACCAAGCACGTATAGATATTGTTTTGGTCATATTATAACTTTATTTTTAGGGTTTTCTTTTTCATTTGCTATAAAGTGTGTTGGAAATGTAATGGTACCCTAACAAACTGAACCAATAAAAATATATTGTCACACCCCAATCGATTGTGGAAACATGGAGACGTCACGTAATAGATTGCTCAAAAACAACATAACACTAAATTGCGATAATATATTAATCTTCAAAATTTCATTTTCATATCATCGAATCAAACATTAAATTGTTTCAAGAAAGAAGTACAACAATTGCAAGATACAAGACTAAAACATCAAAGTTCATAAGTAAAATTTGGTGAGTATCTAAATCCACCATAAGTAGTTTTCTTGTAGTAGCATCATTAAATATTTCTTGCAACATGTATAAAATATTCGTCAAGACAAATTATGTTGTTGAGCATACTAGTTTATCTACATAGCATATATAAGAACGAGTCTCAAATCCACATGTTTAAAGTATACTAAATCATGTAACATACTAGCATGCAATAAACTAAATATCAATCCAAAGTTTGGTACTAGCCTAGCCTTATCGCCGAAGCAAATAAGGTTGTAAAGAACAACATAACAATGACCCACAAAACGGGCAGTGCTAATCCTATAGTGCTATACATGTTAAGGGATGCTTGCAAGGTTAATGTTAATGTCTAAGCATACGTATATTCTAGCATGTAAACATAATAACCATAACAAATAAACTTGTTTAAGGATTGAGTTTTTGCATGAGGTTGTTTGTATGTGTGTATGTGTATTTAGTATAAGGGTTAAATTATTATACAAAGACTCCTAAAAATAAGAAGTGTACAAAGACACAATGGATCGCACAAGATGACACAATGTCGAGCAAAATATTACACAATGTTGAAAAATATAACACAATATCGAGGAAAAAAGACACAATGAGTCGCAAAAAAGACACAATGACGCAAATATAGAAAAGACACAACAATAAATAAAAGACACAATGATAATAAACAAAAATTCTAAAATCCACAACCTATAAATCCAAAAGTGAAAATATAAAATCTCACATTGTAGAGTTTGATGAGACGGTTCCAATGGCGCTTGAATGAGGTCAATCAGAGTATGTTTGATACCCTTTGTACGACTTCTTATTTTTAGGAGCCTTTGTATTTGATTCTAAACCTTTAATATGAATACATGTTGCAACCCAAATAGTGTATAAAGTGTAAAAGGGTCAAGTATGAGCTCACAATTTACAAAGAATTCCCACAAAATGCGAGTGAGCGGTTTGAATGATGAAATCACCAAAGTCACCCTAAAAAGGTAAACAAAGGTGTATGAGTATGAGGATTTGGAGGTTGGAAAATAAATAGAATTTACGAGTATGAAAATACATAAAACATTTCCTGCTTAGACACTTATTTGGACACTATTATTGTGACAACCGCACTTTTTGAGGTTAAAACCGTTCACTTTTCTCGTTTGTTTCTGTTGGTGCATGTTTGTGACAACAGCTTAGATTTGGTCTTTGGATATCTTGTAATTAGATAAACGATAAACAGTTAGCGGGTTTAGCTTTGTATTAGTGAGTTAATAGAGTTTGGGCTAAACAAAACCCAATTAGGGTGATGGGGGGCGAATTTGGGTTTGTCCAATTCGCAGTCCATGTGGTTTATCCTAGCCCAAGTAGCAAACCTTGTGTTATATAAACAAGGTTAGGCTTTAGGGTTTAGGTTAATCAGCCAGAACATTGTTTGAGAGCAAATTCGTGAGAGTGCTTGTGCTTGGACGAATTTGGAGTTGGTTAGGGATCTTGATTGATTGTAATCACTTTGATAGATAATCAATAAAGATCCGGTTTGAAAGTGAATTGCTGTTTCTGTTTTCTACTTGTTTCTGTGATATTCTGATCAAGAGGATTCCGCACTCTTGATTGGAAAGACAATTCTGTGAAGATCCATACGAATAGGGGACCTACAATTGGTATCAGAGCATTAGGCTCTTGAAGGCTCGGTTCAGAATTGTGTCTGCAGAAACAGGGAGATTTTCGAAATTTTTGAAAATTAGGGTTTTAAAAATTTTCGAATTTTTCTGTTGGTTTGATAAAATTTTCGAATTTGTTGGCTGTTTGATCTTCTGCATTGTTTGTTTTGTTATTCTGCAGGTTTCAGGATTCAATACTGATTGATTCTGATTGAAGAATTCTGCTTGGAAAGGGTTGAAGATTCGAAGATTTTCTTCGTGTTCTTCAAGTTGTTCATCTGTTCTTCGCTGTTTTTCAGAAATTACTGATTAGTTTGCTGTTTCGATTCTGCAGGAAGGTGTTAGGAGATCCGGAAAATCATCAAAATTTTCGAGAAGATTGAATTTCCTAATTTACTGACCTGCGAAATTAACTGGATCTGCGAAATTAACAGACCAGCGGACTTACCGGCGACGTTAAATCCAAAGGCGACTTTGGTAACCGAATAACTTTCCACAGCGAAATTATTTCGGTTTTCGGCGAATTTACTGGTCGTCGCTATAGCGAAATAGATCAGCGAATTTGCAGCGAATTTGACAAGTGAACTTGACAGCGAACTTGAACTTGCCAGTGAAATTATTTCGGTTTTCGACATTATATATCATTGGATTTGTCTTTTCGAGACGATTCTAAAGGTGTAATTTGGTAACCACTGTTTTCGGAGATCTCTTGTACGGTTTTAACAGTTTGTTATGTTAAAATGTCAAACATGATGAATTTGAAAGCACCTAAGATGATGAAGGTGGAGAATTATCTTACATGGAAGGACAACTTCAAATCCTTCATTGAATCTCAGGATGCTCGCATGTGGATCTGTATAGAAGATGGGTACACAAACCCAACACACGATTTTGAGGGCAGACCACGTCGAACAGACTATGTGAACATGCAAGAAGAAGATAAAAGGAAGTATGACGCTGAAAAGAGAGCCTTGGCTGCGATAAAGATGTCCTTACCTGATAGCATCAAGCATACCTTCACAAAGTACACTAATTCAAAGGATATGTGGGATGCATTACAAAAGCGATATCAGGGAAATGAGAGTGCCACTCAGGCATTCATGGCAGAGATAGTGCCAGTCGATGAGGCTGAAACTACTATGAGTGATGCTGAATCTGAAGTGAATGAGGCTGAAGCTAAAGTGGAAAATGCTGAAGCTCAAGTGGAGAATGCTAAAGCAAAAGTGGATGTTGAAGTAGAGAAAGAGAGTGAAGCTGAACATGTTGTTGCTGATGAAACCTCAGAAGTTCATGAGAAAGAGGTACAATCTAATTCAGTATGTTTGAGATGTCGTGAACTACAGGGTGAGGTTGCCAGGTTGACAACACAAAACCAAAGTCTGGTAAGTGAGATGTCTAACATAAAAGAAGCAAACTTTTTTGCTAAAAGAAATGAATCTACATACTTGAAAAAGATAAAAGGTCATGAAGCTGAAATTGAAGCTTTAACATGCAAGTTAAATGAAAAACTTCAAGTAATAGATTTAGCTCATGACATGATGGCTGAGAAAACAAAAGAGATTTCTGGAAAATGCAAAGAGTTGTCAGATGCACAACTCAAAATTGTTGAACTTGAAAAGAAATTAGGTCAATTCAGAGATTCGTCTTTTGTAATGAAACACATGATGGGTGGGTTAAAGAAGAGTAATGACAAGACCAGTGTGGGCTTCCAGGGCTTTAATGAAGTTCCACCTCCTCTTAGTCATGACTATTCATTCCTGCCTAGTGAAAATGAGCTAGCAGATTTTATGGCATCTACACCAAGTAGTTTCGCATCCACATCAAGTCAAGGTGATGGATCTGAGAGTGATGATTTGAAAAGGAAAAATTCACCGCCTAATAATAAAAATCAAGCTTTTGTCAAAAAGATTAATTTTGTTCAAGGTAGTGATATGAAAAACGAAACTGCTGTTATTGAAAATGAATCGAATGTAGAGTTTGCTAAAAATAAGAGCATAGAAAAATTTGAAATAAAGCAAACTGAACAAGGTTCATCTAAGGGATCATCACCATCTGATAAGGGATCTACCTCAGAGACTCCAGCTAAGAAGTCTTTGAGAAAGAGATCGTGCTTCAAATGTCACGTCAAGGGACATGTAGCAAGCTGCTGTCCTAACAAAAAGAGTGAAGCACAACTTAGTGAAAAACAGAGAGGGAAATTACCAGTGAAGGAAGGTGATAGTGAGGAGAAAGGATCAAATTCTCAAAAGAAATCTGCTCCTAAGCAACCAGAGAATATTGCTGTTGGTGTAGATAAGGCTGAAAAAGGAACTCCACAAGTACCACGTTTTCAAAGAAATCAACAAAGATTTCAGCCTAGATCTCCACCAGGCAGATATGACAGACCTAGAAGCAGTTCACCAAGAATGAACAATTTTAATTCTAATAATTTCAGAAGTCAAGGTCAATATCAAAATCGATACCAAAATAATGGTTGTCGAAATTTTTATAACAATGGCTTTAGAAATTATAACAATCAAGCTTCTTGGAATCAAAATTCGAGGTACCAAAATCAAAATTTCCAAAGGTCAAATAGTCCAAACACATATAGGAACCCTCAGGACCATAGACCTTATGGAAATCAAAACCCATTTCCGTCAACAGGTCTGAGATCCAAGACTCCAGTTAGGAGTAATGGATATTGGATGGATGTTCCAGTGGTTGGTGAATTTGGACGACCCAAGACCATTAAGGCTTGGGTCCCCCAATCTAACTAATTTCTTAGTTGGTGTGTGCAGGAGCTGCTAAGGAGGATTATCAACTTATGTTGATAGTGGCTGCTCTAGGCATATGAAGGGGGATGTGAGATTGTTGATATATTTATATTGATTGATTTAAATTGAAGTTCAAAGTGCTGAGTCAACACCCTAGATAACCTGGCAGATCTTTATACTAAAGCTTTTGACAGGGATTGCTTTGAACATTTAGTCGAACTCAACGGGATGAGGAATCCTGAATAACTGGTTTTTCATAAGAATTTTTGTAAATAGTTTATTGCTTTTCTTAAAAAATCAAAAAATAAAAAAAATTGAAAAATCAAAAACATAAAAAAAATTAGAAAATCAAAAATGAGTTATCACTGTGTGAAAAAGGAGAAATGATAGTACATCAGCAAGTTAGACTGTCACACTGAAACTGAAATTAAATTGCTTAAGTGTGATAGCAGCTTCATTATATGATATACCAGTAGGCAAAAGCATGAAATAATCAACTTACCAATGTGATATAAACATAAATGCACTGGGTATGAGTGGGGAACACATCAGTGGTGTATGGTTTAATGACCTTAAATCTTGCGTTGATAGATTGCCAAAATCTGAAGTTTTGGGTCTTTATACTGTTATTTCATCTGGGGATATCTTGACTGTCCGTCTGTTCAGAACTAAAATTGTACATGACCCCAGGAAAGAAAGTCACTTGGAATTAGCTCATTTCTATTTGAATGTCTGTATGTTGTCCCGATACACACAATTTTGATCTGATTCTGAAATCTTCTCTGAAAAAAGTCGTGTACCTCCTCTGCTGCATCCAGATATATGCTGACCTGGAGGTGCTAGGCAACGACAGCTTCTGCTGCATCCAGATACATGCTGACCTAGCTGTACGTTGTCGCGCTATAGATCTAATACACCAGAAAGAGGCCCTCAAGTGCCCAAAAGAAACCCAAGAAACCTATATCAAACTGAGAAAATCTCATTTGATCTGTATATTATACCATCTCTGCTAAAGATCTATTCTGTTCTCTTCTCAACCTATTCCCAGTTAAGATTTCAGAAATCTGGATTGGACTTGTGAAATATGTGGTAGGGAAGATACTTGCATGATAGAGTGTGTTGTTTATATTTCCAGGATTTGATTAGTATTTATTTGGGTGTTCATTGTTAAGCAATCAAAACATGATAAAACAGATTATATGCAGACCTAGACATTGTTAGGATATCTTATAGGATGCCATCAGTATACTCACCTACTACGATGAATCTTTGTGCATACCTTGATCGTGGGGGTATATCCTGAAGTGGGACACACTAGTATATCAGTAAATAAAATTACCTTAACGTATCATATGGTAATGGTACTTGAAATGTTCATGCATTTTTGTTTAAGTGGACAAACATACTGGTAATCGTCTTGGACTGCTTTTCACGAAAAATTAAATAAAGAATTATCTAATAGTGTGAAACAGTTTGATTGTGTTGATATGATCTTCTTACCAGTGATTCTCACAAAAATAGAGTGTTTATTGCTTTTGTTATTTACTTGCTTTCAGAAAAATATAAAAATTCAAAAATAGTGTCTTTTTCTGTTTAAAATTCTTAACGTACGGAAAACTGTTATTCTTGGAGGAATTGTTACTGATAGGGGGAGACAGTGTTGGAAAGTGAGTTCAAAATTTTAAATCATGCGGGTTATAGGGTGTGTGATTAAAAAGTTTTGCGTGTTGGTAATGAATTGAGAATGCTTTATCTGTGATACAATCTTTTGAATAATAATAATTTGTTTAACTTATGTTGAAAAATTCTTATGGTTTCTCGAGATGTTTGTTTTATAGTAAACAGATTGAAGCAGTGTGTTGCTGAGAAGTTGCTGTGTTGCTGTGAAGTTACAGTTGCTGAGTTGCTGTGAAGATGAGAGTTTGATTGGATGCATGGTAGAACCTCCTTTCTATATTGCAGACAAAGTTGAAGAGTTTGAAGATTGCTATACAAATGCTGAACTGGAGTTTACTCAAACGCTAAAGTTTTGAAGATTTGGTGATTGGATGCATCAGCTTAGGGGGAGTCTGTTGCTGACAGAAGCTATTGAAGCTGAAGCTATCCAAAGACCAAAGACAGTGCAAGACTACATGAAGATTGCAAGATGACTGAAGACAAAGTTATTTTATGAAGCTATTGTCAAGGGGGAGTTTGTTGGTGCATGTTTGTGACAACAGCTTAGATTTGGTCTTTGGATATCTTGTAATTAGATAAACGATAAACAGTTAGCGGGTTTAGCTTTGTATTAGTGAGTTAATAGAGTTTGGGCTAAACAAAACCCAATTAGGGTGATGGGGGGCGAATTGGGCTTGTCCAATTCGCAGTCCATGTGGTTTATCCTAGCCCAAGTAGCAAACCTTGTGTTATATAAACAAGGTTAGGCTTTAGGGTTTAGGTTAATCAGCCAGAACATTGTTTGAGAGCAAATTCGTGAGAGTGCTTGTGCTTGGACGAATTTGGAGTTGGTTAGGGATCTTGATTGATTGTAATCACTTTGATAGATAATCAATAAAGATCCGGTTTGAAAGTGAATTGCTGTTTCTGTTTTCTACTTGTTTCTGTGATATTCTGATCAAGAGGATTCCGCACTCTTGATTGGAAAGACAATTCTGTGAAGATCCATACGAATAGGGGACCTACAGTTTCAATTACGTTTCGTTACTCTTTACTTTTATAACAACCCTCCAAAATATTTCCGACACCCTTAATATAATTAAAATGCCCTTATATGTCTCAATATGTACCCCGTATGTGAAAACCAAGCCTAAAATACCTTTAATTTTTCAAAAATAAAATAAAAACAAATTTAAAAGGGCTGTCGCGGGGCGCGTAGCCTTTGGCTACCTTCTACGCGGGGCGCGACAGACCGGCTACGAGGCGACACCCGGAAGCTGCCACGTGTCGACATGTGGCGAAGCTAGACCGGTGACAGATCAAGGCTAGGGCCTACTACCCCTACTACGCGGGCCGCGTAGCCCTTGGCTACGTCTTACGCGGGTTGCGAGGGAAGTCGAAAGGTCACCTATAAATAGAGACCTTCGGCCTTCAGTCCCAACTCGCACCTCACTTTTTCTCTCTCGAATTTCTGAACAATTAAAGCTATTTCCAGGTATAATACCCCCTAATTAACGAAGTTCTGCCCCGTTGTAAGTATTATAACCCCGATTACGTATTAGATACGCTGCCCGATTGATCCAGGGTTCCGTAATGGCTGTCATGGTTCTGCCCGACGTAGTCATTGGAATGCAGTCTCGGGGAGGGTATTACTAATGTAAATATTGGGTTATTATACTAACGCGTGTACATTTGTGTAATTAATAGATAATCATCAAGAAATTCTTAAAGGAAACCATAAGACAGCAATGTGAGTAATCTCCTTTTTGTAAACTGTTTTTACAAAACCTTAATTATTTTACAATGTGATTAGCAGTGATTGAGTCTTTGTAATTCTTCAATTACTGTCGGTATGTTGGGGTTTTGTATACAAAATGTGGAACACGTTACCATTGGACAAAGAGTTAGCCAATGTGTAATATGACCCACCAGTCAGGATTGAAAATACTGAATGAGTAATTGTGTAGAAATAAACATTGTAATAGCTCTCAATACTGTAAAAAGATAAAACTCTTCTTGATCAAACTGGGATTCACTCACCAGTATTTCCCACTGACAAAATGTTTTTAAACGTGTTTCAGGTAACAAAATGTGAAAGCCAGCTGGACAGCACTGAAGGCTTGGAAAAAGTGGCTATAAAAGTTACCTAAATAAAAGAAGATGTTTTATTTCAATAAAATAGGATTTATCCCTATAAAACAGTTTGTAATGAAACTTGGGTTTTATCCCAACATATTTATATAAAGTGTGGTATATTTCCTAACTACGGTCCTGATGTAATTTCCGCTGCCAAAATTGTCACACCCTGACTTTTGCGGAAGCGTGATTATGGTGTGACTTTCTTAATATCATTGCATTCAATCATAACAACAACTATATGATAAAACCATAGATTTGTCATCCATTAAAGAAGTTTAAAACATAACAGCATTGTTTAAAAACGTAGACTTCAAATTCAAGTTTTTACAACCATACAAAGTGTTTATGAGTTCATTTAGAACTCGTCAAAATATATTAAAAATAACCAAGGTTTGGGAGACGTGTCTCATCCAAGAATAAGACACACTGACCAACCCAAAGACCATGGATGACATCTTTATTCTTATCGCAGCATAAAACTTCCAACGCCCGCCAGATGCATTTTCTAATTTCCTGAAATACATGTAGTTTGAAAACATCAACAAAAATTGAGCGAGTTCATGTGTTCGTTTGTGTATATGAATAAACCTTTGAAATCGTTGTAAGTATGTATGTAAGTTTATAAGTCCCGGCATGAAAGCAACAAGGAAGCACATCAATTTATGTGTAGCTAATACATTAATATACGTGACATGGTGCAGGAAGACTCAAACCTAGCTGACTTTGTACCGGGCTTCCGGCTGTAAGACATAGTCACCACATGGCCCATTCGGCGGACTCATGGATGGGGCTCGCTACACCCAAATAGATCTATCACTCATGCCCGTCGGTCCTTATACGAGGATTAATGGTCTCAAGTATCCGCCTACCCATTCACATGATCTATGGTTCTTTCCTAGGCTAACCATACCAATTGTATTTGTATGTAATCCTTTTGTAACATGTATTTCACCCCCGAAGTAAATAAACAAAACAGTTTAAAGAAAAGGGGGACATGAACTCACTGTTTTGCGTTCTTCGAATCCGCCTGTAACTTAAAGTGTCCTCTGGTGTACACGACTACCTACAATGTGCTATGGTCTTATTAGACGAGCGGGTCGTGCCTTGATTTAGTATAATTAGTGCCATTGAGTTACATTTCCAAGTGTCTTCATCATTATTCCAAGTTATAATTATTTGTTAAAATAATAAATATTTTAACTTAAATTACATTTATTGAATTTTTGGAATAATTGTTAAAACAGTATTTTTGTAACAATACTTCTCAAGTATTTATATTCGTATTTCCTTCCCAAGGATGGGGTATCTCATACATGTGTATTCGTATCCTTGTATTCGTATAACTTGTCAATGTATTGGTGTCGTATTCTGGCGTGATTATCCTTAATAAGTAATCAATATGTATTTCTAAAATATATATTTCAAGAAGTATTTCTTAGAAAAATTATTCCTAATTTTTCTTTTGGCAAAAATATTTGTAGTCCCAACAATATATTTTCAAGTTTATCCAAGAATATATATTTTTCCCAAAAATATTATATTTCTTAATAATTCCAAGAAAACATTTCTTTTCTTCCAAAAATATTATATCTCCTCCTTGTCAGAAATAAGATATGATTTTGTAGTAATCATGAAAATCTCATTTTCATTCTTTTGGTGTCCAAAATATTATTTACCAAAAATATACTTATAAACATATTTTCCGTAATATTTGGAAAGTTACATTTCTCGTTCGGTTTCACAATATTATGTGTGTAACTTGTATATTTATTCCATATGATTTTTGGTAATATTTCGGATTGTAACTTCTTGGCATTTTGTTAAGTTATATTATTTCAAATCCTAAAATAATATAACTATTACACAAAGTATACAAATATTCACACATCATGTCTTTAAAGTAAATATATATTCTAAATATATATTTATCCATTCTTATTTATAAAAACCAACCTCCAATACTTGTATTTTGTAACAAAAATTATGGCAAAGTTTATGTAGAGAACCCATGGTTAAAATACACTTATAAATACTTGTTTGAAAATATTTTTCTAAGTGTTTATATTTTTAGAAAATTTTGCCATAGTTTCCCCTAAAAATGGAGGTTTCCATGCTACCAAAGCATATCATTTTCTTTTTAAAATCATCACAAACAATCAACAATCAACCCTAAACAACTTACACTTACCAATTTTCCATAATCATGTGATTTACATAACAATATGAACTTGAACTTTCATAAAACTTGTAGTAACTTGGTAGTGTTCTTAGTAAGTTTAGTTACCCTTTAAAATGTATTTACTTCTTTAAAAACTTCCTTTTTAAAGAAGTTGGGTGTTTATAACTTCCAAACACATTTTCTAAAAATGCTTCTTTATGTAATCCTCTTGTTACACAAGTGTTTCTACACTTGTTTAACCATTAAAAACAAGCTTCGTTTATGTAAGAACCATATTTATGTAAATCTTTGTTATTTAACTTAGTTTCTTGAGAAGACTATTTTGGAAATCATCCACTTACAAGACTTGTATTTAGTTTAAATCATCATCACATATGAAAACAAATTTCACCATTCAAGTTCATGTATACACAAAGTATGATCATTTTGGTCTTTCACAAGATCATCATCTTAACTTACTAGATCATGTGTTTAATCACAATCTAGTAGGTTCCATATGATGTCTAACATCATAAACACAAATAATCAATCATCAAGAAGCAAAACAACACTTAAACAACATGATTTCTTTAAGATTTATTATAGTTTTATGCTTATGTTCATGTTCCATCTTCAAGTTTCTTAGAGCTCTTCATGATTTTCAACATGTATCCTCTTTTAACCACTAAAAATAGATGTAAAATGAAAGGATTTGTGTTCTTACCACTAGCTCAAGGCTAGGGATGATCAAGAAGATAAATGAAGTGGATAAAAGCAAATGGTGAAGGTCCTTCAAGCTTCAAGGCCTCCAAGCTTCCTAACTTAGCTCCTTACACCTTTGTATCACCTTAGAATGGTAGGATTTGAAGTGAAAATGGAGATGTGGTGGTAGTGTGTTGTGGCCGTGAGCTATGGAGGGTGGAGGAAGAAGAAGATGGCTTCAAATGTTGGTGTGTTAAGAATGAAGGAGTTTGTGATCTTGTGGTTAATATAAATAAACTTCCAACAACACTTAATCTATTGGATAATATATTCCCTTAAGTACAAGACAAGATCAAATAAACAATCCAAAAAGATCTCCAAAAATAGGCCATGTGGGCCGATTACATAGGTGGGGGGGGGGGGTATTAGCTTAGGTCTTGACTAATTAGTTACCATTTAGTTTAATTTAAAGTGTTTGTTACATGTATTAGTTACTAGATATTTTGTATGGGGTGTTATGATGTTCGGGGATCATAACTGTAACAACCCTCATTAAAAGTCCAATTTATTTTATTATTTTATCCAATAGGAAACCCTAATTGAGACACCCAAGTGATTCTGCGCAAACCCTAAAATTTTCAGAACAATCAGAATTAGGATCAGGGCCCTAAAACTCAAGGGGGGTAAAACCCTATTAACGATTATCCTTATAAAATGCTGTCGAAATAGAATTTTCATGCAACGTCGACTCATCAGGGCTAGATAGGTGACGAAGCAGGCCTACCCTATTTTGACATCCCAGGCGACACGCGGCACGTACCACGGATTCTTCCGCGACTAGCGGGAGGTGCCAATTTTGGGTATAAATAGAAGGGCCTGGCACTTGCATTCTGTTGTTCGTTTGACGAAGAAACTCAAAATATACGCTGAGATATCGTCCAAATACTCTCAAAACACACACGAATCACTAATTAGTATAGCGGGGTGCTGCTACAAACAGGGTATTAACTCGATCGCTGCTACGATTCAATGTCCGATCGATTGAAACTATCCGATGGATGTTTTAGTACTATCCTTTGTCATTCGTTGTGAATCCGATGGATGTTTAAGTAATTATACTTTGTCATTCGTTGTGATTCCGATGGATGTTTAAGTGATTGCACTTTGTCATTCGTTGTGAGGGTTTTTATCTCGTGAGTTATCGTAAATGCTGTATTAGTTACTTACCTAGTTTGTGTGCACTAGGTTACAAGACTAATCAGTAGGCTAAGCTCTGCCTGTATAAATCTGCAATATATCAAGGCTTATCTGTAGACTAAACTTTGCCCGTAGAAATCTGCAATGTGAGTCCATTCTCTTTTCTCACAGTTTTTATCACCTTTTTGTGATACAATTATATTTACAAATGTTTTCCAAAATCCTAAAAGTTTACCAGTTATACTTACAGTGATTAAATCTTTATATTCTATAATAACTGCCGGTATGGGAGGTTTTTATTATTTGATCCTCATTAGTATTTGCCAGAAAGTTAGCCAATAATAGCATGACCACAATCACAGTGAGAATTATGCCCCAGTAGCCATAGCCTATAACTATTATTATTTTAACATTAAATTGTTAATAAATTTAATGTATGTTTGAAATAAATCTAAATGGTATATATCATAATAAAATAGTCAAGTATAATATATTCTACTATACTAAGATTATATTTTTAGTCTTAGTCACGTTAATATATTAAATAATGAAATTACAATTATTTAATTAATTAACATATTATATTTGATAAGTTATAGTAGTTTGACATAAAATGATATATGTCATTTTCTGGGTTAAATGGTTTTGTGCCATAAGTAATATATTTGACAAAGTAATGTCACGGGACACAACTAAGTCCAGGGTCACTAGTTGAGAGAATGATCAACAGTAACATGACCAAAAGCACTAGTTGAGAGAATGATCAACAGTGTTATAAATAGAATCACTAGTTGAAAGAATGATCAACAGTGATATGACCAGAGTCACTAGTTGAAAGAATGATCAACAGTGATATGACCAGAGTCACTAGTTGAAAGAATGATCAACAGTGATATGATCACTGTCACAAGAATCGCCTAGTAACAGATAAATTGAATAATAGTAAAATAGAATTATTTGATAAATTCACTATTGGACGAAAGTGAGCCAATGAGTGATATGACTACTGTCATATCGGAACTGCCACCATGTGACAAATACTGATTGAGTTGGGTAAATATAAATAAATATAAAAACCTTAATGCTGTAAGGTATAACAATATATTTTATAAAAATGGAATGAACTCACTCAGTATTTCCGCTGACAAAACCTTTTTCAAACATATTTCAGGTAATTACAGTAGATGGAGTAAGAGTTGGATACGACACTGAAAGGCTTCAAGAAGTGGCTTATTTTATTAATTAAATCAAATTAAGAAATATTGTTTTATGTAATCAAATTTTATCTTTATTAAAGCTACCTTTGTAAAACATGGGTTATCCCATTTATTTAATAAATAAAATCCGGTGTTTCTAAACTCTGATATTTTTCCTAACTCACGGTCCTGATGAAATTTCTGCTGCAATATTTTATAAAAATAATCACCGGTACCACTGGGCTGTTCGCGGCTTTCGATTCCGTCCAGGGTGGGTCGGGGGCCGTGACAATAACTAGCTTGGAAACATTAAAACAATGCTTCTAGTGTAATTTTGATGTTTCGGGTAGTGTCCGGTTGTTTGGTTAGATACCGGTTCGTAAAAGTGCTAAACTATACCGTTTAGTGTGCTTTATGTACCCTTTTGTGACACTTTTAATTCCCGACCCTTAGGAAAGTATTCAGGACCATTTAGTCATATTTTTGCATGTTACTAGCTTGTTAAAATGCTGATTTTTGCTGAATTATGCAGAATTCTGCACTTTGCGTGAGTTTTAGGCACTTTCCGGCACTTAAACTATCACTTAGAAAAGCAGTTTTGTGGTCCTTACTTCCCTACACACTATACTAGTGTAGTACTTGGTTTCTGGCTCATACTGTGTCTCAAAACAACGTCTGTCTATGTACTGAACTCCGTCAGCATTTTCCCAGTTTGTCTGTTAACTGTGCTAATTGTGCTTTGTGCATCATTTATGGCAATATGTTTGCATGCAGTCAATGATGTGTCATTTGCAATATGTGATGCACATGTAAGTATAATGCAGTAATCAGAAAGCAATTCAAGTCATAAATTGTAAATCAGCACAATCATTAAGCACTAATCATCATTTAATAATTGTATGGATGCATGCAAAATTTGACAGTTGTCACATTCTCCCCCTGTTAAGAAAATTTCGTCCTCGAAATTTGTACTACCTTAACTCCTTAGGGTTACATTATGCATGTATGCATATGAATAATACTGAGGTAGGTAACCACAAAACCAAGTTAAATCTTTATTCACATCAGGTGAATCCAAGGATATATTACAACAACAAGAATCCAATGGTTAAAAGGTATGTGTTCTAGCATTTGATGTTAAAGGAAACGAGATGTATAGATGTATAATCTAGTGTAACCCAGTTAACAGGGGTGCAACAAAGGAGTTCTGACCAATGGATTTTCAAACAATCGGTCACAATATGCAAATGAGTTCCCAAAAACCATAGCATCCGCTATATGAACTCAAAATCAACAACTCGAATATGAAAATGATCTGTCAACTTTCGAATAAATAAATGGTAAGGATTAGTGTGTTGACATTCTTGAATTGCGAAAATACACCGAATGAAATACAAGTGAATCTGGTATATCATTGTCTTGATTCGTAGTTGCATTAGGAATGTTTAAATGACAAATCAAATAAAAGTATGCGTAGTTCTGTGTGAAACGGTTATCCATGATTAGCACAAGCTACAAATTTGTAATGACACCACAAGGTGTCGTAATTGACATACTTCAACAATAGCGGTGACCAAACAAGTTCACCGTGCTTGAAATCAACGGAAAGTGTACTGAAACAACTCTCAAAATTTGATTTAAACTGCGTCATGGGGTTTTCAATCGAATATGGAACATCAAAGAACTACTGTTCCTGATTGAAGATGGAAAGAAATAAACACTGCAAGGTATTCAATTTATAACGAAAGAATCGTTAGAAGGTACACCGTGATATGAAATGAATCTAAGTACCATTGTCTTAACACACAACTATGTTGAGACGGTTTTAATCATGATAAAAACCAACCGGATTTAGAGCAAATCAATAAGTAAACAATTAAATCCGTGTATGAGGTGTGTAACGAAATCAGCGCAAGCTTCTGTTTTTGGGAAAGCATCACCGCAAGGTGTCGAAACCAACAAACGATTTAGCGAAATTGTTGACCAAACAAGTCTACTATGATTCGAGACAAAAGAACCTTTGCAAAAATATTTGAATATGATACTCTCAATACATCATATGGAGTCTTAAATTGAATATGCGAAATGGGTAAGTTCAATCAATTGAACTTGGTTTCAGCGTATCTCGACAATAAACGTATATATCAACAAGGGAATCTCAGCATGGTCACGAAGATAAACCATGAATGCAACTTGAAAGAAAAGAAGTTTCAAGAAAGTGTGTTGACTTGATAGCAAAAGAGCCAACAATTACAATAATGTAGGTTATCCGAATCATAAACCAATAGTTAGCTTTAGCAAAATAATATTTGAACTTCAATGAAGCGTTTATTCGAAATGAAACCGCATGCGTAGCAAATGGTGCATGCGTAACATATAAGTTTCCAAGTAATGAAACAATGAGTGTTTGCTAAACTGAAGAAATGACCAAGTATCGAAGCAAATGTGTGTTCGCTCTCAGCGAAGAAAATTAACGCGATGCTACTACCATTAAGGGGAGTAGAGATGCAAACATCTACCCGCTAGAAGCAAAGGTGAAGATCGCAACAAAGGAACTTTGAGTACTTTCTGTTTGGTTAACTGAAATAGCACATATGTCAGGATGATGGGGTTTGTTTGAGTTAACAGGTGTGGTTTCTAAGCAACCTTTACGAGTTTTGACCTGGGTTCCCAAAGGTCCTAAGTACATGTTTTTCTGGATTCTCAAAGTTTCGTATTCCGTGTAAAACTGTTTTGTGCATTGTGTAGGAAACATGATTTTTGTGTATGTTTAAAACAAGTTATTGTCCCACAATTTCTCCGGTACACTTTCTTCCTGAATTCGCAGCTAATGACACTCGATCATCGATCAGTTGTGAGATAGTAGTTGGATCCTCACAGTTAGTTAAGTAAGAAATTCGTTAACCCTCAGCAAGAGTTACCGACTCTTGTTGGTTAGCTCGTTCGGCTCCTGGTAGTTGATGCTCATTTGAAAATCATCGTCCTTCTTTGAGCAGAACCGGGGTTACTCAAAACGGGAAACTTGATCTGCTAGCTTCCTTCTCTATCCTCTACTGAAGCTACACTAACAATCCTTGCATTTCCGAAGGTGTAAGTCGCTAAGGTGCGTTGACTGCAGGCGCGGCGCCTGGAACCAAGTCGATGTGGAATTCGACTTGTCGTTGGGGCGGTAGTCTTGGCAAGTCTTCGAGGAAGACTTTAGGATGTTCCTTTATCACAGGGATATCTTCAAGCTTAGGTTCTTCGGCTCTTTTGTCCACAACATGAGCCAAGAAGGCAACACATTCTTTGCGCGAAAACTTCCGTGTCTTCAACAACGGATAATCCGTAGGGGCGTATCCTGCTTCATGAACCATGATTGTTTCGTAGTTCGTCATCGGGATGCGGATAACGATCTCCGCTCGATTGCTTGACAACTAATCCATTCCAAATACGTCGTCGAAGTTTCCCTTTAGCTAGCACAGGCTATCTAATTTACGTGCTATTAAACCAAGTATACTCTCAATCTCTGGAGAAGCAAAGCTAAAATTTGTAATAATATCAAGCAGCACAGATGCATAACGTTGACTAATATGGGACGCACCGATATCCACGCTTGGATCCTTGGTTTGTCTCCCTAGCTCCGGTGTTGAGCTTTCATCCCTGTGCCTGATTCTTCTTAAGGCAGTATTTTATGAAATGCTTTTTGCTCCCACAGTTAAGACAACCTTGAGCACGTTTTTGTTTGTCACTCGTCCTGCCTTGATAGTTGTCGTTGTTTCCTCCGTGATTCTCGCTACCATCTTGGCCTCCATTTCTAGGTTCAGTACCTTGCCTACAAGTCTCCTTGGGATACCCCCTCTTGCCACAGTTATCACATTTTCCATATTTACATCGCCCGACATGGTATCGTAGACAATTGTCGCACTTAGGTAGGATACCTATGTAGTCTTTTCCCTTTTTGGCCCTCTTCTTGTTATTCGCCTGAGTATCTGTCACGACCCCTGACCCGGTTTTACCCGTTTCAGGAGCCGCGGGACAGAAATCCCGTGGTATTTATTTATTTGAGTTTAACAACGGAAGTTTATCATCAGGATCGTTGTAAAGCTAAAATTTTCCCGATTATTTTATTTCACAACTCGGGATAAAACCCCGTTAATTTACAATATTATGATTTCACGAAGAAATCTTTATTTAACAAAACATATTTCTTTCTTTTACAATGAGCCACTTTCTTAAGCTTGCAGTGCTCCGTAGCACCTTTCCTGAATCACAACAGATCACCTGAAACATGTTTGAAAAAGGTTTTGTCAGCAGGAAATACTGAGTGAATCATTCTATTTACTAAAACAACCTGTTTGTTATAATTTACAGTATTAAGGAAGATTACAATGTTTCTGATATCAACCAACTACCCACAGTATTTGTCACTCGACCGGATCTGTGACTATGGTCATATCCCCCATTGGCTGCCCCAATGGTGACGATTATCAAGTAATGTATACAAAACCCCACATACCGGCTGTAACTTGGTGATTACATAAACTTAATCACTGTAATTATAACCTTTGAAATAAACATGCTTTTGAAATCAAATTTGATAAAAAGAGAATGACTCACATTGCAGATTTAACACGGATAGAGTTTACTCTACGGATTAGCCTTGTTAACCTAATTTAAATAACAATGCACACAAAACTGGGTTAGTAATCAATACAGCATTTACGATAACTCACGAGATCAACCCTCACAACGAATGACAAAGTGCTATGCTTAAACATCCATCGAATTAACGACTAATGACAAAGCATCACCCTAATGTGGGCAACACTTAAACATCCATTGAGTACATTGATCAATCGGAAAATGAATCGTAATAGCGATCGAGTTATTACCCTGTTTTGCGGCAGCAATTTAGTGAATCGTGTGTGTTTTTGTAGTAAACAGTGTCTAACTTTGTGTACGTAAAGAATTTTAACGTCGAACTAAAGCCAGGAATCAAGTCCCAAGCCCCTGTATTTATACCCTAAATTGACATCTCCCGCGTGTCGCGAAGGAATCCATGGTCCCTGTCGCGTATCGCCTGGGATGTCAAAGTAGACTAGGCATGCTTCGTCACCTATCTAGCCCTTATGAGTCAACAACTTCGTAAAATTCGAATTTGACAGCATTTGATGTAGATAAATATAACTAGGGTTTACCCCCCCTTAGTTTTAGGGGCCCTAATCCTGATTCCAAATGTTCTGAAAATTTTAGGGTTTATGCAGAATCACTTGGGTTTCTCAATTAGGGTTTCCTATTGGACAATTTAATTAAATAAATATGACTTTTGATGAGAGTTGTTACAGTATCCTTCTTGAAGTTTGCGAACTTTCTCTTGTTATCTCCAGATGGCTCCACAGGAGTCTCCTCTTTCTCTTCCGAAGTGGAAAATTTCCCTAGTCTATCCGCTTCTTCAGTGAGCGCCACACTTAAGTCGATAGCATCGGTGATCGTTGAGGGTTTCGATGTTGTTACCAGGCTTAGAATCTGAGGTGCCAATCCCCCGATGAAGCATTCGATCCTCTTAAACTCTGGTTCCACCAAACGCGAAGCAACTTGTGATAAATCGTGAAATCTCTGTACATACTCAGCTATCTTTGAACCTTCCATTTTCAAGTTCCACAGTTCAGTCTCCAACTTCTGGACCTCTGCCCTCGAGCAATATCTCTTGCGCATTAGTTCTTTCAGTTCGTCCCACGTCAAAGCGTACGCAGCAGTCTCACCCATCGTCTGAACCTGAAGGTTCCACCATGACAGAGCCCCGTCTAGATATAGTCCAGCTATGTACATGACCTGATGTTCGGGGGCGCATTTACTTAATCGCAAAACATAATCCGTCTTCTCGACCCAACGCACAAAAGCTATGGCACCCCCAGTGCCATCAAAATCCCGGGGTTTGCAGCTCAAAAACTGCTTGTAGGTGCAGCCGTTGGGTGGGTTATTTCCTGAGGTACCTCCGCTACGTTCAAAGCGAAGAGCCTCGTGCTGTGCGATGGCTTGTGAGATGCGCTCTTGTAATTCCGCCTCTGTCGTCAGTAGAGGGTTGTTGGTATCGGGGTTCCTTTGAATCGACATCTTCCTAGAAGAAGATCGGTTAGGTCAGGTCTTATTAAGCACACGAGCAAACAAGCCTCTACTTAAAGAATAAGACCTAGAAGGTGTATTTACATATGTATATAAGCAATCATATAACGTCACCATTATAGTACAACTTGTAGATGGGAACATATATAACAAGAGCATAACAAGCAAGCACGTAGCATCACAATTATAGCACACACATTCAGATTAACAATGTGCTTAGTGAGGGCATGGCGAATGAGTTTTCATTAGTCATTAACCACAAAGTATTGTTACATGTTTAATGGGGAATATGACGATTGGGCTTTCATTATTTTCCGTCCACAATCACATTGTCTACAAAGTATATCAAAAGGGATACAGGGTCACCCTACCCTTGCCCAATAAGTCTATCAGTGTATCATAATCACATGGTCAAAAGTAGTCTTCCAGAAAGTCTCCCCAATCTCGGCTCATTAGTAGTGTCTTTACCCACAAGTAATGCAATCCGCATAAAATCAGAAACCGACTATACTGGTGACTGAGGTGGAGGAGGAAAGAAAGGCAAACTGCTAATATGAGAGAGCTCCTCCTCGGGCTTGTATATACGTCAAAGTAATTAACTGATCTGTTGCTCGACAGTAAAGAAACGAGCATCGCAACAATAGACAGGGTGGAGGATGTGGCGTCAGCTCAAGCTCCAACATTCTGCGACTTATAACCTCAAACTGTAGCTGATGTGACAGGAGCAACTCATTCTGTGTATAGCCTCCATAATGTGAGGGATGGTAAGGGTCTAATATCAGCATAGTGTATGATAGAACCATCAAAATGGCTCGTCCATCGGTAAAGTATTGAAAGGAGCAAACGATGCGGCCTGTGAGGTCGGGGAAAATGCTGCTGTAGTAAAAGAATCGTCATGTGGGTGCTGACCTGGAGTACCTTCCCGGGGTATGTCCTGAAAGAAGCGATAGATGCGTCGGTGTAATGGACGTCGGTCTCCATAGGGGAAAAGGAGCAACATCAACGGGTGCGGGTCCAGGAACGAATGTCTCAACAAAAGAGAAGATCATTAGGTGCAGGTACTGGGTCAGGTATAAGGGGTGCAATGTCTGGTAAACCAAATGAAACAGGGTCATGATCAAGTAAGGGCGCAGGATCAGCGGGTGCAACATCAAGCTGACCCAAAAGGAACTGGAGCTGTCTCAGGAGCAGGCTCTAGGTCGGGTGGAAGTGTGGGATCCCGAGCAGGTGACAGTGCAGCAGTCATAGCGGTGTCGTTGTCTGAGTCAGTAGTAGAAAGCTGCAATCCGGCCGTCTGTAAGGCTGCAGATGTCACAGACTCAAAGGAGTCTGAAATCGAGTGTATACTAGAATCAGAGCATAGCTTGATTAAAGGGGTCTCAAGAAGTGAAATTAGTAACATCGTTCTCGTCTAACTTTTCATTATCATGAGCGTCATCAGGAGGATCATCAATAAACATGTCAGCGTCATCACCAACTACTCGTTGAGTAGCCAACCTTCGGAAGGGATGTCCACCGGAGGCGCATCATCGAGGATCGGAGCCATGGTGCGCTCACCATCGGGATGACCAGTGATGAGGTGGTCATGGACTGAAACAAGGATGAAAAAAAGATCCTTGTCGGGGAAGCCATCAGCAAGGGTAAATCATTACCAAAGTCTAGTAGCGCGGACGGTTTGGAAGTCGTCCTTGTCCTTGGTCAGTATGTCAGGGCCACTCTCAGTGTCTGACGTAAACATATCCTGCGCAGGTGCAATCTCATTATCGGTGGCGGTGGCCGTAGGGTTGTCAATGTCTGATAACTCGCTTTCTAAAGAAGGTGACATGTGTGCCGGTACATAATAATCATAGCATGTATATCCATAGTAATTACTAACACTTAGTGTATTGCAAGCAAAGACAATTCATCATCCAATCATGTATTCACATTATTCTTCATGAAACTTTCTATCCTTCCTAGTCTCCCATACTAACCCACCTAGTCTCCCAGACTAAACCAACCCATCTCCCAGACTAAACTCCCAGTCTCCCAGACGAATCACCCAGTTTCCCAGACTAAACTACCTAGCCTCCCAGACTAAACACCCAGTCTCTCAGACTGAAACACCCAGTCTCTCAGACTGAAACACCCAGTCTCTCAGACTGAACTCCCCAGTTTCTCAAACTGTCCCAACTAGTCTCTCAGACTAACTACCCAGCCTCTCAGACTGAACTCCCTAGTCTCTCAGACTAAACTCCCAGTTTCCCAAACTGAATTACCCAGTCTCTCAGACCGAACCTCCCAGTTTCTCAAACTGAACTACCCAGTCTCTCAGACTGACCTTCCCAGTCTCTCAGACTGCCCCAGCTAGTCTCTCAGACTAACTCCCCAGTCTCTCAGACTGAACTATAACCGAATTCTTTGAAATGTGATTTGTGTCTTTTATTATAAAAAAATGTTTGTTTCCTGGATCTGGGCGTTTCGCGTATGCAATGAAAATATGTTATGAAAACATTTTCGTGAGAGCCCTAATGATCGTAGTCTAGACTCGAGAAAGAATCCGAGTTCGCTACGATCGAAGCTCTGATACCAAGCTGTCACACCCTGACTTTTGCGGAAGCGTGATTATGGTGTGACTTTCTTAATATCATTACATTCAATCATAACAACAACTATATGATAAAACCATAGATTTGTCATCCATTAAATAATTTTAAAACATAACAACATTGTTTAAAAACGTAGACTTCAAATTCAAGTTTTTGCAACCATACAAAGTGTTTATGAGTTCATTTAGAACTCGTCAAAAGATATTAAAAATAACCAAGGTTTGGGAGACGTGTCTCGTCCAGGAATAAGACACACTGACCAACCCAAAGACCATGGATGACATCTTTATTCTTATCGCAACATAAAACTTCCAACGCCCGCCAGATCCATTTTCTAATTTCCTGAAATACATGTAGTTTGAAAACATCAACAAAAGTTGAGCGAGTTCATGTGTTCGTTTGTGTATATGAATAAACCTTTGAAATCATTGTAAGTATGTATGTAAGTTTATAAGTCCCGGTATGAAAGCAACAAGGAAGCATATCAATTAATGTGTAGCAAATACATTAATATACGTGACATGGTGCAGGAAGTCTCAAACCTAGCAGACTTTGTACCGGGCTTCTGGCTGTAAGACATAGTCACCACATGGCCCATTCGGCGGACTCATGGATGGGGCTCGCTACACCCAAATAGATCTATCACTCATTCCCCTCGGTCCTTATACGAGGATTAATGGTCTCAAGTATCCGCTTACCCATTCACATGATCTATGGTTCTTTCCTAGGCTAACCATACCAATTGTATTTGTATGTAATCCTTTTGTAACATGTATTTCACCCCCGAAGTAAATAAACAAAACAGTTTAAAGAAAAGGGGGAGATGAACTCACTGTTTTGCGTTCTTCGAATCCGCCTATAACTCAAAGTGTCCTCTGGTGTACACGACTACCTACAATGTGCTATGGTCTTATTAGACGAGCGGGTCGGGCCTTGATTTAGTATAATTAGTGCCATTGAGTTACATTTCCAAGTGTCTTCATCATTATTCCAAGTTATAATTATTTGTTAAAATAATAAATATTTTAACTTAAATTACATTTATTGACTTTTTGGAATAATTGTTAAAACAGTATTTTTGTAACAATATTTCTCAAGTATTTATATTCGTATTTCCTTCCCAAGGATGGGGTATCTCATACATGTGTATTCGTATCCTTGTATTCGTATAACTTGTCAATGTATTGGTGTCGTATTCTGGCGTGTGTTATCCTTAATAAGTAATCAATATGTATTTCTAAAGTATATATTTCAAGAAGTATTTCTTAGAAAAATTAATCCTAATTTTTCTTTTGGCAAAAATATTTGTAGTCCAAACAATATATTTTCAAGTTTATCCAAGAATATATATATTTTTTCCCAAAAATATTATATTTCTTAATAATTCCAAGAAAATATTTCTTTTCTTCCAAAAATATTATATCTCCTCCTTGTCAGAAATAAGATATGATTTTGTAGTAATCATGAAAATCCCATTTTCATTCTTTTGGTGTCCAAAATATTATTTACCAAAAATATACTTATAAACATATTTTCCGGAATATTTGGTAAGTTACATTTCTCGTTTGGTTTCACAATATTATGTGTGTAACTTGTATATTTATTCCATATGATTTTTGGTAATATTTTGGATTGTAACTTCTTGGCATTTTGTTAAGTTATATTATTTCAAATCCTAAAATAATATAACTATTACACAAAGTATACAAATATTCACACATCATGTCTTTAAAGTAAATATATATTCTAAATATATATTTATCCATTCTTATTTATAAAAACCAACCTCCAATACTTGTATTTTGTAACAAAAATTATGGCAAAGTTTATGTAGAGAACCCATGGTTAAAATACACTTATAAATACTTGTTTGAAAATATTTTTCTAAGTGTTTATATTTTTAGAAAATTTTGCCATAGTTTCCCCTAAAAATGGAGGTTTCCATGCTATCAAAGCATATCATTTTCTTTTTAAAATCATCACAAACAATCAACAATCAACCCTAAACAACTTACACTTACCAATTTGCCATAATCATGTGATTTACATAACAATATGAATTTGAACTTTCATAAAAACTTGTAGTAACTTGGTAGTGTTCTTAGTAAGTTTAGTTACCCTTTAAAATGTATTTACTTCTTTAAAAACTTCCTTTTTAAAGAAGTTGGGTGTTTACAACTTCCAAACACATTTTCTAAAAATGCTTCTTTATGTAATCCTCTTGTTACACAAGTGTTTCTACACTTGTTTAACCATTAAAAACAAGCTTCGTTTATGTAAGAACCATATTTATATAAATCTTTGTTATTTAACTTAGTTTCTTGAGAAGACTATTTTGGAAATCATCCACTTACAAGACTTGTATTTAGTTTAAATCATCATCACATATGAAAACAAATTTCACCATTCAAGTTCATGTATACACAAAGTATGATCATCTTGGTCTTTCACAAGATCATCATCTTAACTTACTAGATCATGTGTTTAATCACAATCTAGTAGGTTCCATATGATGTCTAACATCATAAACACAAATAATCAATCATCAAGAAGCAAAACAACACTTAAACAACATGATTTCTTTTAGATTTATTATAGTTTTATGCTTATGTTCATGTTCCATATGATGTCTCACCGAGAAGCGAAGGAACCTCTTCACAGCCTGCCCTCTCAGGGTATTCAGCTGACAATGAAGAAGGGATATTCGTGTTTAAGGCTCAGTCTGAAGAGCCATTCCCTCAGAAAAAGAGAGGATGGTTCAGTAGGGAAGCACATGAGCATAGGAAGAGAATGAAAAAGTTACAACAGCAGCGAGTTCTAGCAGCCGCTAAAAGAGAAACAGATGCCCACACCCAAGACATGCTTAATAGGAGTTTGGCAAACTTCCATATTTTAGCAACCACAGCCGCCGACCCAAACCTAGAGCAACACAGAGCCCCTCAACCATTACCCTTGTTTCCCACACAGCCAATGGAGATTGAAAACAACCTAGAAAACCAAATCCAAATGCATGATTTTAACCCAGAGAAGATACCTAGGGTACCAGCACCCGATCCCTTAGACACAGACTACGATCCGTGGTTTGATGATCATAGGGATTATGTGCAACGCTACCACCTAACAGGTGAACCCATGCCAAATCTAGCAGCCTACCCAGGTCTGGACCCTCTAGATCCCTACTACAATAATGATAAATACATTAGGGAAATCCTAGAGAACCCTTACCCTCAGGAAGAACCCATGCCACAGTACCAGAACTAGTACCAGTGTAGGACCGGTTTTCACTCCGAACGATTGCGTAACGACACGTGTGACGTGCGGAATCCGTACACGTGCGTGAACCGAACACAAGATCGTACAATTTAACGTGATTCTTGTTGATCAATATGAAAAATACAAGCTCCGAGAATCACCTACGAACACTTTCTCTCTCTAGACTTTCTCTCTCTAAGCACCAAGCTCCAAGATCTCAAATGGCCAAAAGTCCTTAATGAAAACCCTAAGACTTCCATTTATAGGCACAAGGTATAAGGATTTCTCCTTATTTACAAGATTGCCACCTTGCCCTTTTTACTACATTATGAATAATAAAGCCTTGATTTCTTCAGTTTCTGCTACGATCTGCATTGACGGAGGCGATAGACATTACTGCACCAACAGACTCCCCCTTGGATATTGCCGCAGTCAATCTCGTAGCGTCTTATCTTTCTCTCTCTCTGAGTCTTCTTGAAGGTTTGATATCATCAGCAACCACAGACTCCCTCTTGGACATAGCTTAGAAATCTGAGAATTTTAGTCTTGATCTACCTCGTATTGCATATTCAAGCAAACAAAGTAAAACTGTAAGCTCCCCCTTGAATAATGCTCCGAATCTTAGATTTGACAATTAATCTTGCTCCCCCTTTCATTTAGCTTCCTGTCAAATCTTATCATTATTCAAACGTTCAGATTTAACTGGTGAGAGTTTTCTAAACATATAAATGCCTATTATCATATTTGACTTTAAGCATGATCAAATTCAGTAACCCTCACAGATGATCAAGTTCAAATTAATGACCTTGATTATCCAACTTATCGATTTTTTTTAATTTTCATTTTGAAATTCAAGTTTCAAATTAATGAACTTGTTTATGTTCAGCATCTTCAGTTTTTGAAATTCAGCTTTCCATCATCGGTTGTTAAAAATAAAGTGGAAACAAAATCTTTTTGTATTTTACAAAGTTTATACTAAAACACTCCGAAAATCTTTTTGAAATTTATTTTTAATGAAAACCAGTAAAGAAATATTTACAGACAATATTTTTGTTTGACTTCGTGTCAGAGGATCATATCAGTTTATGACAAATCACTAGCACCGTTGACCTTTTTAGACTTTAAGTTCTAAACGATTCACTTAGATTGTCAGTATACTGATCCACTTAAATTTTCACACAAAGTTCAACTGATTCGAGATACGATTTAGTGTTTTAAGAACTTAACTTATACGTGTGTCCCACCTCAGAATATACTCCCGTATCAAGATTCCCTAGATTCAGTCTTACAGGTGAATATACCATAATGATATCTGTACTCTGGGTTAGTGCGAGACCTTGAGAGCTCAGGTATGAACTTCCGTTCAGTCAAAGAGATGAAGGCTCGACTTTGAGGTGTGTCCCCCTTGGGGATCTTCTTTACAACTGCACTTGAATTACATCTTTCGATAGTTTTCAATTTTATGCAGAGGGTAAGCTTTTAAAGCGCGTAAAGTATTGTACAAGGTCTAGGCCATTGCTTCCGTAATATCAGAAGACCATGTATAATACCCCAGATATCAAACAGTATAAAGACCTAGTATCTCAGAATCAGACAATCT
The DNA here is from genome assembly GCA_030545235.1 of Helianthus tuberosus. Lineage (NCBI taxonomy): Eukaryota > Viridiplantae > Streptophyta > Magnoliopsida > Asterales > Asteraceae > Helianthus > Helianthus tuberosus. The sequence continues at coordinate 191,553,128 of CM060401.1, read as the reverse complement.
CTCAAACAAGATTTCGGGGGTTACCCATATATCCGGGATATATTCCCCACGAGATAAGAAAGCTATTGATATTTAGGTTTATATCTCGAAATCAATCTACTAAATGTGTAAAAACCTACTGGCATATCATCAGTGAGACCGTTTATCACATATTTAACATTCCAATTCTTTAGCATGCTGTGATTGTCTACTGATGTACTATCATTTCCTCTTTTTACACAAAAACTCATTTTAAATTTTATCATGTTTTTTCCTTTTTCAAATTTTCAAATGTTTTTATATTTTCAAAATTTTTACTCCCCCTAAAATCCAAAACATTTAATAAAATTTGACAAACCGATGTAGATAGCTTCATCTCGCCATCCATTTCTGCTTCACATTCTCTATTTAACTCACATGCACCCCCATGATTTACAAACCACTTGATTATAACGTTTTGAAACCATTTTTCAATCTTGTTTTATCATGTGTTTGTTCAGCCGTGAGGGTTTCGGCGTATTCCTTTTAAATTTTCAAAAAATGTTAACAATTTAAACCAAACACTTCCTGTTTTTAACCACAGACACAGGATTTTCTCCTCATGTGCCAGGCTGTTCCGTTATTCATGTTGAACTTGAATTGGCCCCTGAACACCTGCACAAGCAAATGAATTTGATTAGTTTTGAATTGGAACCCAATCTATACTGGATTTAGGTTTACCAAATTTATCAACATATGACATGAACGACCTTTCACAATTTCTTTTATATTCAAACACTTTTATAAAAATTTTATCTGAAAATTTAACTTTCTTTGACTTTTTAACCGTTTGATTAACCATTTTTTTCTTCTTTATCCTCTCTTTTGTCCTCAGATTTGTATCTGATGAATTCGTTTTACTTGACTGATCATTCTTTGGAGAGCAAAACGATTCATCAGAATTGTTATCTGGCTCATCAGTTGTATCCGAGGAAAAAATCTTTTCTAGATACTCTCTTGCTTTCTTTCTTTTCTTTCTCAGTCTATCTTTCTGCCCTTGTGATAATTTCACTTTCTGTTCTTTGGGCTTTTCTTCAATTTTGACTGTTTTCTTCACCATTCTATGAGATTCAGCCCTCGGTCTTCTCTTTGATCTCATTGGGCAATCTCTGGTAATATGACATCTGATTTGACATTCATAGCATCTTTTTGTCTCAAATCTCTGACTCTGGCAGTTAACAGCAATGTGTCCTTCAAAACCACATTTGTAACACACCCTGTTATCGTACCATTCTCCACTTTCAAACCAAACACTTAGATCGTAACATTGATTTGCCTTGTGGTAATCATGACTTCTCCTTTTTCTGTCATCATAATGAGTTGTCTCTGAAGAATCTTCATTCCATCTTTTCCTGTAAGCTTGGTTTGACTTTTGAGCACCGTGGTCAAACCTGCACCACTTATTATCAATTTTTTGTGAGTTTTGATTTTCAAATTTTTGTGAATTTTTGTTTTTTATAGTGATTTGATGATTGAACTGATGATCTTTTCTTTTAAACATTTTTTGAATTTTTAAAATTTTTAACATTTTGTTTTTGTTCCCCATTTTGTTTAGAAGTTGAACATTCCCCTTTTTCAGCAAATTGTGGAACAGTTTCTTTAAATTTTTCTTTTAGTTTCAAAAATATATTCTTTTTATCATTTTCATCATCAGATTCATCATCACAACCTTTAATTATGACTTCATCATAATTTGTGACATCGTCACTTATTGGAATTTTCACTGAGGGAGTTTTGTTTTTCGTGTTATCTGGTACAGCCGTCTTTGTTTTGCCCTTTCCTGACGGTTGATACCCAATACCACGGTTACAAAATTCATATTCATCCTCTCTAGTTTCTTCATTTTTATTGATTGCTTTTGGAACTTTATTATCATGCATTAAGGACGAAGCAACAAAACCTTTCAATTTATTTTCCAAATCTTCAATTTTATTTTTAGCAATCTCAGCATCTTGTTCAAGTTTTGTGATTTTTTCAAGATGTGAGTTTATTATATTTTGTTTTTCAAAATCATTTTTATTTAAAATTGATTTTTCATTTTCTAATGTTTTTATTTGATTTTTCAAATCATTTTCTGATTTTATAAAATTTTTGTTTTCTAATGTCAAACTTTCCACATCTCTCAACAGTTTGACATTTTCAGATTTTGAATTTTCACAATTTAAGCACACAGGTTCAGAACTTGAAGTTTCATTTGTTGATGCACTTGATTTTTTTACTTCACCGTTCTGTGACAACTCAGTTGACTCATCTTGTTTAGATTTTTCTTGGTGAGCATTGTCAACATGTTTTTTCTCAGATTCTTCATTCTTTGGAATTGACTCTGTCTTGAATGTTCCTGCAGAAAAATTTTTAATAAAATCAAGAGGATTCATATTTTCATCTATATAACAACCCCTCTTAAAATCATATTTCATAACATATTTTGATTCTTCTGCTTATTTCAAGAATCACATCCAAACTTATTTTATCTAGCTTCTCTTCTATTTCTTTTATCAAATCTTTCTTTTTCTTATTAATTTCATAATTGTGAGCTTTAAGCTCATTGACAAAATCACTTAGATAAAACTTTGAGAATCTAGAATCCTTTTTTAGTTCAATCAAAAATTCATCCCACTCTAAAGGTAAAGCTTCTGCAAATTTTGATATCTGTTCAGCACTTGACATTCTTATTTTGAACTCTTTTAAAGTATCAAGTACTCTACTATACCGACTGTTTAACTCGTACAACGATTCATTTTCTTTACAGAGAAAATGTTCAAATCTTTTAACCCAAGCATTCTTTTTGTCATCTTCTCTTATATCCCAACCCATACCAAACTAATTATTTATTCTTTTAAGCTTATCATTTTCCATTTCGTCAAACATTTTAACCACAATTTCTTTGTTAAATGACTTGGTTCAAAAATTGTTTTTAGTTCAAAGTCCACAAAATTTCAACGTCTTGGTATTTGCACCTTGTAAATCACAATTTAGATCACATGCGACTGACAGTCCTTTTTCAAATGTCCGACAAGTGTTTCACTTCACATGCAAATGTATTGGGCCGATGACCATTTATTAATTCAATGTTTCAATGAGCCGACAACATTAATGGGTCTGACAAACTCAGTCACTTTTTCACGTGACTACTTGAAGACAATTGGACCGAGTAATAGGCAATTAATTCTATTGGGCCTAGATAAGTAGTGGGCTGTTTTCAGTGAGATTTATAATGATTGGGCCGAGATATTCATGTGTTGTGTTGACCCAAAGCAAACTTTAAGAGTTCATCAAGCAGCAATGAAGGGTTCGTCAACGATGAATTGTTCGTCAACAGACTTAAGGTTCGTCAACAGAGGGTTCGTCGAAGCAGTTGAGTGTTCGTCAACACATTAAATGTTCGTCGAGGATGATTGTTTGTTGACCAGTGAAGCTTCGTCAAAGCACATCACCTGAATTCAATCAAAAACAAATTAGATGCAACAACTGGGATTGCCGCTCGACCGAGTGAGGTGCTGCCCGATCGGGTGGGATGTTGCTCGATCGGGTGGGATGCTACTCGATCGGGTGACTATGCTTTCCGATTGGGTGACAAGTCAATAAAGTCAACTTTTTTACTTAGCTTGCAATGGAATGAGTGGACGTTGTTGAATCGGATTACCTCCCGATCGGGTGGTAATCCGATCGGGTGACATCAGATAGAACAACATCAACAGTAACTGCCATTCAACTTTAAACTTTTCGAACACAAAAATCTCAATATTTCACAAACGCCTTAGAATTAAGATCTGAAAATTTGTAGGCTTGTAGATCAAGTGTTTTCGCACAACATATCCAAAAATTAGTGAATTTTAACCGTAAAATCTTGTTTAATTTGGATATTTTTATTTAGAAACGTGAAGAAGATGAAAAATGAAGAAATTGAACAAATCTGAATGAAATTTGGATATGATTCTGATGATTTTTTTGTGCGAAATAGTGTGTTTGATCCGTGCAATCGAGCTCCTGCTCTGATACCACTTGTAGGACCGGTTTTCACTCTGAACGATTGCGTAACGACATGTGTGACATGCGGAATCCGTACACGTGCGTGAACCGAACACAAGATCGTACAATTTAACGTGATTCTTATTGATCAATATGACAAATACAAGCTCCGAGAATCACCTACGAACACTTTCTCTCTCTAGACTTTCTTTCTCTAAGCACCACGCTCCAAGATCTCAAATGGCCAAAAGTCCTTAATGAAAACCCTAAGACTTCTATTTATAGGCACAAGGTATAGGGATTTCTCCTTATTTACAAGATTGCCACCTTGCCCTTTTTACTACATTGTGAATAATAAAGCCTTGATTTATTCAGTTTCTTCTACGATCTGCATTGACGGAGGCGACAGACATTACTCCACCAACAACCAGCACCTGCACCCCCAATGAGTGCAGAAAATGTGCAAGAGCTCCGAACTTTCGGAGAAGAGATTTTAGAAAATAGCGAGAGGATGAGGCAGGTTGGAGAACGACTCATCTGGAAGTACGACGAGCGTAATATGGAGTTCTGGATGAACCCATATCAGTGATGGTTATAATAATATATATATATAATGTGTGTGTAGGAAAAAAATTTATAATAATAATAATAATATATGTTGTTGTAACGCCCTGCTTATTTGTACTTTCCATTTATAGCAAGTCTTGTTTGTATTTCTATTTTTGGAAGTCTTATGTTCTTGTAATCGTTCTTTCTTTGTAACCGATGTAAAATCCGAGACTTGGATCATAAATGAAACTCGTATTTTATTAAATTCATGTTATACATACTTCATACATGCTCATACATTCAATTTCGTGAAACAATTGATGCATATTCGTAATTCTTGGAAACTATGTGCTAAAGGATTGGCAAGGGTGTGGTTCGATTTGGTAAGAAAGGGAAACTCGCACCTCGCTACATTGGTCCTTTCAAGATTCTCGAAAGGATTGGCAAGGTTGCGTATAGACTGGACCTACCTGAAGGACTCAACAATGTACATCCTGTCTTCCACGTATCAAACTTAAAGAAGTGTCTAGCTGACGAAGGGCTTCAAGTTCCACTCGAGGACCTTCAAATCAACAAGACCTTGCATTTTGTGGAAAAACCCGTCGAAATCGTGGATTGAGGAGTCAAGTTATTGAGGCGCAGTAAAATTCCTATCGTCAAGGTTCGATGGGAAGGTAAACGAGGCGCTGAATTCACTTGGGAACTAAAGAGTCACATGAAGACGAAATATCCGCATCTTTTCCCTACATCTTCCTAAATTTTGGGACGAAATTTCCAAAAGGAGGGGAGACTACAATGCCCTGCTTATTTGTACTTTCCATTTATAGCAAGTCTTGTTTGTATTTCTATTTTTGGAAGTCTTGTGTTCTTGTAATCGTTCTTTCTTTGTAACCGATGTAAAATCCGAGACTTGGATCATAAATGAAACTCATATTTTATTAAATTCATGTTATACATACTTCATACATGCTCATACATTCAATTTCGTGAAACAATTGATGCATATTCGTAATTCTTGGAAACTATGTGCTAAACTTGCAAATATGTTAAACTTATGCATGAAACATGTTTTGATCATAAACGATATGTAAATACGACCTTCATATGCTTAATTATACTTTAAATATGTTCCTCACACCTTATTTGGCCTTAAACTATGCTTAAATGGCGAAAATGGCCCTTAAAACACCCTAAAAGCCCTAAATAGAAAACTAGAGGGGCCTAAATGCAATTTTATCAAACTTCAGGCCACACCCCCTATACAGGCCGCGTAAGCTAAGCCTGGGGGCTATGCTGGCCGTGGAAAAACTCCCAGATCAGCCTCCTTGTTACTTTACGTGATTTTGAGCGGGATTTGCTTTTTTTTTTGTTTCTAAGCGGGTTTTTGGCATTAATTACACCTCTAACTCAACCCTAACTCAATCCCTATATAAACCCACACTTGTCCAAGCCATTTGCACTTTAGAAACACTCTCACAACTCTCCCAAACTCTCAAATTCGTATCTGAAAGTGCAGGTTCGGACAGAAGTACCAAGCTCCACTAAAGTGAGCATAACTTCTTCATTTCTCATCCGTTTTAGCTCATTCTTTTTCCAGAACGCTTGGCTTGACCTTAGCTTTGATTCCATGGGTATTTCACAGAGAATAAGGCCCTGGAACTTTGGAAAATAGGCTCCAAAGTTCAGTGTTTTCATTCATCTTTACTAAACATTGTTTATACTTGTGCAAACTTGAGTTTAACTCACTCAAACCCACGTTCTTATGCTTATAACCACTTCTATGGTTAGTTAAGCTTAAAAACGGGGCTGAGACATACAAAATCAGAGGTTAATCCTCAAATACTTTCTGTTTTGTTTAGGGTTTTGACCCACAAGTGGTGTTCAAGCTTCAAGCTTGATAAATGTGTGATTGTGGACTAACTTGGGTTGTCCAACATAAAATCCCCACATCCCTTGATGATTTCTCATAGTGTAGATGTTTCTTATTATTGTAATGATATTAGTTCATGACCCTCCTTGAATGTTTTTACATCAAATGTAGTGGTGAACCATAAGAAGTACCTAAATGGAAGCTTGTTCTTCCTACCTCCTACATGAATTCTATGACACAATAGAGGTACCTAAATGAAGATTAATCTTCTACCTCAGGCTTGATTATTGGACTAAATAATACATATAATATTTATACCTATATTTACCATTCGAACTCTTGATGGTGGACTTGTGTTCATTCGTCAAAGTAGTAGAATACATCATCCAAGACATAAGACTTGTTACGATTCTAACGAGTATACTACTCATGAAAACATTAACCCTTGGGGTTTCATAGTGTCAAGAACAAGTACTTGATGTTGAAGGATGATTACTTTCGAATACATATATTTTTGTGTTTTAACTTCCTAAAATCCCTAAATCTTCCGAATGCCCAAACTCACACACCTATGTTTCCTTTGTGTAGAAGGACTTGGTGTTCCAAACTCCTAAACAATCAACTCACTCGCGGGATTATCAAGTAGAAGACTTTCAAAACCGTGAGTATACTCGCAACCCCCTTTTTATGTTTACCACATTTGGGGTGTAACATGTTACCTTATTTAAAACACACCTAAACTTATTCTTTATGCAATGCACGAAAACAATCCTTATACATGAATACTATGTTATGATACTTGATGCTTACGTGGACCATACTTATGTGATATGTTTTAGTCATTAGCTTTCACGAGCCTCCATTTGACATGTATAGCGCTATAGGAGTACCGCACCGCCCGTAGACTTGTGGTCATGTTGAATTATATCATTGTTGCGTAAACAAAGGGTTGGCTAGAAATATTGCATGCCATGTTAGGTTGATCTTGTATAAACTAAGTTGCCATGTGGATTCGTTTTAAACTTTTATACTTATACTTATTCTTAAACTTGTATACTCGCCTTTGCTTTTGCATTGAATTGTATTTTAAACATGTTACAGGTTGATAATTGATGATGCTATGAAACTGGGTAGCAAAGATGCCTAGATACTCACTTAGACGTTAGGTTTAAAGTGTTGTATCAATTTTGTTAATGTTATGTTGAACAATGTTGTTATTTGAATTTCTTGTAATGTTTGACAATTTATCTATGAAATGAAATCGGTTGAATTAAATATTGTCACAAATAGTGTTATGAAGTTTCTTACAATCTTGAACAAGTCCCACTCTGATGATTCCGCCATTGGTTGGGGTGTGACAGATTGGTATCAGAGCCATAACTATAGGGAATTAGGTAGAATTGCCATGATTCGACCTAGTCTATAGTAGGAACCATGTTTTGACCATTCTTGTTACATGCTTAAAACGTTATTCTTCCTACTTTGCTTCTTTCTCTTCTCTTTGGTCTTTCTCTTCTCGTACAACAACAGTTATCACACGAGTATTCAAATGGCACCCTTCGAAGCATTGTATGGCCGCAAGTGCCGTTCGCCTATTTGTTGGCACGAGATTGGCGAATCTCAATTCACAGGTCCCGAGCTTATACAAGAAGCAACGGACAAGATTTTATAGATTCGAGACAATTTACTGAAAGCCACGAGCCGACAAAAGAGTTACGCTGACAAGCATCGCAAACCCTTGGAATTCAAGACAGGTGACTTGGTACTTCTCAAAGTGTCCCCTTGGAAGGGTGTGGTTCGATTTGGTAAGAAAGGGAAACTCGCACCTCGCTACATTGGTCCTTTCAAGATTCTCGAAAGGATTGGCAAGGTTGCGTATAGACTGGACCTACCTGAAGGACTCAACAATGTACATCCTGTCTTCCACGTATCAAACTTAAAGAAGTGTCTAGCTGATGAAGGGCTTTAAGTTCCACTTGAGGACCTTCAAATCAACAAGAGCTTGCATTTTGTGGAAAAACCCGTCGAAATCGTGGATTGAGGAGTCAAGTTATTGAGGCGCAGTAAAATTCCTATCGTCAAGGTTCGATGGGAAGGTAAACGAGGCGCTGAATTCACTTGGGAACTAAAGAGTCACATGAAGACGAAATATCCGCATCTTTTCCCTACATCTTCCTAAATTTTAGGACGAAATTCCCTAAAGGAGGGGAGACTGCAACGCCCTGCTTATTTGTACTTTCCATTTATAGCAAGTCTTGTTTGTATTTCTATTTTTGGAAGTCTTGTGTTCTTGTAATCGTTCTTTCTTTGTAACCGATGTAAAATCCGAGACTTGGATCATAAATGAAACTCATATTTTGTTAAATTCATGTTATACATACTTCATACATGCTCATACATTCAATTTCATGAAACAATTGATGCTTATTCGTAATTCTTGGAAACTATGTGCTAAACTTGCAAATATGTGAAACTTATGCATGAAACGTGTTTTGATCGTAAACGATATGTAAATACGACCTTCATACGCTTAATTATACTTTAACTATGTTCCTCATACCTTATTTGGCTTTAAACTATGCTTAAATGGCGAAAATGGCCCTTAAAACACCCTAAAAGCCCTAAATAGCAAACTAGAGGGGCCTAAATGCAATTTTATCAAACTTCAGGCCACACCCCCCATACAGGCCGCGTAAGCTAAGCCTGGGGGCTACGCTGACCATGTAAAAACTCCCAGATAAGCCTGCTTGTTCCTTTACGCGATTTTGAGCGGGATTTGCTTTTTTTTTTAGTTTCTAAGCGGGTTTTTGGCATTAATTACACCTCTAACTCAAGCCTAACTCAATCCATATATAAACCCACACTTGTCCAAGCCATTTGCACTTTAGAAACACTCTCACAACTCTCCCAAACTCTCAAATTCGTAGCTGAAAGTGCAGGTTCGGACAGATGTACCAAGCTCCACTAAAGTGAGCATAACTTCTTCATTTCTCATCCGTTTTAGCTCATTCTTTTTCCAGAACGCTTGGCTTGACCTTAGCTTCGATTCCATGGGTATTTCACGGAGAATAAGGCCCTGGAACTCTGGAAAATAGGCTCCAAAGTTCACTGTTTTCATTCATCTTTACTAAACATTGTTTATACTTGTGCAAACTTGAGTTTAACTCACTCAAACCCACGTCCTTATGCTTATAACCACTTCTATGGTTAGTTAAGCTTAAAAACAGGGTTGAGACATACAAAATCAGAGGTTAATCCTCAAATACTTTCTGTTTTGTTTAGGGTTTTGACCCACAAGTGGTGTTCAAGCTTCAAGCTTGAAAAAGGTGTGATTGTGGACTAACTTGGGTTGTCCAACATAAAATCCCCACATCCCTTGATGATTTCTCATAGTGTAGATGTTTCTTATTCTTGTAATGATATTAGGTCATGACCCTCCTTGCATGTTTTTACATCAAGTGTAGTGGTGAACCATAAGAGGTACCTAAATGGAAGCTTGTTCTTCCTACCTCCTACATGAATTCTATGACACAATAGAGGTACCTAAATGAAGATTAATCTTCTATCTCATGCTTGATTATTGGACTAAATAATACATATAATACTTATACCTATATTTACCATTCGAACTCTTGATGGTGGACTTGTATTCATTCGTCAAAGTAGTAGAATACATCATCCAAGACATAAGAATTGTTACGATTCTAATGAGTATACTACTCATGAAAACATTAACCCTTGGGGTTTCATAGTGTCAAGAACAAGTACTTGATGTTGAAGGATGATTACTTTCGAATACATATATTCTTGTGTTTTAACTTCCTAAAATCCCTAAATCTTCCGAATGCCCAAACTCACACCCCTATGTTTCCTTTGTGTAGAAGGACTTGGTGTTCCAAACTCCTAATCAATCAACTCACTCGCGGGATTATCAAGTAGAAGACTTGCAAATCCGTGAGTATACTCGCAACCCCTTTTTTATGTTTACCACATTTAGGGTGTAACATGTTACCTTATTTAAAACACACCTAAACTTATTCTTTATGCAATGCACGAAAACAATCCTTATACATGAATACTATGTTATGATACTTGATGCTTACGTGGACCATACTTATGTGATATGTTTTAGTCATTATCTTTCACAAGCCTCCATTTGACATGTATAGCGCTATAGGAGTAACGCACCGCCCGTAGACTTGTGGTCATGTTGAATTATATCATTGTTGCGTAAACAGAGGGTTGGCTAGAAATATTGCATGCCATGTTAGGTTGATCTTGTATAAACTAAGTTGCCATGTGGATTCGTTTTAAACTTTTATACTTATACTTATTCTTAAACTTGTATACTCGCCTTTGCTTTTGCATTGAATTGTATTTTAAACATGTTACAGGTTGATGATTGATGATGCTATGAAAATGGGTAGCAAAGATGCCTAGATACTCACTTAGACGTTAGGTTTAAAGTGTTGTATCAATTTTGTTAATGTTATGTTGAACAATGTTGTAATTTGAATTTCTTGTAATGTTTGACAATTTATCTATGAAATGAAATCGGTTGAATTAAATATTGTTACAAATAGTGTTATGAAGTCTCTTACAATCTTGAACAAGTCCCACTCCGATGATTCCGCCATTGGTTGGGGTGTGACAGATTGGTATCAGAGCCATAACTATAGGGAATTAGGTAGAATTGCCATGATTCGACCTAGTCTATAGTAGGAACCATGTTTTGGCCATTCTTGTTACATGCTTAAGACGTTATTCTTCCTACTTTGCTTCTTTCTCTTCTCTTTGGTCTTAATACATGTTTTGACCATTCTTGTTACATGCTTAAAACGTTATTCTTCCTACTTTGCTTCTTTCTCTTCTCTTTGGTCTTAATACTTACATAATGTCTTTCCTAAGACCACCTTGTGGTTAGTGATGCATATTAGTTTTGTATTTTATTTCAGTTGTATTGTAATAATTATAGATGCATACTATAAGAAAGAGTAAGTCGCATTGCTCGACGCTTTTGACCAATATATGTGTTGTGTGATTGTTTGCATTCAGTATTATTTTGTGATATTAATAATTGGCAAATGTTTAAAATTCAGATGGACAACGAAGTGAACCAGGAAAACCAGAATAATGATTACCAGAGTAACAATAACCGAAAAATGATAACCCGAACAACAACAATAATGGAAACCAAGTGGATTACAGTGCCATCCAACACATAGTGGCACAAGGAATAATAGATGCGATGCCATTTATTATTCAAACGGTTAAGGAAGCAGAAAATAAAAGTAAACGTGATAGTAAACGACCCACTGAACCTGAAAATAGCGTAAACAATGGACCCATACTTCAAATGCCCATTCCCAAAAGAAGAAGAACCATGTCTTATGGTTGTTCTTATAAAGAATTCTGGTCTTGTAAACCAATGGAATTCTCAGGCAATGAAGGGGCCGTTGCATCTCTACGCTGGATAGAAAAGACTGAGGCAGTCTTAAGAATAAGCAAATGTGCGGAAGAGGATAAGATAATGTTTGCTTCCAATCTGTTTAAAAATTCAGCCTTGGAATGGTGGAACACTATCCTCCGGTCTAGAGGAAGTGATAGGGTTTACAATATGGAATGGGAGGAATTTATAAACATGGTAGAAAGAAAATTCTGCCCTCCCAATGAAAAGGAACAGCTAGCAAATAAGTTCCTAAACCTTAGGATGACTGGGGTAGATAGTAAGGGTTATACTACATTATTCTTTGAATATGCTCGAATAGTGCCAACCCTTGCATCTCCCGAACCGGTATTAATCTCCCGTTATATATGGGGATTAATCAGTGAAATAAGGCATGTAGTCAAGGCAGCTAGACCTCAAACCATAGAAGAAGCTGTAGAACTAGAAAACACCTTGACTGATGAATTAGTCCGTACGCGAGAGGAGGATCAGAGGAGGAACCTAACCCAGAAACTTACCCAAGAATTCCGTTCTAAAAATTCTAACCGTGGGAAAAATGTAGGATCTACTTCTGCACCCTACTGCAAGTATTGCAAAAGGAAGCATTCTGGAAGATACTCCATATACTGTAACTTCTGCAAAATATCTGGACACAAGGAGGAAGATTGCAGGAAGAAGCCTAATAATAGGATATGCTACAACTGTGGAGAACAAAGTCATATCAAGCCGAACTGTCCAAAACTAGCTCAAGCCACGAACACCAAGAATACTAAAAATGCTAGAGCATTTGTTCTGGCTGCAGAAGAAGCAAAGATGATCCCGGATGTGATCATCGATACGTTTTTAGTTAATGACATTTTTGCTAAAGTATTATTTGACTCTGGTGCAAACCAAAGTTTTATTAATACTTCATTTTGCAAACTTCCCAATCAACCATTAACTAAACTCCCACAAGAATGTCTAGTAGAGACAGCAAATGGGGAAACCATTAAGATTTCTGAAATCTTGCAGGGAGCAAGAATAGAAATTCTAAATCAAAAAATTATTGCAAACCTTTACCCAATGAATCTGGAAGGATTTGATGTCGTGTTAGGGATAGATTAGTTAATAGCCAATACAACCCGTATTTTATGTGATCAAAAGTCAATCCAAGTAAATTCACCAAAGGGTGAAAAGATCACAATTAAAGGAAATAAGCCCTCTAGATCCACGAAATTCATCTCTGTAATGAAAACGACAAGTTATGTAAGAAAAGGAGCATTAGTGTATTTGATTTCCATAATCATTAACACTAAAGGAAAAGAATTAAAGGATATTCCAGTAGTATCCCAGTTTTCAGATGTATTTCTAGAAGAGCTACCAGGGCAACCTCCAGACAGAGAAGTTGAATTCAGAATCCATTTGATACCAGGAACATCACCAATTGCCAAAGCACCTTCCCGTTTGGCACCCGCAGAAATGCAGGAATTGAAGAAACAATTAGATGAATTGTTGGAAAAAGGATTCATACAGCCAAGCTCATCGCCATGGGGAGCACCGATTTTATTCGTTAAAAAGAAGGACGGATCAATGCGTATGTGCATTGACTACCGTGAATTGAACAAAGTCACGATTAAGAATCGGTATCCGTTACCAAGAATCGATGATCTGTTCGACCAATTGCAAGGAGCATGATTTTTCTCTAAAATCGATTTAAGATCAGGATATCATCAATTAAAGGTACAGGAAGAGGACATTCCTAAGACCGCTTTCAGAACAAGGTATGGCCATTATGAATTTACTGTCACGCCATTTGGTTTAACCAATGCCCCAGCTACATTTATGGACATGATGAACCGAATATGTAAGCCATATTTGGATAAATTCATTATTGTCTTTATAGATGATATTCTTATTTATTCTAAGAGCCAAGAAGAACATGCAAAGCATTTGCACGCACTTCTAAGTTTATTGAGAAAAGAAAAGCTTTATGCTAAGTTTTGGAAGTGCGAGTTTTGGTTAGAACAAGTACAATTTCTTGGACATCTAGTTAATCATGAAGGAATTCATGTGGATCCCACCAAGATCGAGGCGATTACCAAATGAATAACCCCTGAGTCACCAACCGAGGTTAGAAGTTTCTTAGGATTGGCCGGTTATTATAGAAGATTTATTCAAGATTTTTCTAGAATAGCCATTCCCTTAACTAAGTTAACCTGTAAATCTGTTAAGTTTGAATGGGGACCAAAACAAGAAGAAGCCTTTAGAATTCTTAAGCAAAGACTAACCAATGCACCCATACTAGCGTTACCAGAAGGAACCGAAGACTTTGTAGTCTATTGTGACGCTTCTAAGTTAGGTTATGGATGTGTATTAATGCAACGTCAAAAGGTTATAGCATACGCCTCTAGACAACTTAAGAATCATGAAGAAAATTATTCAACCCATGATTTAGAATTAGGAGTTATAATTTTTGCCCTTAAAATTTGGAGACATTACCTTTACGGTAGTAAGTTTACCGTTTTCACCGACCATAAGAGTTTAAGGTATGTTTTCGGACAAAAGGAGTTGAATATGAGACAAAGACGCTGGATGGAGATACTTAGTGATTATGATTGCAATATCCAGTACCATGCAGGAAAGGCAAATGTAGTAGCTGATGCTTTAAGTCAAAAGTATCATGAAAAGCCAAAAAGAGTACGTTCACTCAACCTATATCTGCAAGTAGATTTGAATGAACAAATTAGGAAGGCACAAGAATCAGTAATCAAGGATGATACTGAGAAATTGAAAGGAATGATTAAAGAACTAGAACAAGGAACAGATGGAATTTGAAGATTCCATAAGAAAAGAATGTGGATACCTAAATTAGGAAACCTACGCCACTGTATATTAGAAGAAGCCCATAAGTCTAAATATACGATGCATCCTGGAAGTGATAAGATGTATCAGGACTTAAGAAAGAATTTCTGGTGGATAGGGAAGAAAAAGGACGTAGCAGCATATGTTGCAAAATGTTTAACCTGTTCACAAGTCAAAGCTGAACATCAGAAACCCTCAGGTTTGTTGCAACCATTAGAAATGCCTGTATGGAAATGGGAATTGATAACAATGGATTTTGTTACCAAATTACCTAAAACAAGAAAAGGTAATAATACAATCTGGGTGATTGTAGACAGGCTAACCAAGTCAGCTCATTTCCTACCCATGAAGGAAACTTTCAGTATGGAACAATTAGCTAATTTATACGTAAATGAAATAGTTTCATTACATTGAATTCCTTTATCAATTGTTTCTGACAAAGATAGTCGTTTTACCTCTCATTTTTGGACAAGTTTCCAAAAAGCAATGGGAACCAAGTTGAATCTAAGCACCGCTTATCATCCTCAAACAGACGGACAAAGCGAAAGGATAATTCAGACAATGGAAGATATGCTTAGAGCTTGTGTAAATGATTTCGGAGGTAATTGGAATGATCATTTACCATTGATAGAATTTTCTTAGAATAACAGTTATCACACAAGTATCAATGTTGCACCATTCGAAGCACTTTATGGACGAAAATGCCGAACGCCAGTCTGTTGGGCAGAAATTGGAGAAAAACAACTATCTGGACCTGAGATAGTAGAAGAAACAACAGACAAAATGTGACAACCAGTGATTTACGCCTCTTAATTACGTGATTAACATGTGATTAACGCGATAATAAATAGTGTTTAAAGTGCAAATTAACTTAATTAGGCCCTTGGAGTGCCTAGGAACGTTTATTCGACTGTACAGTGCGCGTATGACGATCTGCGGGGAGGTTGTAGAATATTAAACGATAACGAAACGAAACCAAACGAAATACTGACAACGCCGACAAATACGGATTTTCTACGAATATTTTATAAATTTAATTTTATGAATTTATTGGGTTTCCATGCGACACCAACGCAAACGTGAACTAAAAACGCGATAGCAGGAAACGCATCGGCAACAAAACGAAAGCGATGGAGACGCCTGTCACCTTCAGAACTTCATTTTACGCTATATTTAGCTCCGTAATGAAATTTTAGTAGCTACAGTCGAAACCGTATCGAAAAACGGATTAAAGACGATACACGAAGCATTTTACGCGCTTTTTACGCAACCGACGACTAAACGCACAAACAACGACTACCGACCATATAAGATCCATGCCTATCTATATACTGCATACACCCACAAGACTTCTGCTTATATATTTAAGACCTTGTGGTCTTTTAGTTCTCATCACATACAAATAAAGAGGAGGCCCTTCATCTCCTCTCACTCTCTCGATCTTTACATACACAAACAACATACACATAAAACCTCACCCTCTCAAACACACAAATAAGTGCAGGCCCTTCATCCCACTGCCCTCCTTCTCTTCACCGGTCATCGGAGAACGGCCGGTTCCTACCGATGATCCGACGTCACGTACCCCCAAACAAATCAACCCTTTTAACCCCCCCTCTCCTCTCGACAACAGAACGGACCACCACCACCAGACGGTGGTGGTGAGTGGCGGCAGCGGAAGCATCAGTGAGAGAGAGAGAAAACCGGGTGGTGCTGGTTGGTGGTTCGAGCAACAGAGAGAGAGGCGATGAGAGAGAGAGAGAGTAGAGAGAGGAAGATCGACGGCGAAGTGCCGTCTCCGGCGACGAACCACCGTCAGCGGCAGTGGTGATGCTTTTATCCGTACATGATTCCCGATAAGAACCAGCTCCCTATTTTCTTCTTTTTTTGGTAGCTGATGATGCTTGGACCGGGTTTGTTCATGTCTCGGGTCAGATGGTCAGTCATGTCAACCGGTCAGCGGCTCGGGTCAAAGATGGTCAAAGCTCGATTGGATATGGTTAACAACATCAGATTCCGCTCGGTTCGGTGTTCGGGTCAGATTTCGGGTCTCGGTTGACTCGGTCAACCGAGTCAACTCAGTCAATAGATGGGTTCGGGTCAACGGCTGGTCAACAGAGATGTTCGGGTCAAGCTTCGGGTCGGTCGGCACGTTCAGATTCAGTTTTAGCGCAGTTCGAGTCCACTCGGTTAACCCGGGTCAACTCAATTGACTCGGTCAACTCGGTCAAACTGTTCGACGCTTCGACACTGAAGATGGTAAAAGTTTAAGTCATGATTAATTCGTTATTTTATATAATGCTATTGTTACACGTGAAAACGAGCTCTCGAACCAGACGAATGACTTATTAGATAAAAAGTATTTATTTCAAGTATCGAACAATACGAATTCTTTTATTAAAATAAATATAGTTTTATATTTATTTCAAACCTCAAGCGACTCGTGATCATTTATAAAAATAAATATAGCTATATATTTATTTTAAACATCAAATAACTCGATGATTCTTCCGTAGAAGTGAAGATAACTCTTTATATTTATTTTATACGCCTAAACGGCATATGCGAATATTTTGACAAAAATCATTCGAAACGCGATTTATAATACGAGTTTTTATATATTATTTTCGCGTAAATATTCTTTTATACACGTACGACTTCTCGGGACGACAAGCGATCTTAACGATATATTTATATATTTTGAGATAAATATTTATTTGCTTTCAAATATCTCAAGAACCAAGTCTTTTCAAGACTTGTTAGTTATTATCATCGATAGACGATACTTATCAAATATGACCTAATCGTTTCCATTAAGTTAACGACTTACCGTTGAATCGTTCAGTTAACGATTCGGTAGAGCTCGATGACACGTAGTTTAATTATTGCGTTTATTTAGAAACTTATAAGATATTCCGTGTTAGGAATATTGTAGAATGCACGCTAGCGAGTCTCGTCTTGGAAACGACATCACAAAGTCGTAATTAGCTAGCTTTGCACAAGACAATTAAGGTGAGTTCATGTCCCCCTTTTCTCTTAATTGTTTTCAGTTTTATACTTCGGGGGTGAAATACATGTTACAATTATTACAGACACTTTTATACATGGTATGATTAGCTTAAGGAGGGTTTATACGCTTAGATCATGTGAAAGGTGGGTACAACACTTAAGTCCATTAATCCTCGTTGTTAGGACCGAGGGACATGAGTGATAGATTTATTTGGGTGTAGCGAGCCCACACCCATGAGGCCAGGGTGGCCCATAGTGGTGACTGTGTCTTACAGCCGGAGGCCCGGTAACAAATTTGCTAGGTTTGAGTACTTCCTGCACCGTTTCACACATACCAGTGGCTTTGCAACCCATTGGTGATCTCTTTTTCCTTAATTGCTACATACCAGGGATTTTCATACAGACAGACACATTACAAAGGTTTATACATACTCACTTACACATGAACTCGCTCAACTTTTGTTGATTTTTCAAGCTACATGTATTTCAGGAAACTAGCGGATCTGGCGGAGTATGCATATGTTTAGCTGCGTTGAATAAAGATGTCATCCAGGGTAGTAGGTTTAGGAGGTGTAACCCTTACCTGGACGGGTTACATGTCTTTAAACCACGTTTTAATTAAAGTCTTTTGCTGTGTCTCATGAACACGTCGTAGACAAGTATGGTTTGTAACTTATTTTAAGTGTCGACATTTTCAAACAATGATGTTGTGGTACTTTTAAACTTAATGAATGCATGAACATCTTGTGTTTTTATCATATAGCATTGTTATGATTGTTGCTATGGTATTAAGAAGTCACACCAAATAAACCCACGCTTCCACAAAAGCCAGGGTGTGACAGCTTGGTATCAGAGCCTCGATCATAGCGAACTAGGATTCTTTCTCGAGTCTAGACTATGATCATTAGGGCTCTCACGAAAATGTTTTCAAACATTTTTACATTGCATACACAAAACGTCCAGATCCAGAAAACAAACATTTTTACAAACAAAAGGCACAAATACACCTTTCAAAATTTATATTTCAGTCTTAGAGACTGAGGGAGGTTCAGTCTTAGAGACTGAGGGAGGTCAGTCTTAGAGACTGAGGGAGGTCAGTCTTAGAGACTAGGGAAAATTTAGTCTTAGAGACTGGGGAAAATTTGGTCTTAGAGACCGAGGAGTTTGGTCTTAGAGACCGAGGAGTTAGTCTTAGAGACCGAGACTGGGAGGTTTGGTCTTAGAGACCAGGGAGTTAGTCTTAGAGACTGGGAGGTTTGGTCTTAAAGATCGGGGAGTTAGTCTTAGAGACTGGGAAAGTTTGGTCTTAGAGACCGAGGAGTTAGTCTTAGAGACTAGGAGGTTTGGTCTTAGAGACCAAGTAGTTAGTCTTAGAGACTGGGAGGTTTGGTCTTAAAGACAGGGGAGTTAGTCTCAGAGACTGGGGAGGTTCAGCCTTAAAGGCTGGGGAGGTTCAGTCTTAGAGACTGGGGAAGTTTAGTCATAGAGGCTGGGAAGTTCAGTCTTAGAGGCTGGGGAGGTTCAGTCTTAGAGGCTGGGGAGGTTCAGTCTTAGAGACTGGGGAAGTTTAGTCATAGAGGCTGGGAAGTTCAGTCTTAGAGGCTGGGGAGGTTCAGTCTTAGAGGCTGGGGAGGTTCAGTCTTAGAGACTGGGGAGGTTTAGTCTTAGAGACTGGGTAGTCAGTTTGAGAAACTGGGAAGGTTTTAGTCTGAGAGACTAGGGAGTCAGTCTAAGAGGCTGGGCGGGATAGTCTGGGGAAGACTGGGAGGATTACTTGCTTACATTGATATTTGCTTACATGCTTATCAGATGATCATTGATATATGTGCATATGTGTGATTGTTTTGTCACAGACACCATGTCATCATCCTCTGAGAGTGGAGTGCTAAACTCGTTAATTAGATACACGGTGCATAAAACAATTACATACAGTACACAACACTCTGAGAGTTTAGGAAACATGCATTTAAAGACCTTCGGAAACTTATGTTGAAGTTCATTAAAGGTCATCACGTAGGAACCGCGAATATTAACTCGGGCACATATTATTATCCATATTGTCTATGATATTCTAACTTCCCGAGCAGGCAGCCTACGTATAACAAAACGCTAGTGCACGGGAATACATGGAACTTAAATTTTATGTCAACGGATGTTGGAGTACATCACATTCTACGCGGAACGAAACGCTAGTGCATAGGTATACGTGAAACTTAAGCTATACATCAACGGAGGTTGAAGTACGACACATACAACTATCGAGGCGAGGCCTTTGAAAAGACATGATGGTGCAATTCAACGACGATGCTAGATTCCTGTCAGCAGGAGAACTAACGATCAGGAAACGACAACTTGTCACGCGATCCAGCAACAACATGAATCACGCCAGGGAGAAGACGAATGTCTCCGCATTTCCCCCTACCCAATTAACGACGAGTATGCTATGTTCGACATTCCATGATAATGTCACCTAACAACCGAACATCACATGCAACCCCAGGTAAATTCCTCAAATTTCTTTTATTGAAATTTCGACTTTCACATTTACTGAGTAGATTTTCGTATCTCTACTCCTCTTAATGGTCATTGTGTCACGATCATTTCTTTCAGTATAGCGAATATTCATTTGCTTCATTTCTTGAAAACTCATATGTTACGCATGCATCGTTTGTGACGCATGTGGTTTCGTTTCAAACAAGCGCTTCATCGGAGTTCAAATATTATTTCGCTAAATCTAATTCTTGATTTGTGATTCGAATGACCCGCATTATTGTAATTGTTGACTCTTTTGTTATCAAGTCAACACATTTTCTTGAAATTTCCTTTCTTTTCAAGTTACATACATGGTTTTTTCGTCGTAACCATGCCGAAATTTCCTTATCGATACCTGTATTTATTGTCAGTTTGCGCTGAAACCAAGTTCAATTGTTTGAGCTTGTCCATTACACATATTCAATTCAAAGCATCATATGATTTATTAGGAGCATCATATTCAAAATTCGTTTTAACAAGCGTTCCATTTGTTCCGAGTCGTAGTGGACTTGTTTGGTCTACGACTCCATTAAGTTGTTTGTTGATTTCGACACCATGTGGTGGTGTTTTCATTAATTTGAAGCTTGTGCTAAACTAGTTTACGCATCTCATGCACGGATTTAATTATTTATTTATTGACTTGCTTTAAGTCCGCTTTAATTTATCATATTACAGCAGTCTTAACACAATCGTGTGTTAAGGCAATGGTACACAAATTCATTCTATATTCCGGTGTACCTACTAACGATTCTTTCATTATCGATCGAATGTTTTGCGATATTCATTGCTCTTTCATCTTCGATCGAAAACATTATTTCTTTGATGTTCCATTTTCAATTGAAAATCCTATGATGTCATTTGAAACAAACTTTCAGATTCACTTTATTGCGCTTTCATTTGACTTCAAACACGGTGAACTTGTTTGATCACCGCTATTATTGGATTATTTAAATCACTAAGACACTTTGTGGTGTCAGTACAAACTTGTAGCTTGAGCTAATCATGATTGAGCGTTTCATGTAAAACACAACTGATACTTGTTCGATCCCGTCGTATTTGAATTGTTTCATTCTCTACGACACCTTGTGGCGTCAGTACAACTTGCAGCTTGTGCTGATCACGACCGAGCGTTTCATGCAAGCTATTACATTTGAGATCGTTGATTCTAAGTTCATCTAGTGGGTGTTATTGCTTCTAGAACTCATTTGCATGTTGTAAACGTTCATATGGAATTCGATAGGTCGAAGTTCCTGTTCATTGTTGGATCCCTGTTAACTTAGTCACATTAGTGACTGTATTTATACGTCTTGTTTCCTTTGACATCAACTTTTGAAACACATTTCTTTTAAACCGTTGGGTTCCTATTGTTGAGGTATGCCCTTGAATTCACATAACTCGAATGAGTCTTGATTTGATTTCGTGGTCATCCACTTTGATACTATTCATATTTACCAACACATAACCTAACTCTAAGGAGTTAACGTAGTCTAATTTCGAGGACGAAATTTCATTAACAGGGGGAGAATGTGACAACCGGTGATTTACGGATCTTAATTACGTGATTAACAGGTGATTAACGCGATAATAAATAGTGTTTACAGCGCAAATTAACTTAATTAGGCCCTTGGAGTGCCTAGGAACGTTTATTCGACTGTACAGTGCGCGTACGACGATCTGCGGGGAGGTCGTAGAATATTAAACAATAACAAAACGAAATACTGACAACGCCGAAAATTACGGATTTTCTACGAATATTTTATAAATTTAATTTTATGAATTTATTGGGTTTCCGTGCGACACCAACGCAAATGTGAACTAAAAACGCGATAGCAGGAAACGCATCGGCAACAAAACGGAAGTGACAGAGACGCCTGTCACCTTCAAAACTTACATTTTACGCTATATTTAGCTCCGTAATGAAATTTTAGTAGCTACAGTCGAAACCATATCGAAAAACGGATTAAAGACGATACAAGAAGCATTTTACGCGCTTTTTACGCAACTGACGACTAAACGCACAAACAACGACTACCGACCGTATTTTTGTGTATTTTAATTTTTGACGTTAAAAAGGAGTTCAGGATTTGACATCGGGTCTCGTAGGAATTACGGGCCACTTACAAATAAGATGGGCTTGTGGGCCCTGGGCCCAAGCCCAAAACCCACGAGCCTAAACCTGCACTTAATATATTAGATCTATACTAAATCTATATAAACTCTTACCAAGATCCTACTAAATCTTATTAAATCTCCTTAAAATCTCTACAAATCCTATTAAATCTCTACAAGAGATTTTTGGTCTCAAAAGTTGAAACACAAGATCTCCATATAAGATCCATGCCTATCTATATACTGCATACACCCACAAGACTTCTGCTTATATATTTAAGACCTTGTGGTCTTTTAGTTCTCATCACACACAAATAAAGAGGAGGCCCTTCATCTCCTCTCACTCTCTCGATCTTTACATACACAAACAACACACACATAAAACCTCATCCTCTCAAACACACAAACAAGTGCAGGCCCTTCATCCCAGTGCCCTCCTTCTCTTCACCGGTCATCGGAGAACGGCCGGTTTCGGCCGGTGATCCGACGTCACGCACCCCCAAACAAATCAACCCTTTTAACCCCCCTCTCCTCTCGACAACAGAACGGACCACCACCACCGGACGGTGGTGGTAAGTGGCGGCAGCGGAAGCATCAGCGAGAGAGAGAGAGAAAACCGGGTGGTGCTGGTTGGTGGTTCGAGCAGCAGAGAGAGAGGCGATGAGAGAGAGAGAGTAGAGAGAGGAAGATCGACGGCGAAGTGCCGTCTCCGGCGACGAACCGCCGTCAACGGCAGTGGTGATGCTTTTATCCGTACATGATTCCCAGTAAGAACCAGCTCCCTATTTTCTTCTTTTTTTGGTAGCTGATGATGCTTGGATCGGGTTTGTTCATGTCTCGGGGTCAGATGGTCAGTCATGTCAACCGGTCAGCGACTCGGGTCAAAGATGGTCAAAGCTCGATTGGATATGGTTAACAACATCAGATTCCGCTCGGTTTGGTGTTCGGGTCAGATTTCGGGTCTCGATTGACTCGGTCAACCGAGTCAACTCAGTCAATAGATGGGTTTGGGTCAACGGCTGGTCAAAAGAGATGTTCGGGTCAAGCTTCGGGTCGGTCGGCACGTTCAGATTCAGTTTTAGCGCGGTTCGAGTCCACTCGGTTAACCCGGGTCAACTCAGTTGACTCGGTCAACTCGGTCAAACCGTTCGACGCTTCGACACTGAAGATGGTAAAAGTTTAAGTCACGATTATTTTGTTATTTTATATAATGCAATTGTCACACGTGAAAACGAGCTCTCGAACCAGACGAATGACTTATTAGATAAAAAGTATTTGGATTATTTATCTTGATTATATAAACTAATTATACAAAAAATATTGCTGATCTTGTTGAATTTTGAAAAATAACGACACTTTAGTTGTCTGGGCCGTCCAAAAACAGAGGAAACTCTGCCCGTTTTTCGAGAAAAACAGTAAAACAAAATGCGTTTTATTATAAAACGACAACTATCAGATTCAAACGACTTTCGCAAAACAAGATGTAAGCGCATATTGTGTACGACAACACCTTACAACTTATGAAAACAACGATACGGAAATTATTTCAACAACAAATAAATATAGTTATTATATTTATTTTAAACTCCAAAAATTCGACAAGTCTTTTATCAAATCAATATAATTAATTATATTGTTTCAAACGCTGAACATGCCTTCGTTTTATAAAATAAATATAGTTAATATATTTATTTCAAATGTCGAACAACACGAATTCGTTTTTGTAAAAATAAGTATAGCTTGTATATTTATTTCAAGTATCGAACAATACGAATTCTTTTAGTAAAATAAATATAGTTTTATATTTATTTCAAAACTCAAGCGACTCGTGATCATTTATAAAAATAAATATAGCTATATATTTATTTTA
Source organism: Helianthus tuberosus (assembly GCA_030545235.1). Lineage (NCBI taxonomy): Eukaryota > Viridiplantae > Streptophyta > Magnoliopsida > Asterales > Asteraceae > Helianthus > Helianthus tuberosus. The sequence goes on along the minus strand of CM060401.1, from coordinate 191,528,915 downwards.
AACATCAAATAACTCGATGATTCTTCCGTAGAAGTGAAGATAACTCTTTATATTTATTTTATACGCCTAAACGGCATATACGAATATTTTGACAAAAATCATTCGAAACGCGATTTATAATACGAGTTTTTATATATTATTTTCGCGTAAATATTCTTTTATACACGTACGACTTCTCGGGACGACAAGCGATCTTAACGATATATTTATATATTTTGAGATAAATATTTATTTGCTTTCAAATATCTCAAGAACCAAGTCTTTTCAAGACTTGTTAGTTATTATCAACGATAGACGATACTTATCAAATATGACCTAATCGTTTCCATTAAGTTAACGACTTACCGTTGAATCGTTCAGTTAACGATTCGGTAGAGCTCGATGACACGTAGTTTAATTATCGCGTTTATTTAGAAACTTATAAGATATTCCGTGTTAGAAATATTGTAGAATGCACGCTAGCGAGTCTCGTCTTGGAAACGACATCACAAAGTCGTAATTAGCTAGCTTTGCACAAGACAATTCAGGTGAGTTCATGTCCCCCTTTTCTCTTAACTGTTTTCAGTTTTATACTTCGGGGGTGAGATACATGTTACAATTATTACAGACACTTTTATACATGGTATGATTAGCTTAAGGATGGTTTATACGCTTAGATCATGTGAAAGGTGGGTACAACACTTAAGGCCATTAATCCTCGTTGTTAGGACCGAGGGACATGAGTGATAGATCTATTTGGGTGTAGCGAGCCCACACCCATGAGGCCAGGGTAGCCCATAGTGGTGACTGTGTCTTACAGCCGGAGGCCCGGTAACAAATTTGCTAGGTTTGAGTACTTCCTGCACCGTTTCACATATACCAGTGGCTTTGCAACCCATTGGTGATCTTTTTTTCCTTAATTGCTACATACCAGGGATTTTCATACAGACAGACACATTACAAAGGTTTATACATACTCACTTACACATGAACTCGCTCAACTTTTGTTGATTTTTCAAGCTACATGTATTTCAGGAAACTAGCGGATCTGGCAGAGTATGCATATGTTTAGCTGCGTTGAATAAAGATGTCATCCAGGGTAGTAGGTTTAGGAGGTGTAACCCTTACCTAGACGGGTTACATGTCTTTAAACCACGTTTTAATTAAAGTCTTCTGTTGTGTCTCATGAACACGTCGTAGACAAGTATGGTTTGTGACTTATTTTAAGTGTCGACATTTTCAAACAATGATGTTGTGGTACTTTTAAACTTAATGAATGGATGAACATCTTGTGTTTTTATCATATAGCATTGTTATGATTGTTGCTATGGTATTAAGAAGTCACACCAAATAAACCCACGCTTCCGCAAAAGCCAGGGTGTGACACAAAATCATTCAAGTCAAGGAACGATTGAAAGCAACACGTGATCGACAAAAGAGTTATGCTGATAGCAGACGAAAGCCATTGGAATTTCAGGTAGGAGATAAAGTGTTATTAAAAGTCTCTCCTTGGAAAGGAGTGGTAAGATTCATCAAAAGGGGAAAGCTAAGCCCCAGGTATGTTGGACCTTTTGAGATTATTAGAAGAATAGGAGCTGTAGCCTATCAGCTACAACTGCCAGAGGAAATGGCAGCAATACATAATGTATTTCATGTATGCAATCTCAAGAAATGCTTAGCTGATGAATCACTAGTAGTACCTCTTAAGGATATAGAGGTAAGTGAATAACTAAAATTTGTAGAAACACCTCTACAGCTTGAAGACAGGAAAGTCAAGAATCTCAAGCACAAGAGATTAGTTCTGGTCAAAGTGAAATGGGACTCCAAAAGAGGACCAGAGTACACATGGGAGCTTGAATCAGAAATGAAAAGGAAATATCCACACTTATTCCAGTAGATCTCGAGGACGAGCTCTAAAACAAGGTGGGGAGGATATAACAACCCTCCAAATTATTTCCGACACCCTTAATATAATTAAAATGCCCTTATATGTCTCAATATGTACCCCGTATGTGAAAATCGAGCCTAAAATACCTTTAATTTTGCAAAAATAAAATAAAAACAAATTTAAAAGCGCTGTCGCGGGGCACGTAGCCTTTGGCTACCTTCTACACGGGGAGTGACAGACCGGCTACGAGGCGACACCCGGAAGCTGCCACATGTCGACACGTGGTGAAGCTAGACCGGTGACAGATCAAGGCTAGGGCCTACTACCCCTACTACGCGGGCCGCGCAGCCCTTGGCTATGTCTTACGCGGGTCGCGAGGGAAGTCGAAAGGTCACCTATAAATAGAGACCTTCGGCCTTCAGTCCCAACTCGCACCTCACTTTTCTCTCTCGAATTTATGAACAATTAAAGCTATTTCTGGGTATAATACCCCCTAATTAACGAAGTTCTACCCCGTTGTAAGTATTATAACCCTGATTACGTATTAGATACACTGCCCGATTGATCCAGTGTTCCGTAACGGCTATCGTGGTTCTGCCCGACGTAGTCATTGGAATGCCGTCTAGGGGAGGGAATTACTAATGTAAATATTGGGTTATTATACTAACGCGTGTACATTTGTGTAATTAATAGATAATCATCAAGAAATCCTTAAAGGAAACCATAAGACAGCAATGTGAGTAATCTCCTTTTTGTAAACTGTTTTTACAAAACCTTAATTATTTTACAATGTGATTAGCAGTGATTGAGTCTTTGTAATTCTTCAATTACTGTCGGTATGTTGGGGTTTTTTATACAAAATGTGGAACACGTTACCATTGGACAAAGAGTTAGCCAATGTGTAATATGACCCACCAGTCAGGATTGACAATACTGAATGAGTAATTGTGTAGAAATAAACATTGTAATAGCTCTCAATACTGTGAAAAGATAAAACTCTTCTTGATAACTGGGATTCACTCACCAGTATTTCCCACTGACAAAATGTTTTTAAACGCGTTTCAGGTAACAAAATGTGAAAGCCAACTAGAAGCCAGCTGGACAGCACTGAAGGCTTGGAAAAAGTGGCTATAAAAGTTACCAAATAAAAGAAGATGTTTTATTTCAATAAAATAGGATTTATCCCTATAAAACAGTTTGTAATGAAACTTGGGTTTTATCCCAACATATTTATATAAAGTGTGGTATTTACTCTGATAAAATATTTCCTAACTACGGTCCTGGTGTAATTTCCGCTGCCAAAATGATAAGCACCGATACCACCAAAACTGGTCTCGCGGCCGCCCATTCCCGGGACAGATAGGGGACGGGGGTTGCGACAACTTTTCCACGTCACATGATTAATATCATTTAGCATATTTAAATAAAATTCCAAACTAACTAACCAACTATATATATATATATATTTCTTATGTACGAAAACGAATGATTCAGAACCTAAACGCGTTTACATGATCCGATAATCTACGCTATATTCGGCCCGACCTGACCCAAACCTGTGTAACCGGAGCCCACCCGACGTCCCATGTGTTGCGACCCAACATAAGTTTAACCCCAAGCCAATAGAACTTGCGGCCCAAGTTATCCCAAACTGCCACCCCATACCCTCTAGTTTGCGGCCCACACTCACCCCACTCTTCGCCCCAAAGACTTGCTGTCCAAATCCCACCTAAAATCAAACCGCCCCACACCCTATCCTATTATATGTATTTTTCACACCCCAACCGATGGCGGAAACATCGGAGTGAGACGAACGAGATTGCTCGAGACTTCATAACTCTAATTGTGACAAGTATTTAATAAGTAATTTCATTTCATTGCTTATATCAAGTACATTGTTTGAAAATAGAAATACAACAAGTTTGAAACTAACAAATTACAACAATTATCGAATGACTAAACTAATAAACATGAATTTAAGTTTGGTGCATTTTTAGGCATCCTAGTGAGTTCCGTGCATCATCATCGTCATCAAAATCCTACAATACGTTTTAAAGTAGAGTTCAATACAAAAGTATTGGTGAATATACAAGTTTTGAGTACTAGCATGTATGTATAATAATTTGAACAATCCACATGACAAAAATAGTTAACGAGAATGATGTAAACATGGAATGCAATTTAACAAGTCAACCCTCTGATTACCACAAGTTTAAAAGACTTAACATGACCTCAAGAATACGGGCGGTGTGTTACTCCTATAGCGCTATACATGTTAAGGGTAGGCTTTAAACAAAGTTAATGACAAGTAAATCACATAAGAATGTTCCAAGAATACAAATCAAGTATCACGTATTTAAGCCTGTATGATCGGATTGTTTGTGTTTGTGATTTAAGCATAAAGTATGATTTCGTGTGTTTAAATAGTATAACGCATTGCACCTAAAAGTGTAAAAGGGAAAAGAGGTAATGTATACTCACAATTTTGCAAAATCTTTCCAGTTATCCGTGAATGACGAGTTGTTTAAGAATGGGGAATCAAAGGTAGGGTTTATATGGCGTTTATGGAGTGGTTAGATTCGGATTTATAATTCGAGTACAAAAGTATGTTATGCATAAAAGTATATGTAGTCTAAGTACTCGTTTTGACACTAGGTTGTATGTGATTTCATGGGTCTTAGTTTGCCCATAGAATCAACAACGAGAGACCTAGAATCATAGATAAAGTTAGCCTAAGTTTATGACAAAGAATCATAAACCGATTATCATCATAAATTCAGCCATGTTCATATATATACATATATTTATATAGTTATAATAATAAATCTAAGCTAAGTCCATCATGAGTTTCATAGATTGTCATATAAGTCAAGCATGGAGGATTAACCTCATTGTATGATTCACCACTACACAAATCATCACAAGGATGACTCGGAGGGTCATGAATGAAAAGAAATAAACAACTAACTAATAGATTATCAAGTAGTCAAGTAAGACCTAACCCGGGTGAACCACCACAACATGGAAAGAGTTAACTAAGTGTCGGAGGCTAGATAGGGTTATGTTACTTTGTGACAAGAAAGCTACTTCAGTGTCCATACACAAGGTTCACAAGTGAGGTAGTGGAACTAGGTTGGAAAGCCAAAGCTCCCATGGTTCACACTTTTACAATACGCAAGTTCAACCATATGGAAGATGGTGAATCGTGAATGTTTTCAACACTTGAATATAACACGTATGAACTTAAAGTAAAGAGTTTTGAACTCACAACTTGAAGGAAATCAACCTCAACACAAACCCACATCTATGAACTAAGTTGTGAGCTTGGTGGGTACAAGATTTCACCAAGTTTAGTAAAGAAAAAGAAGATATAAGAACTTTGTACAAAACATAATTTAATCTTACTTTGGACCTCAAATATGGTGAGGTTTAACCCTAGTTTGCCATGACAAACTTGTGAAAACCTTCCTATAGGTTATCCAAGTAAGATGAAAGAAGAAACAAGGAAGAAATAAGCAAAGAAGTGAGCTAGAACTCACTTAAAAGTCTTGAAACTTTCTGCCCAAAAATCAGAATTCTAGAGAGTTTTGAGAGGATTTGAGAGTGGTTATGATATTTGTAAAGTGAAAATAAGGGTTAGGGAGGTGGTATTTATTGTGGGGAAGTTAGGTTAAAAGTTAATTGTGTTTTAAATGAAATTAGGTGGGAGATATGGGAGCAAAATGACCAATCCCGTAACATAAAACACCTTGTCGCGGGTTGCGGCGCGTGTCTCCAAGAGTTCTTTCTTTGTTTTACAACTTTGGCCCCTATGTTTTGATATGTTTATTATTCTAAACCATTTCTTATATATTTAACATAATATAGGGTATATAACACGTATAACCATATAGATTGAGTATTGTAAACATATGATTATGTATTTTTACGTATGATAAGTATCGAAACACGTATTTCGACCGATCGCAAGTAAAACAAGTACGAGTTTGTGCGTGAGATGAATGCATATCAAATATGTATGTCATTTGAATGTAACAACGAGTATGTATGATTAAAGTATAATTCACATAAAATGGTCAAGTTTTATTACGATTAAAGTTTTGAATTACGAAGCTGGAGGTGAAATACGAATACGATACGGATATAAGTTTCCAAAAGTAGGAATATAAATAATCTTTCTAAATAAGGAAGGTTTCAAAAAGCGAGGCATTGCAGTATTTACGTATGCATGTAACCTGCCCAACTCAAAAACCTAATTTGTGATTTCTAGAACTTGCCTCCCTGCTTCTCTTTGATCGATTAAAGCAAGCTATAGGATCCCTAAGTTCTCGGTTCAAGCCTCTTGTGGTTCACATCACTCCTATAACTCGGTAATCTTTATAGTTTAGTTTTGATTCCTGTATAATATTTCGTGTCTTGGTTGCGTTTCTGGATTTGTTGATGATTCTTGATGTTCTTTGATGATTACTCATAGTCTAGGGTGCTAGGATTCATACTTGTTTGGTGTTGTGATCGTTTAATGGGTTGTATAGTTACTAGGGTTGAATTTAGCATGATTGTGGGTTGAATCTTGATAGCTTCCACCATAACTCCATTAACCACCAGACATAACCACCGTAAACCTCCGACCAACACCCACACCCACATCGCACCTGTCACCGACCACCGTTGGTCACCACCACACCTCCAACAACCACCATTCTGAATCAACGTAAACCACCACCTTCCTTCGTCAACAACTTTGCCAACCACCATCACCTTCCTCCAAACATCATCGCATCAGGGAGATTGAAAGTGAGAATGATTTGGGAAAGTGAAAAAAAAGGTTTTAGGTATAGTATTTGGGGTGAAAATACGATAATGTGCCCTGCTAACAGTATTCGTTGACTAAGGATATATAGTGTTGGACAATGTAAACCACAGGGACTCGGGTGAGTAAAAAAAGTTAAGGGCTCAACGTGCAGGACGGTGTAAACCATAGGGACACAAATTGTAATTTACTCTCTAATATACTTAGAAAAAAACTTAGAGAATTTAATTTCCAATATAGTTATGCTAAAATATTCATAATTAACATTTTGTTGTGATGCACGGCCTAGCGTCAACACGTTATTATACAAAAAGTTTTTTTAATCATTCACTTCCTTTTTTTTATTTTTATGTAATATATAGGGGAGCGCTAAAATGAAAACCACCTCCAGTTGTAAGAACCGCGAGAACCACTTTCTAGCCATTAGATCAAGAAGATTGATGGATGAGATTAAAAGAATTTAAAAATAATATTAAGTATTTTTTGTCTTATTATGTCTTTAATATTTTAATCCAAAAGGGTATTTTAGTAAAATTACTCTATTTTGTCTTTTCGTCTTTATTGTTTTTTTATTACTTTATTGTATTATTATATTAGATTTTTATTTTTTAAACATAGTTTTTTATTAAGCATTTTCAAATTCATATTTATTTACAGATTTTTACGTTTAACGTTTTACGTTTTTACGCCCGGCCTTTTCACGCCCCGTTTTTTGACGCGCTGTTTTTACTCCCGGCTTTTTCACGCGTCGTTTTTTCAACGCGCCATTTTTACGTTAACGTTATTTACGTTTTACGCGCTGGTTTTTTACGTTTTGGCTCAGATTTTCCGATAATCTGAGGCTGCAAAGTGGGGTTCCAGGTTCAAAAACCTACCCTCCACCATCCTTGCCGCGCCAACGTCAGTTTTTTTTTTGCATCATCACCGCCGATTCAATAAGGCACCAAATTCAACCGATTTAAACATCCAAAAAGGAACAAGAACATCATTCAAACATATTCAAAAAATTCAACAGATTCAAAAGGCAACAGATTCCACAGAATCAAACCCCAGATTGAAGCAGATAAAACAAACCATCAAGAAAGTCAAACCCACAAGATTCAAACCCAGATTCAACAGAATCAACCCCGCATCAAAAATAGAGTTCATCAAACAAAATATCAAAAGAAACCCAACCAAAACAAAATTGAAAACCCACCTTCACTTACCCAACTCAAACCATCATCTCGAGCACCCACCACCTCCGACATCGGCACTACACCACCGTCATCGAGCACCCACCACCTGCCATCGAGCACCCACCACCTCCGACATCGACACTCCACCACCGTCATCGAGCACCCACCACCTCCAAGGTTTTATCTCCGTTAAATGGTGCTGAACGGTGGCGGAGGAGACGGTGACGGTGGCGGAGGAGACGGCGGCGGCGGCGACCAAGGTTTTATCTCTGATAAACGAGGGCAGAGAGGAAGGGAGGCCGGAGAGAGAGAAACAGGGATGAACGAGGGTGGGAGAGAGAGAAACAGTGGTGGGCGGCGGTTTCACCCCCACCATCAATCATCATCATCATCATCATCTTCCACTGATTAACAGTGGTGGTCGCCGACAAAGGAGAACCGGAAGGGGCAGGGGGTTTCTTTTGAATTTAGGAAGTGAAGTAGGTTGAGGAGAGAAGAGATGGAGTTATAAAAAGGTGGAGAGAGAGAGAGACTACCGACAATTATAAATGAGGAGAGAGGGTGGGAAATGACATTTGGGGTAAATGACCATAATACCCTTTGGGTTGTCATATTCTGATTGGTTGAGAGTGGTTCTCGCGGTTCTTACAACTGGAGGTGGTTCTTATTTTAGGGTGAGAGGGGCACTCCCCTCTTAGGGGAGTCCCCTCTCTTACGCACACCCAATCAGGTTATGCCACGTCAACTCCCCTCTTAAACTCCCATCGCACCCCAATTTGATGGCGGCACTCCCCTCTTAGGGGAATTGTTTTTTTATTCAAAAAAAAAATGTTGATTGGTTGAAAATGAGGGTGGCCCACCATCTTCTCTCTCCTTCGTTGCGGTGAACCCTCCCCGATAAACACCCCCGATTTCCCTCCCCGCTTTGTTGGCGGCACCCTTCCCGCTCGGCAACCCCCTCCCCGATTTCCCTTCCCGCATGCACCCCGCTCCCCCTTAGTGGTTCTTATTTCAGAACCAAAAATATTTTCAGAACTTGCAGAACTCTTTATAGCCACTCATTTAATTTAATTAAATTCTATTTGTTTTGTTTAATATAAGGGTATTTATGTAAAATTTTTTTGGTTTATCCAATTATCCCTTGATTATCTCATGTTAGACTAGTCTTTTATATAATTTGAATTTCAAACTGACGATTACATCATTCAACCTAAACTATTCATCTTTTTTTATGCTTCATTGGTTTGCATGGTCATTTTTTTTTAATTTTGTTTTCAAACAATGATAGTAGATTTTCTCATATTTCCATGTGTTTGTTTCTTCATAGTATTGGATGGCAAGAACTCATCATTTATTATACATTCTGGTTCTCCAAGTGAAAACAATACGTGGGTAGAGTTTGACGATCAAGCTGTCTGGTTTGGCATCCTCAATCATAAAAAAAAAGCAAGGAATCTCGCTTACACCTACTTTCTATTTTTTTGGCATATATTTGTTCCAAGACTTTAGACTCTAGTTTTGTGTTTATTTTATCTTTTTTACTGTGTATGGTTGGTTAATTTCGTTGTTTACATATATGTAAATCATCTATATGCGTATGTGTAACAGTTCTTTATATGTATAATCTAAATTTATATATGTAATCTACTTATTTAGATATGAATAAGCAATATACTCTACATGTGTGTGAGCTATTTATTTTTAATTACACATGAACGTGTAAATTACATATTTACATATATATAAATATCCAATTTACATATGTGTCAATATATAGTTTCATGTAGATATATGTTTCAACACATGTGTAAATAAAACATTTACACATATGCACCTTCAACACAATTCTTCACAAACACTAAAACATTTACAATATTTATAAAACGACCCACTACATGACACTTTGCAATTTTTTTTGGCTTTTCTGAACATCCATTAGAACACCAAAATAACAAGTATTAAATAATCAATTTAAACCCAATATCCTATGATTAATGATTTAAAGAAAGTGGAAAGTGATAATCAGATTTTTTTTTTTTTGCTGATAGCCTGCTATCGTCAAAAACTAAATATGGTGTATTTATAAATACTCTCTCTGCAAATAAACAAATCCAATTGCAATGTGAAATCTATGAAAGAAGATGATTGTAGGAAGTAGGGTGGAGATATGATAGGAAGTTTATTTGGCTAAGAAGACTAGGAAGTGATCTTGACCATCCATTTAGTTAATCAAGGGCTAAGATTAATTCAGGGAAATTGAAGAGAAGAAAAGAGGCGCGTGAGTTTGTTTAGGGGTATTCTAGTCAATCCAAACCAATAGTTTCTCTCTCCTCCAATCCCCCCCCCCCATTTTTTAAACGTTAATAACTTTTTCATACAACATTATTTTTTTATAAAAAATTTCACCAAAAAAACGAGCGTTGTTTTATCTTTAAAACGAGTATACTATTGCTATATTTTCGAATTTTTTTTTCTAAAACTCAGTTGCGTAAAACGCAATGGAAAAAACTCAGTTGCGTAAAAAACAATGGAAAAAAACCTAAAAAATGACATTTTTCTAAAACGCAATGCACAAAAAACACAAAGAAATGTCTTATTTGTAAAACGCAATGGCCAGAAAACACAAAGAAATGTCTTATTTCTAAAACGCAATAGCCTAAAAACTCAAAAGAAAATGTACTTTCTAAAACGCAATGGACTAAAAACACATAAAAATGTGTTTTACCTAAAACGCAATGCACCAAAAACACAAACAAATGTCTTATTTCTAAAACTCAATGGCCAGAAAACACTTAAAATGTTTGTTTTCTAAAACGCAATTGACTGAAAACACATAAAAATGTGTTTTACCTAAAACGCAATGCACAAAAAACACAAAGAAATGTCTTATTTGTAAAACGCAATGGCCAGAAAACACTTAAAAATGTCTCATTCTAAAACGCAATTGCCTAAAAAAACAAAAGAAAGTGTTCTTTATAAAACGCAATGGACTGAAAACACCTAAAAATGTGTTTTACCTAAAACGCAATGACTAAAAACACTTCAAGAATGTGTTTTTCTAAAACGCAATGCCCAGAAAACACATAAAAATGTTTTAGTTCTAAAACGCAATTGCCTAAAAACACCAAAGAAAGTGTTATCTCTAAAACGCATTGAACCATGACAATAGTTTTGTCTGTGCTGTGAATTGTTTGATCTGTGAATTGTCTGGACCAATTAGTTTTCCAGCTCAACCCCAGCCAGGGGCTGCCGCCCCTGGGACCCCGCTACCAGGGGCGCTGCCCTCGGACCCCCGCTAAGATCGTAAAACGCAATGACTAAATCAAAAACCCAGATCGTAAAAATGAAATTAAAGAATTTCTTACATAGATCGAAGTGATTTCTTCAACAATTGACGAATTTTGAATGATTGAAACACTTATCAGCGCTCGAATCGAACGGATCGAGTGATTATCTTCAAAATCACCGGAAAAAATGAGATTTTGTATGAAATTAAACTGGGTTTTCTTCAAAAAAACTGAAGAACACGTTGATCGGGTGTTTGAATCATTGATTGGTGACGAAAATCGCACTATAATGTAGTGATTATTGAGATAGAAAGTGAAGAAATGGTTGAAGATGGTGGGTTTTGAAAATGGTGGGTTTTGAAGTTACTGGGTTTTGAAAAGGAAGAAGAAAGGATATGATTGACTAAATACTCTTCATCTTTATTTTAAATTTTGCCACATGTCCTAATCCTATTGCTTCCTATCCTTCCTAGCCAAAATAAACTTCCTATTTGATCCCCTCCCGTAGGAAGTAAGCAATAAAAAGGGATATATTATGTTTTTTTTTTCAATTAAAAGTAATGCTTGTTTACTATAATGCCCTTAAACCATTTAAAACTGCCTCTTTGGTTTGCCTTTAATTACAATTATGCCCTGATATATTTTCAACCATTGATTAATGGATCAATGGCTCTAAAGAGTTCTCAAGAGTTCTGCACAAAATGAGAGTCCTGCATTGAATCCAACCCCTATATATATAGGGGTAAGATCAAATAAAAAGTTTATTTTGTCTAAGTATGATGAGAAGGAATCTTAACCATTCATTTGTCAAATCAATGGTTAAGATGAAAGTGTAGGAGATAGGATGAGTGTAAGGGTATATTGGGAAAATCCTATTTATGGACTTTCTCTCTCCACATGCAAGACACATGCATATTATCACCCTCAATTTTAAACGTTCATAACTTTTTTATACGACATTATTTTTTCATAAAAATTTCACCGTAAAATCGAACGTCTTTTTATCTTTAATTTGAGTACCATATTGCTATATAAAATATGAAAACTAAATAAACCCACTAAAATGTGTTGTATTTCTATTTTGTATAACATTTTTTGTGCTGAATTTTTGTACTATATTTTTGTGCTAAGTTTTTTGTGCTAAGTTTTTTGTGCTGAATTATTTTTTCTTAATTTTTTTTCTCAAATTTTTGTGCTAGATTTTTTTGTACTACATTTTTTTGTTGAATTTTTTCGTGCTATATTTTTTTGTACTAGATTTTTTTTGTGCTATATTTTTTTGTACTACATTTTTTATGCTATATTTTTTTGTACCAGATTTTTTGTGTTAGATTTTTTTTGTACTAGATTTTTTTATTGTATTTTAAAAAAATAAAAGGGGTGCCACATGTTATTTTCACTCATATTTATAAGGACCAAAATGCCCTTCATTCCTACTTATTAGGAGTGTCACATATCATAATCACAATCCTTCTTAGGCTACTTAGGCAAAATCCACTTTTTAGTGGATCATTCCCCTATATATATATATATATATATATATACTATATTATAAAGCATTTCACAAGGGTTCCTGCAAAAGTTAAGTAATTACAACAGTATATACATATTGTACAACAAGTTAATGAAGTTAGTAAAGGGCAAAATAGTATTTCTACATGAATATTAAAAAAAGATAATTAGATAAAAGTTAAACCACAATTAATTAGGTAATGAATGACTAGAAGCGTTGAAAAAAAATAACTACATAAAATTTAATCACAATTAATTAAGTAATGAATGATTAGAAGCCTTGAAAAAAATAATTAGATAAAAATTTACTTAATTAGGTAATGAATGGTTAGAAGCCTTGAAATACGTTTTGAGTGCATTATTAAACAAATTATAACTAGAAGTCTTATAAGTATGTTTGTGTCAATTTATTGTCGTTAAATATAGCATGTATCTCTTTTTACAATGAGTTTTTTTTTTTTTTGATAATATAATTTCAAGAAAATCATAACCAGAGAAGTTCACATGAAGAGTTCTTTGCTGTTAAAAAACATGAAAAGTCCTTTGGTTGGTGGAAACCGAAAGCTCTTAAATGTATCACACCCGACTTCCAAAGTTACTTGAGAATTAAATTACTATTGAATACCCCTAAAATGGAAGACCTTTTGGTTACCTCACAACAAGTTTAAATACCAATAACAATACCAATCTTACATCATACATATATATAATTTGCATACTTTAACCACAAAATACTAGCTTCTTCATACACAAATATAGTTTTTTATTGGTTCTGCGATTATGGCACACACCATGACAAAGGAAGCTAAAATCTCGAAAAAAAAGTATATGTAGCCAATCCTAAAAAAGAGAGTGGTGTTAGTTGAAGCTGATTACAGTTTTGTTGACATTCTGTCCGGCTCCATGACATTGCCATTAGGAACAATTGTCATAATATTGTAGAAACTGTTGGGTTCATCTTGATCCGGTCGGATGGAGCTGGATCTAAACTGGGTTGGATATAAATGGGCCAAATGGGTTTCAGAGATAGTTGGTGAGTGAAGGATTAGTCAGTTATTGACTAATAAATGGGCCAAATGGGTTTCAGAGATGGTTGTAGAACTGGATGGAAGATACATCTTCGACAAGTAATTGTGACGATAAAAGTGACAAGATTATTGAAGTGGATACTTGGAAGCTAAGAAATATTACAACTCCAATAAAGTCAATAAAACATAAAAACCAATCGAGTATGGCTACAGTTACCAGCGACCTTTCTTCATTTGATTCAGATTGGGGGACAGAGAAAGCAGCCTGACCACAGTTTGCATCCTCCAGGCGTAACCGAAGCCCATTTGTTCCGTCTCATAGGGCTGAATACCCGAGCCACTCAGACGTTTTTGATGGAGAAAGCTCTACGATTAAGAGCTCCAACATGATTTGAACGTCTGAGCGATAACAACCCATAAGTATCCTGTTGATTTTTTTTATTTCACTATGTTTATCGTTGATGAGCCTTTGGATTGACAATTAATTGAAAAAAAAACAGATGCCTGGAAGAATGAAACGTTGATTACTACTAACCTAAAATCTTTCAAGAAAAAAATAATAATAAACTTTTGTAAAAATATCATACGATTAAGAAAACTACAAAAACGAGTACCATAATAGAAAGTGTCGCCCCAACCGCATCGCACGGGCACCCCATTATTGTAATAATAAGATATATGTGTTCATATTAAAAGCATAATTTTTGAAAAAAAAATATAAGTGCATGTGTGCCAAATCAAGTTGCTTAAACGTTTACGATTCTTATTTTGTGTATTATCTAATATACTTGTCAAGCTACAAACATTAAACTTTTACACTGTCATCCATTTTTCGTATAAAGAGCCTTTTTACAACATTTGTTTAGCTCGCATAAAATTTTAGGTAATGAATATGTTTGTTGTTTTTTTATATTTATTTGTATATCAGATCTCTCCCCTCAATTAAAGAATTTCAGTGATAGTAGCTTGAAGCCAATGGCTTCAAGAAGTAGTTAGGTAAGCCTAAAAGGTTAGCAAATAAAAGTCTTTCTTGGTGTTCAATTGTTTAGTTAAGTTGCTCAATACACTTGTTTTAATTAAGTTACACATGTTTGTGTTTCAAATGCATTTCTTTATATTTTTATTCATTAAAATCATTTAGTAGAGATTTAGAATATTATGATGAAAATGGATGTGTAAATTTTAAGTTCCTTTATCTTCTTTGGATGCCAGGTACACAATTGAAATTATGTGAACCTTACATAAATTCATGTACGGTGGCTTGTAATAGACGTCATAATTGAATATGATATTAGTCCGGACACCCGCCGCAACGCACGGGCATTCCCACTAGTAATTTTAAATTAGAGAAGGCCATGTGCATTTAAATATATTTTACAACTATTTATTCGTGCTAGCTTTGGGTTAATTTATTATTTATCATATAGCCTAGGATTAATTTAGTATTTATCATAAAGTGGTTAGCCGGATAATTACAAAAAAATTGAGTTGATAGAAAATACATATGATGATTGATAAATTTACATATGGAATGTAAGGATTTACTATTTGTAAGTAGTCTCTAATTTTAGTTTAGTGATAGTACTATATCAGCAAATCGGGCCTCACCATATTACCAAATCACCAGATTATCTTAAATGCACTCATTATATGGAAAAGATCAAATAGGAAGTTAACTTTGGCGAGAAAGTGTAGGAAACAATAATAAGAGGACACGCGACAAATAACAAAAAAACATAAGGAGAATCATTTTAGTCAATCTCTTTTCTTCTATTCTATTTATCTTTCTCTACATCTTCAAAACCCACCATTTTCAAAATCCATCATCTTTAATCTTTCCTTCACTTTCTCTCTCTAAAATTTACTACATCATAGT